>JAPDOI010000495.1:0-472821 GCA_029168955.1 Aplectana chamaeleonis | reverse complement strand
GACGTCGTGAGAAAAGTGCTTCCGGGCTTCTGATGGCGTCATCGGGACGTCGTGAAGAAGAGTGCTTCAGGCTTCTTATGACGTCATCGGAAGGACGTCGTAGAAAGTGCTTCAGGCTTCTGATGACGTCATCGGGACGTCGTGAAAAAGTGCTTCAGGCTTCTGATGACGTCATCGTGGGACATCATCAAAGGTACCTCCCGAGTTTCTGATGACATGTTTAGGACGTCGTAAAGAAAGTGCGGGCCTACCCCAGACGGGGGGGGCACTCAGAATTCAAAGTCAGAAATGGAATGAATCCACCGATCTATAACGCTATCAATCAAAGTGCGATTTCTACACAACTTCATCAACAAATAAATGACTGATAGCAGCATCAAGCACCTTTAATCAAGGTTTCCATTCATTTTCATGAGAAAGTCGTGGGTACACCCCGTCTAGGATGGTCGAAGAGTGCTTCCAGGCTTCTGATGACGTCATCGGGACATCATGAGAAGTGCGGGGACTATCCTAGACCAGGGGGCACTCAAGATTCAAGTCAGAAATGGAATGAACCACCGATCTATAACGCTATCAATCGAATTATTTCTACAGAACTTCGATCAACAAACAATGATTGATAGCAGCATCAAACTTTATCTTTAGATCAGGTTCTTCCATTCATTTTTCATGGGAAAATCGTGGTGACCCCCCGTCTAGGATAGTCCCAAGAGTGCTTCGGGCTTCTGATGACGTCATCGGGACATCATGAGAAGTGCGGGACTATCCCTTAGACAGGGAACACTCAAGATTCAAGGAAAAAGTCAGAAATGGAATGAACCACCGATCCTATAACGCTATCCAGTGAATTATTTCTGCAGAACTTCATCAACAAACAATGATTGATAGCAGCATCAAACATCTTTATCAGGTTTTTCCATTCATTTTCATGGGAAAATCATTGGGTGACCCCTTCCCCGTCTAGGTAGATAGTCCCAAAAGTGCTTCGGGCTTGATGACGTCATCGGGACGTCGTGAAAAGTGCTTCGGGCTTCTGATGACGCTTCATCGGGACGTCGTGAAAAGTGCTTCGGGCTTCTTATGACGTCATCGGGACGTCGAAAGTGCTTCGGGCTTCTGATGACGTCATCGGGACGATCGTGAAAGTAGTGCTTCGGGCTTCTGATGACGTCATCGGGACGTCGTAAAGGTACCTCGAGTTTCTGATGACGTCATTGCGGGACGTCGTGAAAAGTGCAGTTTGCCTACCCCAGACGGGGAGCACTCAAGATTCAAGTCAGAAATGGAATGAACCACCGATCTATAACGCTATCAATCAAAGTATTTCTACACAACTTCATATCAACAACAATGACTGATAGCAGCATCAAACTTATCTTTTATCAGGTTTTCCATTCATTTTCATGGGAAAATCGTGGGTGACCCCGTCTAGGATAGTCCCAAGAGTGCTTCGGGCTTCTGATGACGTCATCCCGGGACATCATGAGAAGTGCGGGACTATCCTGAACGAAGGGCACTCAAGATTCAAGTCAGAAATGGAATGAACCACCGATCTATAACGCTATCAATCGAATTTATTTCTACAGAACTTCATCAACAACAATGATTGATAGCCCAGCATCAAACATCTTTTATCAGGGTTTTCCATTTGTTCATTTTCATGGGAAAATCGTGGGTGACCCTTCCCCAACAAGTCTAGGATAGTCCCAAAAGTGCTTCCGGGCTTCTGATGACGCTCATCGGGACGTCGTGAAAAGAAGGTGCTTCGAGCTTCTGATGAAGTCATCGGGACGTCGTAGAAACCCGGATAGTGGGCAGGTGTTTAAGGGAGCCGTGGCTGCTCATCCGAAAAGTTGTGAAGACCAATTCCCGTAGAGTGAGCAGGAGCCCAGACTCGATGCTAGCCATCCGAGAAGTATGCCCCGGAATTCGCGCAGGAGAGAACACCTTTACCAAAACTTTGTAGAAGATGTAAGGATGACAAGCATAGCAAGCAGAAAGTTTGAGAGATGTTATGTGAGTCATGTCGGAGTCATGTTGCCAGGCTGCTTTTCAGTTTCGTAAGGTCATTCACACAACCCCATTTTGAGTGCTCCCTCTTCCTTCTTCACCCAGCCTACTGATTTCTTCTGCAATAAAATGGTATATGCTTGCTTATTAGCATCCAAATTCAAAAACAAATTGTTAGAACTATCTCCATTCACCCAGCTCAGCAGAAGGCTTTTTCATATCAGATTCATGGCGAATCGAAGCTGGCTGTTCTGCGAAGCGAACGGGGCAACGGATACAGGAAATAATGAGTATGTAAAACTTCTTTGTTCCACTGATGTGAAAGTGTCCAGATGGAATGGAAGGTAGTTTCTGAGCTAGTCCCGGCTTTTAAGGTTAGTTTTTCATTTGAAAGCGAAGAACTGCAGGCAGATTCTGCATCCGGCTGTAGGCCAGCAGAGGCTTTCATGATTATCGACCGGGCTGGCTACGTCTGGGCGACCAACTATAACCGGGGCCTAAGGTCCCTGTCAGGGTTGGTTGAGAAAATCACAGTGGCCGACCCGTTCGATACGTATAGAAAAACATGGAAGGTGCAAATAACACCCGGTGTAGCCAGATGTGGCTGACGCGATCAATATGAATGAATTATGTGGAACGATATCATGGATATCATTCATTTCTTAGCTAATATCATGTGAACATCCGGTCTTGTCAGCCACATCGAGACAAGCACGCTCAAACATGCCGATCATTTTTTTCCAGCAGGGCTACCGTAACCCTCCTTAAAATTTTTTCCAAGTGTCAAGCATGGTTATGAGCACATCCTAATAGCCAAAAAACATGTTTGCACAATTTCGACCTCCTCAGCCACTCCCCAAGTGGCTTCTCGAGAGGCGGTGTGTGAATGAATGCATACCGCTCCTCCGCTCTTTTATACCCTGCATGTTATGAGCGTGTGTTTACATTCGTTATCATGTTTTGTTCAAGGAATGGTTACGGTAGCCTCTGCGGAAAAAGTGATCGGTATGGGCGCTTTTCACATCGAGTGATTTTTCTGAGATAGTTTTACAACAGTTTGGTTCTATTGATTCTTGTGACCACAGAAAGAGGACTGATCCAGTGGGGAGATGAAGAGGTCTTTGTTCCAGGAAATGCCTTGCATGGGATATTACAGCGTAATATCAAGAAAAAGTGAACAATTCTGTAAAAAAGGGGTCTCCTGCAAGCAGAAGTGGTTTACATGTTAGCGTTACAAATGCTTCAACAAGGAGACAATAGGAATACTTTTGAATGAGGAGAGTCGACGAAAAATGAACAATATCCTCCAAGAACTCTTTTCTCTTTTCAGAAAACTTCCAAACAAGCGGGAAACAAACCGTTGTGGTATTTTACGAGGAAGAATTGACTGGTTCCCTAAAAACAATTTAACATCATCTCCCTTTTCAATGATAGCTATTAGGTTTAAATGCATATATACATATTTTATCGGCACTCACATAATCAAAGTCCTCTATGGAGCCAAAAGCGCTTCCTCATAGAGAACCACAACGGTTTGTTTCCGCTGTTTTGGAAGTTTCGAAAAGAAAAGAGTTCTTGGAGGATATTGTTCATTTTTCGTCGACTCTCCTCATTCCGTATTCCTATTGTTCCCTTTTTGTTGAAGCATTTGTAACGCTAACCAAACCACTTCTGCTTGGGAGACCCCTTTTTTACAGAATTTGAGTTTTAGCTTTACTACCGTCAGGCATGCCTTCTTAGAATATCGTCAATGGTAAATCTCGGGAAAAAGGTAACCACTATAAGATAAAGATGAATTCTCGGCTTCCCTAATGCCTACTTAGATACGCATCGCATTTGACGTCTATTTCATAGAGGCTTCATGCTTTTCAGGCCTGTACATACGGGGGTCAGTCGATTTCCCAGTCAGATCCTTCTCTCCTTACTAGAATCTCGTATCAATTCGAGGACTCCGTAGAGTTAGTAGATCTTATTGATCTAGGCGAGGATCGAAGCCAGACGTGTCGAGCGAACAGCAGCGCCTCCTGCCACTACACCCTGCTCGGGCAACTATCTTAACGAGATAGACATGTTTACTATAGGGAACAGCAGAGAATGCGGAAGAGGGTTTTTCAAACTCACATATATGTAAGTTTCCCGTCTATGAGGTCGGGCATTTGTCTCTTAACTAAATTTTCCACAAGTCGAGGTACACGATTTTTTTCTATTTTCTGCCGAATTTCGCCTGTTTTTACAGAAAACAGAAAAAATGGCCAAAAATGGGCAGAAAACAGAAAATACCGCACATCCCTGATTTGGAGCTATTCATAGAACGGGGTACCCTCTATAAAACGTCGTAATTCACATCATTCGAGGCGAGAGCGGCGCGTGCGTCGCCTCGGCCTCCGTCTGCCCTACGCTCTCTCACTGTCCCTAACCTCCGCTCCGCACCAGCACGCGTGGGAACCAAATGAATTTCGCCCTTGTATAGCCTGTACTTTTTTCAAACAACCGGCAATCAGCGCTGATATTCATTACTCGGTAAAATTGATCGCTCAGCAAAACATCGACTTTACCGTTGGCAGAGGAAGTCTGAGTAGCGGCTAGTCCTGCAACGAAAGCTCGCATTCAATCGGCTCAATGCGCAGGCGTCTGTTTCAGTATCGATCATTTTCTCGTCTATCGAGTTTCGTGAGTGGTACTAGCCTTCCAATGCCGAATCGACTACTCTTTTCTCTGGCAAACGGGGCAGCAGGAAGCAGGAACGCGCAGGGCAGGGCTTCACGGTTCGGGCCCCACCACTTGAGCTAAGTGTGGAAAAGGGGGCGTGTTTGGGGGCGGATCCTCCGTCCGTGCTCTCCGTCCAGTTCAAAGCAGTACCACTTCAGATTTACGTTGTCATCTGAAGTGTCACTTCAAATTTGTTGTCATTCATTTTCCGCATGCTCCCACATCATGTGACGGGCTACACTAGCTATTCTCTGCCAAAGAATCGTATGTGCTACATTTCAAGTGCTTAGTAATTGTAGAGATAGACTTCAAAGGCCTGAGGCGCTTTCGAAAGAGTTCGTAATGTCGAAATGCGGGTCTCGAAAAACATCGCGATAAGTGTCGTACACATTGTTGAGGTTGCTCGTAGAGCAGTTCTAATAACTTTAAGTCGAACTGTACCTCAGCGTTGCGTTTTCGGCGACCGTCATGTTATCCGTCAGGTGGAATCGCGAAGTACCCGGAACTTAGACCGTAGAAGTCAAAATCCCTCCAGATTGCATTCAGAGTTTCCCACCGAACTCTAAAAAATCAGCGCTTATGGTAAATGCAATTTCAACGAATGGTCCTGAAAACATTTGTTTGCCAGGATCGTAACATATTTGCAAATATAACAGCCCTATTTTGATGAAGTGAAGCCATATTTTCTTTTTGACTTGAACCTTACAAAGTACATGTGTGACGACACTTGTGATGATGTAATTTATTTTTTTCAAATGAGGAAAGCCCCAATTCCCCATGTACTAGCTACGGCTGAAAGTCGTAAGGAATCATTGAAAACTGAGTAGACCTGTATACACGATGCTGATAAGTTAGGGGAAATTCGTTGTCTTTGAAATCCAAATACCGCAGTTATCCCAGGCCAACGTTATTTTGAACAAGAGAAGTCATACCAGAACCATAAAAATACATTCACACAGAATCGGTTGCAATAAATGCTCGAAATTGACTCCGAGACGTTTGCAAGGTGACGTTACAATGCTGTACTTGTTGGCCTTCGCACTACATATGACACCGTAGCTTCGTCGCAGCCACACACGCCAATTAATTAAAGCGCATTCACGGTTGCGTATTCCTTTGAGAAAGTCCAAGTATGTATCAAAATGAGTGGTCTATCGAATCAAAATCCAGCTATTTCGAGCGCAGAATATTTTTGCTCCAAAAGTCGGGAAACGCCTCAAGGCACCCAGCTATGGTTGCTCGAGGCAGATGAGCAGTCGTCCGATCCTTTAGAAAACTAAATTTGTATTGACCTAAATGCGGGGTCCCTCACGGCTCCAGCTCGTCGTACAAAACCCGCTACCGAAACCTGGGCGATAAGTCTTAATGCCACTCTTAACGGATGGAGCCCACTCTGTGGTGTGGCGGCTTTTAGGAGGAAAGGTGGCAGAGTGTGCAACCCACATCGACAATCTTCGAAAGCGCTCTTGTCAATATTATGGATTCCACGGATCCAACCTCGAGTATTTTTCGCTCGAATGTATTTTGATTGCTCGAATACTATTTTGTGTTTAAGAAATGCCTGGTCCTTCAAGGAGTAAGTGTATTTTACGACCGGTTTCAACGCCAACGAAATTCCGTGAGTATAGCAGCCACTCTGTACAACCTATTCTCCGCAGTTGATGTCTACCCGCTCAAGGCGCTTAACTTAAACCGCAATAAGTCAGTCATTGTTCAGCTTTCCTTCAGAAAATTTGTGAGAATGCAATTTTTTTTGGTTCGCGTAGAAGCGACAATTTCTACGTGATTCACATATTGAATAATTTCATGTTTGTCGGCATTATATCATTTGGTGATCAGTTAGGTTGTTCTCTATTTTTGCGGTTGAAGTGCTAGTGAGCTGGTGTGAACAGATGCAGCTTATGGGTGAACTGTTGAGGCTGACAATCAAGAGTTCGGCTCTAATTTCGCGAGCTCGAACGTAATTCAATGCGCTGAGCTCGAACATGAAGCCAGGTTTGAGTTTTGCAGAGGTTCGTGGTAAGTCACCGTATTTACTTTAGTGGAAGTACTTCTCTATTTGAGGTACACCTCTGTTTGAAGTACACCTCTAATAGAAATACATCCAAAAGAGAGAAAAAAATCAGAACTACAATACCTGGCCACAACTTCTGTCCCCAAGCGCGTCGGCGACGCGCGAAAATCGCGTCGAAAACGCACGTTTTCGTTCGGAGTGGACTTTTTGAGAACCTGAAAAAACCATTCGATTCCCCTCGATGAGGAGGATTCCGATTGTATGTTCAGACTTGAGAAAAACTCAAGTCTTCACCTAGTTATGGCCTATTTCTTCCTAAAAGGAATCAAAATCTTTGTGCAGTGGTTACTTTTGATTCTGAAAACACTAATCGCTTCCTCTCATCGTCCTAATTCCAAAAATCTTTCCAGAAGTTTAGAAAATTGTTACTTCTTGACATAGTTGTATGGCATATTTTGCCCACCCAAAGAGTAAGAATGCTCTATCAACGGCGAAACGTGAACGTGAAGCATCCCAGTATATTTGTGTAGTAATTCTGACTTAAAGCTGTCTCATGTACCTGGAAAAGTGTGAGATTTCACTCCTAATCTTTCTTAGATTCTATATGAATTCCGTTTTGCTTGATGGTCTCCCTGCAATTTCTCAAAGTTCTCCGCGCTCTCCACGCTATTGCTCTCCTCTCTCTGACGCACTCCTCGATGCCTGTACTGCCTCGCTCGAAGACAGTCCCCCAAAACCGAATAGAATTCGAGGAGCGGAGACGGACTGCAAGAGTCAGTGTTATGAAATCCCGGTATCTGAAGAAGACCAAAGGTCGAAATGGGAGAGGAGTAAACATCATGGGTGTTCTCTGAGGGTATTGCGAGACGGAACGCTGGTCGACTCAGAAAAGAAAGCAGTTATCTGAACAGGTGGTCCGTATTGAATCAGCATCAAAAGAACGACAATCCGAACAGGAGTTAGCGTTGTGGAGTGGGTTTTGTCCCTGGTTTACTAAAATTCTATTCTAACACTACGCCATCGGTGAGTGATGCAGACCACACAGTCAGCGCGCGCGGTCGCGGCGCGCACAACATTTATTCGTTTCCCTGCGAGAGTGTGCTTGACTCATCATTGAGCAATCTTCCGGGAATGCACACAAAGGAAAAAATCGAATCCTCGTTTTAAAGAGAAAAATGCATTCTCACCTAGTTGAAAAATCCACTCCGGAATAAGCTCAATTTAAAACAGCAGAGCACGTCGCCTGCGCAAAAGAACTACCGCGGGTTGGAATGATCCTAAAGAGCTTCAGGGAGCGGCTGGCCAGGAAAACCAAGCGTTCGATTGGGAAGAGAGTAACTTTTGTTGTGAAAAAAAGAACTTGGAAACCTGTGTTCAATTGTTTGTTGCCCCTTAATTGTAGATACTAGCTGAGACCCTGGCTTGAAGTTTTCGCTCACAGAAACTTTTGCGTGAGCCAACTACACTGAGACGGATTAGTTAGTTAGAACGGTGGTGACTGACTTCCCGTCTAACCGAAGAGTTGCTGTACGTAGGTATGGACTCTCTCCTGAGCAGAGCAGAGTGCCGTACATTTACAGCAGGCCGTGGGGGTATCACAATGTGGGATCAAAAAGCAAAACATAAGAAGCCAGCAGTAAATCGTCGGTTGCTACCGGCATAAATTCACAACCCCTTCTGCACTTCCTTCCCTTACTCTGCCAATTCAGAGACTTGATGCCGCAGCAAAAGAGACTTGATGCTCATGTACGAAGTCGGCATGAAGTCTTAATTTGCCGCGCCAAATTCACTGTATGTGTGAATTTGCCGCTAGAAGAGGAAGAGGAATGAGAATGAGGTGAATTTCTCGTGAAAAAGGTGCGAACTGGCAGCGAGAGAGGGTCAATTTACCCCGAAAATGGGGTGAATTAACCTCAGAAAAATGGGTGGAATTTACCCCGAAAATTTCACGAATTTGAAGGTCCACAGCAAGAAGCCCCCTTGTCCGCAACATGAGCGTAATCTTCACCTGAGGTCTGCGGTGAGGAGCCACCCTCTGCGGACCCCGGCATGCTCGTCCCCCGTCGTGAGGATACCCACTGTATCCTCCCAGCAACAAATTATGCTGGCCTCGGAGAGTGACCCGGAAGTCACCTTTCAGGGCCGAGAAAGCAGCAAGGAATGCCGAATAGGGACTCCTGGTGGAGGATGGGGCTGTTTTTATACCGGCGGTGCTCACCAAGTAAACACATTGAGACGTGATCACATTGAGACGTGATTATTCGTTTTTTATCATGTTTTTCGCTGGGATGTTTTCATTTGTTCAGAAATTTCACAGAGATGCCAGCAACGGCGGTAATTTCACCCTTTGCGCTGACCTGATATCCAACCGCTCAGCAAATTCACCCTTTGCGCGGATAAGCTTTCATGACGGCGCTAAAAGGTGAAGATTTGAAGTGCCTTATGAATAACAAAGCGTGATAAAGGCCGCTTTCGCCGAAGCATCAAGTCTCGAATTGGCAGAGTACGTCGCTTTACCCACTGCCCTTTCTTCCAATTTAGTCAGAGTTCACAAGCTATTAATCTCGCCTTACCCGTCTCTATCATCGCCCAGTAAGGACAAACGCATTCTCATTTTATATGATGTTTCCTAGTTCACCATAACGTCATTGCCCTTGTTCTCAATGAATGAAATTAGTAGGTGGTCGTTTATGTTTTTGTGGTGCAGATTTTGATGAAGCTCAGACTTTGCAGCTTATATAAAAAACTGGTTTTGGAAGTAAGGGAATCGAAATGACTGAGCGGTTGCAATGAGTGGCGAACAGAGAAGGTGCGGAAGTGGACCTGCTGCTGTTTTCTTAAAACTGGCAGAGAAAAAATGTCTCCAGGGAGTTCTGCGTCGATCTCGAAAACGCGTCGCACGCTTCTCAAAATTCATGTTTTCTAATCTGTTTTCTTCTCCACAAAAGGTTAAGATTTAGCATTAAAAATTTAAAAAAACCTTTTTCAAATTCTCTCACTCTTGGTAACGTCCTGCACCTCCCACTGCGGTCCTGCTAACTTTTGATGACCTGCACACTCCCACTCGTGACCTGTGCATTTCTATGACGCCCTAGCACACTTATATCCACTGAGGGACCTGCGCACCCTCTATGACGTCCTACACCCCTACCATTTGGGTCCTGCACACTATCTGTGACGTGCTGCACACTCGCGTTGAGGTCCTGCACACATTCAATGACGTCCTGCGCACTCCTACTCAGGACCTGCACATTTTCTGTTATGTCCTGCACACTCCAGCGCTGAGGTCCTGCACCCAATTTCTATGACGTCCTGCACACTCCCCGCTGGGGGTCCTGCACAGTGTTCTACATGACGTCCTGCACACTTCCTGTTGGGGTCCTGTACACTTTCAATGACGTCCTGCACACTCCCGCTGGGGACCTGCACATTCTCTATGATGTCCTGCACACTTCCACCGGGGTCCTGCACACTTTCTATGACGTCCTGCACACTTCCGCTGGGGTCCTGCACACTTTCCATGACGCCCTGCACACTCCCACTGGGGTCCTGCACACTTTCTACGACGTCCTGCACACTTCCGCTGGGGTCCTGCACACTTTCCATGACGCCCTGCACACTCCCACTGGGGTCCTTCACACTTTCTATGACGTCCTGCACACTTCCGCTGGGGTCCTGCACACATTCCCTACTTGAGGGCCTGCGCACTTTTCTATGACGTCCTGCACACTCCGATTGAGGGTCCTGCACACTTTCTATGACTTCTTGCACACCCTCACTGGGGTCCGGCACTCCTTTTATGACGCCCTGCATTTTTGCATCGCTAAGACGACTCGCAAGAAGTTATCATGACCCCACGGCCAAAGAGTGCGCTCCACGGACAAACTCAGTTTGCCCCGAGGCACGTAAGAGGTGACTCAGGCTGATTTTTGGTAATCGATAAATGTCGCACCCACCTAAATGTTTGGTACCATTTCATACTAAGTTTTGATCGGCCATTCCTAAGATATGCAAGGACACATGCACGTACACACATACACACACACACACACACACACATCAGGACATAACTGCTTTACAAGTATAAGGATTTTTGCAGTTTCTGTTGAAGTGTTTTACTCACCTCAGGTAAAAATGTATTTTTTGCTAATAAAACGTGGATTCAACATTTCCACTGGTACTGATTGATTGCCGAAGATTGTTCAAGCTGATGAGTCACACACACTCATCGCCAGGGAAACGAATAAATGCTGTGCGCGCCGCGACCGCGCGCGCTGACTGGAAGTGGTCTGCATCCGCAGGAGAATCGCTCACCGACAACAGAGAATTTTCAGAATGGTTCTGTTGGATCATTTCTCTTTTAAATTGAGCTAATCTTGCGGAGGATTTATCTCCAACCAGGTGGAAATGCCATTTTCTCCTAAAACGAGGATTCGATTCTTTCCTTGTGTACATTCCCGGAAGATTGCTCAATGATGAGTCACACTCTTCGCAGAAACGAATAAATGCTGTGCGCCCCGCGACCGCGCGCGCTTACCTGGAGTCGGTCTGCATTATACTTGTTCCAGATGGAATTTATTTCGAATATCCGACTTTTCGACTATAGTCGGATATTGCACATTTTCGAATATTCGACTTTTCGACTGTAGTCGGATATCACACTTTTTCGAATATTCGACTTTCGACGGTAGTCGGATATCACCCTTTTTCGAGATATTCGACTTTTCGACTGTAGTCGGATATCGCACTTTTTCGAATATTCGACTTTTCGAATAAAAAGTCGACTTTTTATCCGACTAGAAAACAGTGGGATACTCATCCGATTATTCGATTCGGAACAAGTATGATCTGCATCCGCATAAAATCACTCACCGATGGCGTAGTGTTACAGAATAAATTTAGTAAACCGGGACAAACCACCCATAACGCTAACTCCTGTTCGGATTGTCTCTTGATGCTGATTCAATACGGACCACCTGTTCAGATAACTGCTTTCTTTTTCTGAGTCGACCAGCGTTCCGTTTCGCTATAGCAATATCTCAGAAGAACACCCAGGATGTTTGCTCCTCTCCCATTTCGACCTTTGGTCTTTCCAGATACCGGGATTTCATAACACTGACTCTGCAGTCCGTCTCCGCTCCTCGAATTCTATTCGGTTTTGGGGACTATCTTCGAGCGAGGCCAGTACAGGGCATCGGGAGGTGCGTCAGAGAGAGGCAATGGCGTGGAGAGCGCGGAGAACCGAGAAAATTGAAGGGGAGAACATCGCGCCTTAAAACGGAATTCATATAGAACTAAGAAAGATTGGGAGTGAAATCTCACACTTTTCCAGAGTACAAGAGACAGCTTTTAAGTTCAGAATTACTACACAGAAATATACTGGGGATGCTCACGTTCACGTTTCGCCGTTGATAGAGCATTCTTACTCTTTGGAGTGGGCAAAGTATGCCATAACTACGTCAAGAAGTAACAATTTTCTCAACCTGAAAGATTTTTTGGAGATCAGGACGATGAGAGGAAGCGATTAGTGTTTTCAGATTCCAAAAAGTAACCACTCACAAAGATTTTGACTCCTTTTAGGAAATAGGCCATAACTAGGTGAAGACTTGCAGTTTTTCTCAAGTCTGAACATGCTAATCAGAATCTCCTCATCGAGGGGAATCGAATGGTATTTTCAGGTTCTCAAAAAGTCCACTCCGAACGAAAACGGCGTTTTCGACGCGATTTCGCGTCGCCGACGCCTTTGGGACCAGAAGTTGTGGCCGGTATTGTACACCCTTTTTCTAAAATACTCCTCTATTTGTGGTTTATAAGATAAGGACTAGAATTTCAAATTCTAAAACACTGATACAGCCCAGAAAAGGACGGTCACGAGTGTGCAACGGATCACTTAATCGGACTTGAGTATCTGACTTTCCATGGTTGTTGATCGCGAAAATCATAGTTTTGTTACTAAAATTTTCATCATGAGAGTTTCAAAAAAGAAAGCTGAAAAATAAAAGTACACCCTCTATTTGAAGTGCACTTAAAAAACATGCTCCAAATAGAAGCTCATGTATTACCTCCAAAAGAGAAAATCATTCTCGACCTCTGACCGCTCGCTAACTACCCTTCAGTGCCTAAGGGATTTAAATTCCGAATGATTTCTTCCGCATGGTTCTCACTCTCTGTAATTTACGGAATGTTGAACTTTCAGGTGTGAAATCTTTTAAATTTCATAAGTAAGCAATCTGTATTCGAAAACTAAGTTTTCAAGGGAACGGGAAGGGTCATGGTCTTCTCATCATCAGGAGCCGTCGAACGTCGTGGAAATGTTGGGTGCACCTTGCTTGCCTCCCTGTTCGGTCAAATTGCTAAGTTTGCAGATCGACATTTTTATAGGTTTCATGAGTTGAAGCTGCCAAACTGTCATATAAAATTAAACGTGAGTAGTGAACCATACTTGCTCTTTTGCAGACTCCATTTACATTGTCCACTATCTCATTCACCCCTGCAGTGGAGTTGGGAAGAATGGGCATTGCCGAACTGTTTCTCAGCTCCATAATACGGATTTTCCTCGTCTCGACAAATCGTTGGGTTAGATGTTCGTTAATAAATAGCCGCTCGATAGGTTCTTCTTGGCTATCACTGAAAGATGAATGATTTTCACACTTTCCCGTGCTCAGGCAAAGGGAAGGATACGAATAAATGTTTAGTTCAACACAACTTGGATGTTACCGTGAACCGTGCATTCAAAGAATACCGAACAAGTACAGTCGACAATTTAAGTAACCTTGTGACCGCTCTAGTGTGAAACTACCAGATTTTCTGCTTACTGATGTTGCTGCTTCCTTTTAGCAGCTGTCCGCTAAGAACGTAACTATGGGACTAACTTAGAAGCCCTATCGGTAGCAATGCGGTGCTCTCTTGCTCTTAATGTGGGACCTTTCTACATGAAAAGAGAGAACGGGGCTGGGCGAAGGCAGAGGCTGGGCGACCAGTCGCCGGTCGGTGCACCCCTTTAGGGCGATTATGTAAGAACGCGCTGCGATCTGATCGTGCAGCGGACCAGATTGATGTGAAAGGTTTCTGTTCGATTGCGTCGCAGTGCGATCGCCCTCTAAAACAGGCCTAAGGAGTTCAAGACTGCTATTTAAGTCTCTACAGCTAAACCGCGAATCATATCTCATGATTCGCCACCTACAAAACGGGACTCCCCAACAAAGTGGCTCGGTGTATTATAGAAAGAATTTAACAAAAAAA
This sequence comes from Aplectana chamaeleonis, assembly GCA_029168955.1. NCBI lineage: Eukaryota > Metazoa > Nematoda > Chromadorea > Rhabditida > Cosmocercidae > Aplectana > Aplectana chamaeleonis. The sequence continues at coordinate 458,846 of JAPDOI010000495.1, read as the reverse complement.
AAACGAAAAACACGGTTGTGGAAATGGCGAGTTTTGAAAAAATTAACAATATTGCTGGAAATTTCCCTTGGTTGATTTTCCAAAATATCCTTTCACGTACCAATCAGCTTTTTTGGAAAGATTCTTCACATTGTCATTAGCCATGGGTGCGCTTCAGGGCATTCCCATAAAGAAAGCTACCGTGGAAATTTTAGCTCGGTAACTGCAATCATTTTATTCACGAATTCATAGCCAACGGGGAGGAACCCTTCATCGAAAGGCTGCCAAGCCCACATTCATCCTACCCTCTAATGAAAACATAAGTTGAAATTTTAGGTATATGGAAGTGAATTGAACTGTCTCTCTATCAGCTAGACACCTCCTGTAATCCAGGCTTAGTGTCCATCTCGTCTTACTTTCTCGCATTCACTCGCTAAGTTAATTGCCGAAGTGATGAGAAAAACAAAAATGATCGGCTTACCTCACATTTCCCAACAAGTGAAGAAACTCGGCATCGCTGAATTCAGATTCGTCAATCAGGTCGGTATTTTTCCATATTCGGCAAATTTTGAGAGCCTAAAACTAATCATATACAGTGCGTTTTATAATTTTAGGACACCCTAGAATTTCACCGTAACACTTCTCCCGGAGATCGGACGGAGACGATGAGCCGCCTGGTCTGCCCATGGATCGATAGTGCAAGTGACAGACAAATTGCGGGATGTGAAGGCACGAGCATATTTGTTCGACACAACGGTGCTATCTGCGTTGTGCTATGGAACCGAGACATGGGCGGAAACGAAGGCGACCACACAGGCCATAAGGACAGCTCACAGAGCCTTGGAACGCAGACTACTGAACACTAATCGTCGTGCCCATCGAGCTGGTAGCCTACGCAGTGCTGATCTTCGGAAGCAGTCGCAGTTAATGGATCCTCTCCTGTTCATGGCCAGGTCCAATCACCGATGGGCAGGACGCGTGCTGCGTCGCACGGATGGCCGATGGAACCTCCGTAGAACAGTCTGGTTACCACGTGATTGCCGCCTGCCTCTAGGTCGTCCTCCCACAAGATGGAACTCTGTATTTTCAGGCAGAGTCAAGATGTTTTGCACCGAGCGAGGGCTTCCAGAAAATCACCATCACTGGATGTCCCTTGCTCGGAATCGGTCGAGCTGGTTGAGATGTGGTCCACACGGCGGCGACGCAGTGAATATGGATCATCAAGGTATCAAGGTACTTCTCCCACTAATGATGGAGCTACAAGTCCGCCTTCCTTCAAACCTGAACATCGCAAGTATATTTCATTGATTTCTATGCCAGACAAGGCTTCAAGAAGTCGAATCAGATTTATTGGACTGACGTTTCGGCAAGCTCGCCGTTATCATAGGTCTGAAAAACGTCGCCGTTTTCCAGGCCTGTGATAACGGCAAGCTCGCCGAAACGTCATTCCGATGAATCTGATTCCACTGTTTGAAACGTGGTTCAGCACAAAAGTGAAAGAAATAATTATGGAGCTTTTCTGTGGTCTTTATTGTAATCAGCATGGGAAAAATCCTTAGATTCATCTCTCCAGATTACATAAGCACCGCACTTCTCTCGGAAATCATCTTCAGAGTCGTGAGCAGTTGGAGGCTGTGAAAGAGCGGAAACGTGAAAAGCTAGAGAACCTCAATCGAATCAACCCAAAAGTTCCCTTAAAAATTCCAATGAGTGTCTTCAAACATCTGAATGAGGTATTCAACAGTTGAAGAGCTACAAAACTGCTGTTACTTTGCTGGCATGAACAAAAAACTTGCGGTTTACCTAAAGCGTCCTATGATTATGAAACAGCCCAGAAAACGGGAAGTTGTGATCTAAAAGAGGTGAGGTGCTCGCGAAATATGATCTGAAAAAACGACTATTTTAGGGTTGTTTCTTACGCTGGTCACAACAGTAATGAAACCCTTATGAACGAGAGAAGTGTAACGGTGAAATGCGATGGTGTATGAGACGCACTGATTGTAGACGCCCCCCCTTCCCAATGTTTCGCTAGTCACTACCCCCTATAAAACGGCGTAAGGCCTATTTTAGAGTTCCATCGCAACGCGGCGCGATGAGATATTTTCTGTGGGCATCGATCGATAACGCGCCTCTCGTCGATTCGCATATGGATCATGGAATCGCGCCGCGCCGTGGTGGAACTCTAAAAACCCCCTAATTCACATGACTCGAGGCGCGAGCGGCGCGCGCGACGCCTGAGCCTCCGTCTACCCTGCGCTCTCTCACTATCTCTAACCTTCGCTCCGCACCAGCAGGCGTCGGAACTATGTGAATTTCGCCGTTTTAAAGCCTGTACTTTGAAATCGCATTTGAATCCAATAGTATTGAAGCCATCCCCACCTCTACTCTTTTCTTGCTTATTGGAGACCGCATCCTGCTAGCTCAAAAAGTAATGCAAATGTAGAAAAAATTTATGTTGGTTTACCATTTGGGGAATTCATGATTTAATGCACGTAGCTTATCACCAAAATCTCATTTTCTCTTTTTTTCTCAGATTTGGCGTATAGGATAGCGGGTGCCATAAGTTTAACGTCTACAGCTCAAAGGCAGTGCTCACGATAAGAATCGTTTTTCTGTTTTTTCCGCCTATCTTGAAACGGTCCCATGCTGATCCCAATGTTGTCTCTGGAATCAAACAAGACTTTCTAGGAACAGAGGTATGGTCCCTCAAAAATTGAGCTGGGGAAGCATAGAGGACTAGTTAACCGAGGCTTGTAACTTCCGTCTTTTGCAGCCGATGTATGCGAGCTGACCTGAGTAAAGAAAGAAGTTGAGAATGAAGGAAAGAACGAGGCTATTAATCGGAAAACATCGCTCATCCCACGATCTCAAGTTTTCATGTGTTGACGTCGGTGGGCGGCATTGCGCTTTAGGGGTTTGCCTTGCGCTCAAAGTGACAAGTTCGGGCTATTCAGGGCTCTTACTGGCTTGTTTGTAAGCGTTCTTTCGACGTCAACGTTACAGTGTGCCTCTCCACTGCCCGTTCCTAGTGGAAAATAAAACACATTTTTATCGTGAACACTGTCTTTAAACGGATTTTCAAAAACCGTCACAGTGGATACTGCATCTTTTTCCGCTCTGCTGAGAATAAAGAAAATGTAAAACTGATATAGCGGTGGCTTTAGTGACCGTCAGCAAGACTCTGTGCCCGAGGAACGACATAATTTCTTTTGAAAAGAGGTATATTTCAACAACAAGAGTGAGTAGGCAGAAGCTATTCGAGAGATATCTGTGGATCTGTTGACGGGCGAGAATGGTATTCGGTTAGCGTTCACCGCTGCAGTGACGTCAGCGTGGAAGTTACTCTGACTTGACCACTGTCTGAGCTTACTAGGTCCGTGTAAACCCAAGTTTACCGTTTCAAGATGTCATGTCGACACAATGTTCATAACGATCAGAAGCAACAGAAATCTTCTGCGGTTTCTTCTGGTCGAGCCCCTAGAGTTTTAAGTTCAACCCATTGACGTCAATAGATGGGTAGAATGCAACCTTACTCACTCTTCGGTACGTTGACGCGTCAGTTCCGGATACAAGTAAATGACAGAACGATGACGTCTCATAGAATCCATCCGGGCAAGGCTTCACAGGCTCCGTGGTGGCAGCTGAATAAACAACTTCAGAGGCTACCAGGCAATGATAACAGCTTCCGAAGAAGCATCTTTTGTCAACTCCAACTCTGCTGAGATCGACTTTAGAAAAGGAGACACATCAATCAAATTTTCCGAAATTGACACAGTTGGAGTTAGGTTACTGCGGAGCTAGAATGCTTCTGTCTTTTCATGAGCAGCAGAAGCAAACCGTTGAAGTGTTCTAGCCAGAAAAACGAGTAGACAGAGAGAAAAACAAATGTCGATAGGCCGTGTTATTCCACCCCATTCTGCGATAAAAATGCGAATCGGGCACCTTGGTCGGGAAAATTATAAATGAAGGTTTTTCACACAATGCTACAAAGAGCTGCCTGCTCTATAAATTGGTCGTGCTTTGACAGTCGAGGAACCGCTCATTGTTCTATAAAAAGCAACTCTTCGCCAGCTCATTCCGGGCCCATCTCTCTGATGTGATTATGTCTCTATAGGAGTTAAGATGAGTAACTCGGGTGTACATTGCGTTTCAAGATGAGTAATTCGGGTGTACATTGCATTTTAAAAATATAGACTCATCCTCGAATATGTCAATACACATTTACTCTGGGTGGGATTTTTTGCAGAAACTAGTATGTCCACCGGATTCGTCGTGCCCGAGCACCCTAAAGTTCAATATTTCAAGTTAGGTATGGGGAGCATTTCCTAGTTAGTTCAATAAACCCTAAAATCAGACCTTTCAAGCTAAATGGCATTTTTGGGGATAAAGAAAAAACACAACTTTTTTTCGGAGCTCTCCGGTTGAGGTGAAGGGCTACAGGTCACAGCACTAATGCCTCGAAATTTCTTCTCCTTTGAAGTTCGAGCTAGCCCAGTCACATGCCGAGAGTTGTGCGAGTAGGGCCAACCCAAGAATCGTTGAACTACTCCGTCGTCCTTCGAATGTGACTAGAATGGTTGAGCACTATAAGGACTTTTAAAAAAGCGTAACACAGTTCGGAAGCAGAGGAAGCCATTTGCTCAAAAGGTTCGTTGCTCTGTTCGGAAAGTTTTGAAGGCAGGGTTCGTGCAGATTTCGAGAAGTCCCGCTGTGTAGGAGCGTATGCTCCACGTAGTCATAAGGAATGTACGTAGTCGCGTAAAAAGCGGTCTTCTTCGAGTTATTCCAGCCTTTTCCGTCAACAACTGCGTCAGAAAAGTGTGCCTATGGTCCATCTCTTAGCGATCGTTCACGCATTCTCCAAAACTGTCGTGTAAATATCAGCATTCTGGAAATGATTATCATGTTGTGATGACCGAAATCTCTGACCTCAAGGTTTTTTTCTACACAAGTTAGGAACAACAATTTGTGAAACAACCAGACGGTGTTTAGCTAGGCCTACCCAATTTATCTAACTAAAATTTCGGACGTGTCAAATTTTGGCCGGACCTTGCCTTTAACACGATTCTGAGAGCAGGGTTCGGCACGAGGTGTGGACAAGGCTAAATTTTCTCAGACCCCCCACCTCTAAAAGCAAACTTTTGGCGATTTTCTCAGACCCCTCCTAGAAGAAGCGTTAATAGGTCAAATCTTTGGAGATTTTCTCGGGCCTCCTCCCAGGAGTGTTAATTGTCTGTTTTTGTAGTAAAATTAAAACAAAAGGAGCAACTTATTCTAAAAGATGTATAATTTGAAGAAGAACAGCCATTTCAAAAAAAACAAGACATTGACATTGAAAAAGATTACGGACGAGGTTTTTCTTGACGGATTACATGAAGTTGCCTGCGTTTTTGAAAATCTTAGCTAAAGTATGGGTTTTGATTATAGTGAAGGCTCTCCTAATGTTGAATGTGAGACACATGGGTTTCAAACGTGTTCCCGAAAATTGTGAATGATTCCGGGTAGGAAGCTAAGGTGAATATGTGGTGGAGAAGAAGCGTGGAGAAGATGAAGTGTTTGGCTAAGTTCAAGAATACGGGATGCCTCAAAGAAATAAATGTGTTTTTAAATTAATATGAGTTCGTAAATTCATTTCGCAAGTCCAAGAAGAACATGTTACTTCAGATGTATAGACTTCTGGTTCGAAAGAGCGTCCTCTAATCTGGTTAAGTTTCGAATTTCATTCTCCTAAACCCACTCATACACCAAACACACGACACGGGTTCGATCCCGCAAAGTGAACAATTTTTGCAAGACGTTAGACCTCACAATTTTTTGCAAATTAAGGGTCACGAAAATAAGTTATTAGAGTCGAGAGTGGTAGATTTACCCTATATACAAATTTTCAGTCTCTAAGAAAGGCACTTCCCTGTGTGGCCCACACCTTTCGCAGGTGCAATCGCGCTGGAAGTCTACATTTTTGCAAGGTATGAGTCAGTAGAATACGATGATCGAGACCAGCGTGGTCGATTTATCCCATATACCCACTTTCACCGTCCAACATAGATGCTGAACACCGCTACAGTATAAGGCCCCACACTTTTCTCAGGTGTGGTCCCGCCGGAAGTGGTCAATTTTGAAATTTAGGTGTGACGAGAGTAGGATATTTGAGTCCAGCGTAGTCGATTAAATCTATATACAATCTTTTGCCGTCTCAGTATAGCGCTGAAGACCGCTGCATATACGGCAGGAGAAGGTAAAAAAAAATTAGTCAGCAAACCTAAAATGGCGTTTTAAAACAGCTGTAACTTAAGTTGCTAATGAGCTACCTCGGGTTTGAGCAAAACTGAGAAACTAGGCTTGTAACCCTACCAAATGAGACCTTAACCGATCCCAGAGGACGCTTCAACAAAAAATTTTACTAGGTGTGGACATTTGATGTTTTCAGCATAAATGTCCACACCTAGCCAGTGCATTTAGGTGTGGACATTTATGCTCAAAACATCAAATGTCCACACCTAGTAAATTTTTTTGTAAGGCGTCCTCTGGGAGCGAGTAAAGTATTAATCGGTAGGGTTACAAACCTAGTTTCTTAGTTTTGCTCAAACCCGTGGTAACTCTTTTGGAAGTTAAGTTACAGGTGTTTTTAAACCCTATTCCAGGTTTATAGACTTTGACGTTTTTTTACGTTTTTTTACCTTGTTCCGCTTATGTAGCGCTCTTCGGCGTTACGCTGAGGCGGTAAACGATTGCACACATGTGGGTAAATCGACCACGCTGGACTCAAATGATCCTACTCTCGTCACACCTGAATTTCGAAATTGTCGACTTCCGGCGGGACCACACCTGAGAAAAGTGTGGGGCCTTATACTGTAGCGGTGTTCAGCATCTATGTTGGACGGTGAAAGTGAGTATATGGGATAAATCGACCACGCTGGTCTCGATCATCGTAATCTACTGACTCAAACCTTGCAAAAATGTAGACTTTTAGCGCGATCGCACCTGCGACAGGTGTGGGCCACACAGGGAAGTGCCTTTCAGCGTCCATCTTAGAGACTGAAAATTTGTATATAAGGTAAATCTACCACTCCCGACTCGAATAACTTATTTTCGTGACCCTTAATTTGCAACAAAATGTGAGGTCCAACGTCTTGCAAAAATTAAGCATTTTGCGGGATCGAACCCGTGTCGTGTGTTTGGTGTATGAGTGGGTTTCGGAGAATGAAATTCGAGACGTAACCAGATTAGATGACGTTCTTTTCAACTAACGAGTGTTTTTGCCATGTCTGGTCTGGATAATGTTAAAGCACCTATTTTCGTATCCAACCACTTATTAAAGCGTGTATTCCATACATTTAAAGTGACCTGTTCTTCTCTGATAACATATTTATTTCTTTAGTACATCTCGTCGTCTTCGCCTTTGCCAATAACTTCATTCATCGCGTCCTCTCTTTTCTTCCGCCTCATTCCGTAGCTTCCAATCTGTTCTTAGTTGCAATTCAGTACACAACTATCCAGGATACACGCCCAGTACCTATGTGCATCTATTTAATCGTAGGAGAACCTTTACTATAATTTCAACATTTACTTTAATTTAATTACTACAAGGTTTCATGTTTATTGGACGGTATTACCGAATCATTCGCAAAAAATTTTTCTAGACAGTGTACTTACTACCCACGGTCAGAATGGTTCATGTGGTCTCCCGGTGGAGCTCAGACCCCTCTCCCTCCACCATTGCGCAGCTCAGACCCCCCGGTGTGGATATCCACACCCTGCGCCGAACCCTGTCTGAGAGCCTGTCGAGTTCGACTTCTGCCCGTAGATCACAGTATGGAAAGCCAATCGAGAGAACAAAAAGCTGCATGTTCTAAACCGTTGCATACAGATCCTCAGAAAGCAGCCCTAATTCTGGACTCAACGAAGATTATGGTGATGGATTTGAATTAGGCCACGCTCATAGTTGGTCAGGAAAACCGCTGGCGTTACCACGGTCGATATATAAGAAAAACATAGAAGAAGAATATTGACTGGGGGTGCTCTCCGACAATGAAATGACCTATACTTCTATGTTCTTGAATCGCGCTGTATACCTTTACAAAAACTACTTCATCCGTGGACGGCTGTAGCGATTTGTAGCATGTATGGCAGGCTATGCTTTTCAGTTAAAGGCGTCGTGCGCGCTGAAAACCATGTCTCGTTTTTAGGCGTTTTTGAGTTTTTACCCCGCTATAGTGACTAAAGGTAGCGAAAAGCCCGCTCAAAAACATTCACTTTTCAAGAAAAAAACTGTTTAATAAGCTTCCGAAAACCATTCGAAATTGGCGCCGGCATCGACTCGGGATTGTTACGCGGAGGGCGCAAGGAACAGTTCTACAATTCGTCCATTGGCGCAGCGTTGGAAGCAATTCACCCAGGACTTTACCAGTCGATAATGCAACTTTCGTCCGACGGTGCGTCAGCGTACAGTCGTATTCCCTGTCCCTTAGCGACGTGACGTTCTGTTCACATATTGAAAAAGTGTCGGATGACTGACGGAGAGGCCGGCCCCTTTTGACGGAATTTTGTACATTCAACTTCCTATACGCTCACAACGGTACGTTTTTGAGAAGCCAAACTCGTTGTACGTTACCATAGGGGCCCGAGCAAGGAATTGAGCATAAAAAATGGAAAGTGGATTTCAGCGCGTACGATGCCTTTAATGCTTGCGAGTTTTGCCTGTCAGTGCTTGCTCCAGTGAAACCGAGAGGCTGAACGCCTAAAAATGGTTGGTGTTCTATTGCGAGAGATGCCTATTATAAATCGGCCACAAATCTTTCGATGCTATTATGTCCCTATTAACGCTGTCTTCGAAAACCGATGTTTTCAACATCCTTGTTCTCTTTTGTTGCTATGCCATGTGCTTCAATACCACATAGTCTCTGATAAATATTGCTTTACAATTTACTTTACAAGAAAGAGTAAGCAACAATCTGGAGCACATCGTGCAAACATTTTTATGCTGCTTCAACTTTTCGCAAAAACGTGGCCGCCTCACCGAATGTTGAAATCGAATAAGTATGAGGTTCTGAAAGCACAAACTGCCCACTATTGGTGAAATAGGCTTATGAAAGAGGAGGCTTAGTGCTCCTTAAAGGCAGCATACACGCTCAAAAATGATACCAATTTTATGGAACGAATCGAAATTCTGAAGCTGTTGATATTCAGAGATAACGAAAAAACCGGACAAAAATCAACTGGAATGAAGATATAACGGTTCGTTCTATATTGTCCCAGAAGTGGACGAGTTATACCGCATTGGCTGAAATAGCGGAGCTAGCGGCAAATTTCTTGGAATAACGACGGTAATGTACTGTACGGCCCTTTCTGGAACGCTTACGACGTTAGAAGCGTAAAAAATGAGCCAAAATGACCATGAGCGAGCATAGAACATTTATATTGAGGGGTGGAGTCCGTATCGATGGGCGGAGAAAGGATGATTTTGTGACTCAATACGGCTCAAATACGGTCATTTTTAATCGTTTTCAACTCTTCCATAATTGTGAGGGCTCTTCTAGGGCCCGTACGACCCCACTAATGTAGTTATCTCGACAACTTTTGCAAGCGTGTACGCTGCCTTTAAAGGCAGTGTTCACGATGATTTTCGTTCCCGAGTTTTTCACATAAAACAATGTGTTGGCCTGCAAGTGTTACCAAAATTACGAAGAATCGGCGAGAAACGCATTAAAACGTATTTCAGTAACATTATTCCATAACATGGGCTAGCTCGCTGGTTGGATGAACATCTTCATGGTGGTTGTCATCGGTGGAAAATTGGGTCAACCGAAAAAAATTTTTTTGCAAAACAGGATTAGTTAGGGCTCTAAGGAATGAACACAGCAATATAGAGTAGAGAATCGCAAAGGACGGGTCCACAAAGGTTCCATTATCACAACAAACAGTTCCTGTGATACTTAAGAGGCGTGATGATACTTAAAGGCAGTGTTCACGATAAGGATCGTTTTTCTGCTTTTCCGCCTATCTTGAAGACGGTCCCATGTTGATTCCAATGATGTTTTTAGAATTGTACAAGACCTTCTGGGAACGGAGTTATGGTCCCTGAAAGGTTGAGCTAAGGAAACATGGTGGACGAGTTGTCCGAGGCTTGTAACTTCCGTATTTTGCAGCCGATGTATGCGAGTTGACCTGAGTAAAGAGAGAAGTTGAGAATGAAGGGAAGAACGGGGATATACATCGAAAACCATCGCTAATCTCACAATCTTGAGCATTCTTTTGTTCACTTCGGTGGGCGTGGAAAGTGCATCTGGGTGTGACGAGCTGACGGGTGTCCAACTTTGGGGCCGTAGGGGACCGTTCCAAGCTCAATTTTCTTAGTTTTTTTTCAACAGTAGGGTTGCGCTAGGCCCCTCAGCTGCCGATCTCCACCAAAAAATCGGACATGGTTTTTATCGTGGACACTGACTGCCTTTAAAGGCAGCAGACACGCTAAAAAATGATACCGATTTTTTAACATAAATTGGAGGTTTGAGACTGGTAGTATGCGAAACTAACGAAAAAAAACAACGAAAACTGTATGAAAATAGAGAAATAGGTGTTGTTTTTGTTATCGGGTGAAATTGGACGAGTTTTCCCGCGCGCGGTTGAAACAGCCAATATTAGCGACAAAACGGTTGAGATAGCTAAGCCAATAAACCTTCACAGCTTGCACTAGAACGTTCACCTCGTTGGAAGCATCAAAGTACAGCCAAAGCGACCGTATTCGAACGATCAATGTGGACGAGTTTGTATTTTGGGGCGGGGTTGTCGAAGCTCAGGGGTGGGGTTGCAAAAATTGTTCGATTTGCATTGCTCAAGTTCAGTAGTTTTGACTCGTTTTTAACGCTTCCAACGGCGTGAGCAATCTACTAGGGTCCATATGATCCTAGTAACGTAGTTATCTCAACAACTTTTTCGAGCGTGTCCGCTGCCTTTAAAGGCACAGTCCAACCTCAGAATCATTTTTCTGTTATTTTGCCTATCGTGAGTCGCTCCTACGCTGATTCTAACGATGTCTCTGGAATCGCACAAGACCCCCTAGGAACGGAGTTATGGCCCCTCAAAAACTGAGCTGCGGTAGCATTATGGACGAGTTGTCCGAGGCTTGTAGCTTCCTTCATTAGCAACCGATGTATACGAGCCAACCTGAGAGGCTGAGACAGAGGGGAACAACGGGGCTAATGTTCGGAAATATTCGCTTATTTCGCTTCCTCCCATATCTCGCTTATGCGGAGGAATCACTGGGCAGGAGTTATATAAGGAAGGTCTACTTCACCCTATCAGGCTTCCTCCCATATCTCGCTTATGCGGAGGAATCACTGGGCAGGAGTTATATAAGGAAGGTCTACTTCACCCTATCAGGCTTCCTCCCATATCTCGCTTATGCGGAGGAATCACTGGGCAGGAGTTATATGAGGAAGGTCTACTTCACAATTCTGTGGAAATCTCAAATGTCGCCGCTGAGCTTGGACTGTGCCTTTAAGGATTTCGTGTATTTCTGGTGCGTTTTTCTCAATTCATATGTCATTCAGTTCTACACGGGGGCCACTTAATCAATATACCGAATAAACTCGAAACTGAAGATTATCGTGAACACTGTCTTTGATTAGGGTGGTGGGGACGGAACGTATGAGGTGAATCATCATGCAGCGAATGATTTTCAAGCTGCACCTTCTGCACGCAGAGCGGCCATGAGCTCGGTCATGACAAGAAGAAAGCATATAATGTATAAGAAAGCGGAAGAACTAAAAAACCAAGAGAATTTTTCCAGCTTTGGATCAAGAGAGGGAATCGAATATTAAATAGTAGCTGTTCAAATAGGAAGGCAGGTGGCATATACTCAAAAAATATGAAAGTCGTCGGTCGCGTCTTCTCCATTCGTTAGACTGTCGAGTATTAGGTTGAAAAAGTTTTGATGCAGACTGGGCTATCAGGTTCGGCTGAGTGGAGCTACTGATCTGGCAGAAAATTCCATTCTGCAGCTTCGGTATCATTTCTTTCGTAGTGATGCTCATCAGAAACATTAATTGGATAGTCTATAGAATTGTATTGGGGCACAAACACTTTTGGAACCTTGTTTTTTTCTCAAGGTTGTCGCCTCCGATCTTCACAGGTTCGCACAGAACGGATAAATTTCGCTGAAGCACGGGCTTGTGTAGTCTACTCTGAGCCTATACTCAACGCGCAAGGACACGGCACCAGTTTTTCAGTGACATGAGGTTTGGCGGACCCGTGGGTCACCGAAGAGAAGCATTAAGGTTGACCTTTAACGGAGACTGCGCCGTCCTACTGATAGGAGAAAGAGGCGCAAAACGCTCTTTAAAGGATTCAGAGCTAACTCTTCGGCGGCTGCAGGGGTAACGTGCAATGTTTCCGCTGACTGCTCATAGTTTACAACAAACGGTGTTCATTATAAATTGTGTTTTGGTGTGTTCCGTAAAAGATTGTGAAGTAGTAGCTGTAACCATTGCAGTTAATATGACATGGACGTTAAGCCTTATTAGAAAGTTACCTCGCGTTCGAGGCAGTATCACCTCCTCCGATTCCGTTTTTTAAGTAGAATACGGCGCCATCGCCTAGTAGTTTCGTAGCTTAATGCAAATAAGTGTGGCCACGCCCAAGGGTTAGCTGCTAATCTCTCTGATCTTCATTGCTCCCGACATACCCCACCAAATAAAGATTTTGGTCTTAACGTGAATATGCGAAAGGCTTCGCAGCAAAGCACATATTCAGGTAATGCCCAAGCAGTCTATCGCGCGACGGCTTCTCGCCGCGACGCGACCACTTGAGGAATCCGATGATCCGGTTATCCTCGATAAAAAATCGGAAATTTTTGATGTCTGGAGAATCATTAGAACTTGCGGTAATTTTGGGCGCTTACTGACCACTTGACGGTTTGCTCGTTCAATGGGCCAAGCATTAGACGGATGTGGACTACCGAAATCTCGGTCCACGAGGAGGAGAAAGCAAGTGAGACGCATCCTAGGTTGTTTTCTGATGAGAGAGTTGAGCATGTGGATCTTCAGGACTGTCTAACTCTTCATTGACGGCATTCACAGATGCAAAAAAAGCTGCTCATGAAACTCGGAATGCGTGTGGTGACCGCAGCACTCGCTAGCCATGTGAGACTCAAACTCGGCCTTCTGTTCACTCTGCATGAACAGTCGGGACTATGAGAAGATGCTGCATTACTACTATGAGAAGATGAAGATGCTACACCTGAATACAGCGTCGGCCAGGTCGTGCTTTTTCTACATGATAGCGAAATACTCGAGCATTGTGATCAGCTTCTGTTTGTTTAGAGGTCCGCAAAGTAACAGTCAAAGGCAGCGTTCACGATGATCATCCTCGCTGACTTTCCACTGTAAAATGATAGGCGAGAAGGATCCTAGGCTCCCAGTGTCGAAATAACGGTAGAAAACGAGCCAGGAGCGGCAAAATAACGGCTGCAAATAGGCGTTTCGGTGCCCCAGACACGCCTGGTGCCCCAGATCCGCCCCCCCTCGAAATGAGGAAATGAAGACTTAGATTACAAGAATGATCAAGTCAAGGAAGTGCTGATAGGTGAGCTGATCGCTTTATTGCACTGATAGGTATAATCCTTCTAGCGGTCAATTCCTCCACGCTCAAAAATCAGCGTAAACAAGAGAGGGCCTATTTTGGCTTTAAATGCGTCTTTCGTGTCTTTTTTAAGCACTCCTTAAGCATTCCTTGTTACGTAGGGCACCAGACCGTAAGCCGTGGAGATATCGGGAATGAAATTTATCGTGAACACTGCCTTTAAGAGTCGATCGCATGCTGTTTAGCCTACTTCCACTGGACAACCGGTGAGAGCTCCTAGCATGGAAAAGCGGCACTACTTGTATTCCAGTTTTCTCACTAAACTATGCCATTCTCGGTGCACAGACCAGTGTTGACTGAACAGTGCTCAGCAACTGAGTTTTAGCATATCGACTTAAAACAGTTAATACTGGATAAGCATCGCTCAATAAACATCGCCAACCTTCAGTACTATCGTCGGTTGTTGCCGTGATAGAGGAGCCATTTACCGTCGTTTCTCGTCGTTCAGAGAGGTGTGTTGTGTGGAGCCCTCCAAAACTCGTCTCGGCTTTCTCGATCGTCGGGGTTTTCTGAAAAACTATAAATGACTCCAAAATGTTCGTGATACTTGCGAATTCACCTTCGTTTGTGGTTGTGTTGATAGATCACGGGTTGTTTGCGACGTATTCGAGCGTATGCTATTCGTAGCCGACGATTTCGTTAGTAGTACATTCATGAGGGTGGGTGTTGTGAGTTTCGGCTGAGTTGGGAAAAACGATGTTGGGAAATTATTAAGGCTTCTCGTTGTTGTTGCAGTTGTTGTTGCTGTTGCCGTCTTCGCGTTCTCTGTATCATGATAGACTGTTAACTTATACTGATCTGTTGTTTGATATGTACTCGTAGCGATTGGTTTTTCTTGCACAGACGGAGTAGATCCGTGTAGGCTCTGTTGTGTCGAAAACACCTCTTTTGATACTATTTCTGTTCTCTCCGACATGGTAGACTGCGATTTTGCGTATAATGTTTCGTCTTTCTCTGAGGAAAGCATACTCATGGATGATTCACTGCTCACATGCTTTTTTTCGGTCGAGATTGAGGTTGAAACGGGGGTTGGGGACGAGTTTGCATTGGAGTATTTCTGGTTGTATTGGGGTGCGGATTCTGCATTGTTTCGTTCTGACTGAGTTCTGAGCTGATGAATTTCGGTAGTCTCGAATTGGCTTTTCTCGTTTCCTTTGGCAGTGGTCTCAACTGAGGAAAGAACTGACGACTTCCATGAGAGTGTTGAGGTCGTTCCGGTGATCGAAGTTGTTCGCGAACGTTCTCCATCGTTAGTGATTTTCAGTGAGCCTTCCTTATTGCCAGTCGGTTCATCCGGAATCGTCATAGTCTGTTTCCCAACATCCTCAGATGAGATCCTATGTTGTTGAGTTGTTCGATATATCCTGGCAGTAGCTGTGGTTTCTGACGGAGATGTAAGTTTCCCAGCATCCTCAGTTGAAATCTCATGCTGCTGCGTAGTAGGAATTTTACGGGCAGTGTTCGCTTGCGTTTCTAACGAAGATGTCCGCTCTCTAAAATTCTCAGTTGGGATCCAATGCATTTGCGTTGTTTGATACCCACTGACAGTAGCTGAAGTTTCTGACGAAGATGTCTGTTTTCCAGCAGCCTCGGCTGAGATCTTATGCTGCTGCGTTGACCGATATATATGGGCAGTGTTAGCTGAGGGTTCTGACAAAGTTGTATGTTGTTCAGCATTTTCGGTTGAGAACCTATACTGATGCGTTGGTCGGTATGTGCTCTCAGTAGCTGAGGTTTGTGACGGAGACGTCAGGGATTTCAAAGTAATGGCGGCAGTTGACGAAACTCTTGAAGAAGTCGTTTTTTGTTCAGATTCAGTCACAGGTGAATCTGCTTCTTGGACCGATTTGGTTGAAGAACTTCTAGCCAATGTTTTCGTCAGCTTTCTCTCACTCGTCGCAGGTCGTGAAGATATCGTGCGCGCGGGAGTCTCTGGCGAGGATTTCTGCATTAATTCAACTGGGCGAGGACTTGAAGACATTGCAACGGTCTTATCCGCTGTCAGTTGCGGTGTCTCCACGTGGGAAGTGATAACCGTATACACGGAACTGCTCGGAGAGCTTGTTTTTGTTGATTCCCAAAATGAGGATGTGGTCGCGCTTGTAGCAGCCGACGATTGAAAAGGGTTGACGATTTCGACCGACGCAGACGTTGAACTTGAAGTAAGGACGTCTTTTAGTGTTCTGACACTGCTTGAAGTTAGTGATATTTCCGTGGTAGTTGTGAAAGGCAGGTATTGCAATGTTACATCTATACCAGATGTTCTAGTTGAAGGCGAGGAATGGCTTCTCGAAGTAGCTACGCCTTTGGTGTGCGAGCTAGTTTGACTATATCCAGTAGCAGGTGATGCACTACTTGTGGCTTCATCTGTTCGTGTAGTAGAACGTTGGTGAAAAGGCTTGGAGACTGAAATTTGAAATTGTTTTGATGTTGAGAAAATGCTTAAAGATGCGGTGGTAGTCGACTCTTGGGTATTGCCATTGGTAGAAACGAGCGAACTAGATTGCACGGTCTCCGAAATGGTTGAAATTGTCTCAGAGGGCCTTGTTGAAACTGATGTCTCTCTGTTATTTCCGGTTGGTTCGTTTGTAGTTAGGGTTCCTCCTGCTCCAAGTCCCATGAGTGTTGTTAGAAAAGTCTGTTTCAAAGTTGTGGTAGTATGTCCCTTGGGAGTACTTGGTGCTGTTGTTGTTGCTTCGTCGCATATTTGGAAATAATCCACCATCTTATCACAGCACGGTTGCGGATCGAAATATTCTCCGTTACCGCACGCCTTCCATTTACTGCATGGGCAGCTTCCGACATACTGTTGGTTTTTTTTAACGATTTCTTCCTTCTTTCCTAAAAGGAAGTCGAGTGCTTCTCTATCCAATGTTCCATTCCGTTTTTTGCAGTTGGCACGAATATATTGTTCAAGTGCATCAAAACTATTTGGATTAGGCTGGAAGCAAGTGCTGGCGTCGTCGTCGTCAGCCACTCGCTTCAGTCGACGAAATACTGAAAAGTTATCATGACTGTAACTTCGAGTTAGAACAAACAACCCACTCTCTCCCAACCTGTTTCTTTTCCACGATCAAGAGGAAAATCAGCTTGAACATAGTCTAAAGACGGAGAAGTGTTTGAAAGAACCCAGAGCAAGTAAACTATTCCCATCGCCATCGAGAATATTTTGAGCCCAAGACTTTCTGAATTATATACAATGTTTAATTACTCTATGCTGTTCCACACTAAGATACAAGAATAATTTCGAAAGAGAAATAAAAACGCCCGCATTCAATTAATATGTACTCAAATCGAGCGAAGAATCAATTTGAAATCCTCTATCGCAGCGGCACGTGCTCCAATGAGCAGACCGTGCTGCGAAACGTTATTGCGAGAGTACCCACTGTAGAAAATTATTGCAGGTTAGTCCAGCGCTGTAATTCTAACATATGACGCTCAAAATAGAGAGGTTTTCATGGAAAACTTAGCGAAAATGAGTTCAAGCATAAATTGAGACAACAGACAGACATAGGCAAGAGCGGTACATAATGCTGTGCTTGAGGCGTCACTTATGTTGCACCTTAAGTTTTCGACACATTTTCGTGGAATTGTTAATTAGGGTGCGAGGAGCTCAAAAATCGGAAAAGTTCGCAAGAAGACCACTTAAAGGCAGTGTCCACGATGAAAATCGTGGACGAGTTTCCACCAGAAAACAAAGGTTTAGAGTCTGACTGTTTCATCAGTGAAGAAAGAATCACGAAAAACGCTGCGGAACATTAAAAATCAGCTCTTCTTTTTGAAAGCCACATTTTAACGGTGGATCAGTTGCGCGGGCATGGGCCTGAACTAGACGTCGTGCGCAAATGCGCCCTAATGATAAAACTCAGCCGCGCTCGCGCTCCAATGCTAATACAGAAGCGGACCAAACTGTTCCTCGGAAAACTCAACCGCGAGCGGAAGGGTTAGCGCGAGCGGACTTCGGAGCCGTATGAAGCTCTTTCGGGCTCATTTTCGCTCGTTCTTTCGACCCTAGTGCTCCAATGAGACTCTAAACTTTCGATTTCAAAGAACGAGGACGAAATTTCGGGACACTGTCTTTAAAAGCAGGAGACACGCTCAAGAATGCTATCGATTTTATGACATACATCAAAGGTCTGAAGCTGATTTTATGGGAAGCTAATGAAAAAAACCGACGAAAACTGCATGCGACTACGGGAATAACGACCCGTTTTTGTTATGGGGTAAAAGTAGACGAGTTATGCCCGAGCGGTTTAAATAACGATTATTAACGATAAAAATTTGGGGATAGCGAAGCAAACAGAATCTGGCAGCCTGTACTAGAACGCTGACCTCGTTGGAAGCTTTAGAATCCAGCAGAAGTGACCATTTTTGTATATTGAGGGGGCGGGGTTGACGAAGCTCATGGGCGGGGCTGACGAAATTATTCGATTTGCACTGCTGAAATTGAGTAGTTTTGACTCGTTTTTAACGCTTCCAATGGCGTAAGCGTTCTGCTAGAGCCCATACGACCCAAGTAATGTGGTTACCTCAACAACGCGTGTCTGCTGCCATTAAAGGCAGTGGTCGCGATAAAAAAAAAAGTTGTTGAGAAAACCATAAAACTCGTATTGGTTCCCAAACGGCTGACTAAGCATGAAGGTTACGGGCAAGAAACGGGTCATAATTAGACATACTAAGGTCCTATGTTGATGAATCGTGCACACTTGCACAGCTCCGCCCAAAAAGATCGGTGTCTCCTGTGTGTATAGTCAAAATACATTGACATTCACAGGCCGAAGTAGCAGCTAATTTAGCTGAAAAAAACAGTTCAACAATTTAAAAAAGCACGTCATTCAATGTTTTAATTAGGGTAGGGTAGGGGTAGTCGAGCAGACCAGTCTGAAGGTCATTCTGCCTTGATTAAATCCAATTGCAAGCCAGCTGATGTTCTTGATGCAATAGATCATCGATGCCGTTGATGTGGAGTGGGCTTGTCCGCCATTAAGACTGGAAGCTTGGAGCTGATCATTTGTCCCAAAAAAGGGAACGTTTCGCAATTTTTTCGTGTAGGTCCTGCTGCTCTGAATTCAGAAAAGGAACGCGATAGCGGCTTTATTGATGGATTAATTAGGACGAGTCTCCGCTCTTCACCCCATTGCCGGACTGTCTCCTTATCCTGGCTCGCGCTCCCGTAACGATTGCGAATGAAGAGGAATACAGGCCTGAGACAACTGGAGAACGTCTGGTTGAATCGGTGCAGCCTAACCCCGTCGCGACGCGGCGTCGCACGGCTACTTAGAAGTTTTCGATAAGATTACGAGCAGATTAAAAGGCTAAAATCATGTTTCGTCTTAAGAGCGTGGAGAAACTCGTAGTTTAATTTTCGTTAGTTACAAATAGCGCTATTCGGCAGGCAACCTCGTAGACGTCGGAAACGTGACAAATACGTGCAGGAACAACTAACCGAAAGGTTTTCGCAACCTGTACTGTATTGATCAGTTACACCATTTTTCACTCTTCACTTTACTCGTGCATTTCACAACCTTTCCCAAATCTTTTTTTTTCGACTGCTTATCCAATTTCCTGTTAGAAACATGTTATTGTTTGCATTAATTTCAAGACGAGGAAGGAAGCACGAGTAAAAAAAAATAAAACAGCGTGTTCAGAAGTCAGGCTTTGACCGCTTTGCGACATTTGATTACCAGAAATCTCAAATACTTCAAAACTATTAGTCTTATTGGATTGCCTCGTTTGGCTTGTGGCCATATTATCTGCAACACCCCGTTTATGTTTCTTTTGTTCAGGTGAACGTGAAAAAAGCGCTTCCAGAGTGTTATGGCCACCAAAAAATGGATTTGGGGTTGATAATCTAGCACATTTTTTTTCAGACCGTGAAAAATGGACACGGCTGACTACTAGGACGGCACACCTCGGTGAAGATGCGGAATGACCGCGTCAGGCGAAAGCCAACCGATTAAGTCAAGTAAGTCAAATCTAGCACATCTGGATCGAAAATCCGTGCGACTGTCTGACAACTTTGAAAAGAATAACAGCAGAAGCTCTATTGGAAAATTATGTGTTGTTTTTTGACTGATGATATTATATTATACTTATAATATAGTTATTAACTGAAGATATTGTTTTATATTAGATAGAGAATCTGAATATCCTTATCAAAAAAAAGATTTCGCATTGAGATTAGAGTTACTACCACACATACCTTGTACCCTATGGCTAGTTCGGTTTTACAAAGAAATTTTTGGGCGATATATCAAGCTTTCATGCTTTGCAAAGAGGTTTCAAGTAGTTTTCTACGGCCTTCTCTTCGTGGCGGAGTAACGATGTTTGCAACAGATTGTATTCCGGAATTAGTTAAAGATCGAAGTTGTTTATTCTTTGCCACAAATTCCCCTCCGGAAAATGATGATGGAACACTCGAAAAAAGTACGAGGAACAGAAAGTCGTTCTCACAGCTAAAGCCAAGGTTTATTGCCAGTGTAACCGGGGTCACGTCAGCGGATGGAGAAGACGTGAATTGCATGTTCTACAAATTACTGCGTAATACCGTAGGAATCACAGTTTTAAGCAAACTTCTGCTCTCCTGTGACTGTGTTTATTCAAATGGGCACAAATGGTTAGCATCTGAATGAAGAATATATTTACGATGAAGCAATAATCCCAGTCACAGTTGATAAAAGCTTTTGGTGACTAAATGAGATGGGTTAATTCTTACAAAGTTGATGCTAGAATAACTGCGGTTTTTCGAGAAAGAATTTTCTTCCCTGTTCAGTTATTTCGACAAGGAGTGATATAGATTCCGATTTCACCCTTCAAACAAGGCTCCGTATCACTGTTCGGATAACTTGTTCTTTTTAGAAGTTTACATTTGAATATAGAGAGTGGTAGCAGTTCTGCCTTTGGTGAAATAACATCAGTTCGTGGAATTTCTTTTTTTTTTGAAGCGCTAACTTCACATGTAGCTGAGTAATAAAAGCAATTCCCTATTTAAAACTATTTACATTACCAATTTTTTATTACTTTATCGAACAATCGATTCTAAGTTTTTTTTTCAATGTTTGAAAACAGAATCAATACTTTGCAAAATAAATATTGCTGATTAGTGGTCTGATTAAACTCTTCAACTAGCGAAATTGGCGTCTCAAATTTATCGCACAAATAAGAATTTTTGTGAATCAAAGTTTTTGGAAAAAAATTGCTTCAGTTGCTCTCAAGAAGGAATCCCGTGAGTCCTTGTGGGTGTCATCATCTAGTGCTAATAGAAGCCGAATTCTTTCATTAGAAAACTTGAAAACTGTATTGAGAAGAAAAAACAAAATGTCCTTCTCTGCGTGGAAGCTGTCTTCAAATTCACAGCAAAACGAGATCATGCCCTAATACTTTACGCTTTTTCTGCACTACTGCATGCATTTATTCGACCGGTCATGCTTTATTCACTACCTTTTGGAAATTCATAGACAAGGTTAGGGAATCCCAGGTAGTGGCTCCATGTGTGGGGCGATCATTGTTAAAATTTATCCTTCAAGATCGGAAAGTACTCTTAAGACCCCAATGAAAGTTACAGAAAGGAAAGTTGGTCAGCAAAATGGTTTCAAGCCAGGAAAAAGATTGGCAAGCCGAAGAAAGGGAATTGTTTTGTTGAAGATTTAATCGGATTTTATATTCTCAAGGATGCCCCACCCCTACACTTAGGAATCTGATTGGTTGGTGGACTACTGTAGAAAGAGGACTAGGCGGAGCAAGCAACTACATACTCGAAAGAGGAGAGGGCGTGAGCTGGAGAAAGGCAACCGATGTCTCATCAACATATTGAATATTTTCTTTTACGTTTTAATGACTGCGCATTTATAATATTTTGCTGTCGATTTAAATGTCCCTGGGTTTGAATTTGAACAACAACTCTAGTATACTTGTAATGTACACATGAAAATTCATCCGAAAACACAAGTGGTTTGTTTATCCAAGCATGCGTGGCGAAATGATGCTAGAACACCAAGCTGCCATGCGTAAGTTTGAGGCGATCCGTTTTGGAGTTAGTCAGAAGCGAGCGTGTCTTTCCCGTATGCACAGCTTCATCAGAAGCTTATTTTGCCATGATCGACGCCTGCAACTGGCGCTTTTTAAGGGACGAACATGATAGAGCTTCGACAATGGATAGGGTGGGTTTGCTTCGACGATGCTAGGTTGCAGAAGCTAATGAATTAAAAAGAAATCTTACACTGGTTGCTTTTTGATATACACACGGTGACCATGTGTATAATTAAAAAATTAACTCGATCATTTTTGTGCTGGGATCCAGCTAGTCATGATACCTCATTCTAGCAGAAGCCTTAGGGCGCAATCGGAGCTTCGAAAAGTTTGTGTGCACTAGCTCGCTAGCATAGAATGTTTGTGTTTCAATAGATGTTTGAAGTTTTCACTTGAAAATGTATTCGAACATTCAGATATTTGGAAAAAGTGAGTTTTCAAAAATTATCCGATTCTGCTATTCAGTCCACCACGATATTCTAATATTTTTTCGAACCAGATGATTCGGCCAGCCCCGATATTCGAACAATAGTTAACACCCTTTATTCGACGAGTCATTATTGTAGCATTGTTAGTTGTTCGCAGACAAAATTGAAGCAATCGTTCTGGAGTGTAAACGAATATTGCTTCCCTTTACTGTAGAAAGACAGATCCGCCACTGTATTGAGAGGACGGTCGATTAGAAATAGCGCGAAGGCTTCCCCCATTTAATTGATTGAGGTCTCAGGCACCAGTTCGATTCGACCGATGGCCGAACCGCTTTTTTCTGCCACGTCGGGGCGAACGAGAGACGTTTCGGCAAAGCTCCGCCTTCCCGTTTTCCACGAGAGAAACGGGAGACGTCGGGGGTTGGCGCCGTACTAATCAATCGGCTCGATTGGACCGACAGCGAAACGGAACATTGCGTAATTCGGGAATGGTAGCCAACATATTTTGAACAGATGCAGCTGACATTGGCTTCTCTTGTCTCCTACGATACGGAATGTACTCAAATCCTTCAAAGAAGGATTATTCACTGTTTTCTTCCTCTACCGTTAGTCAGCCAGCCTCATTAAATCGGCCGATCGATATTTATCTCTTTTTGGTTTCTCGCTAAAAGTAAAAAAAAAAAGAATCCGTTTGGTGAATATACAAACGTCTAGAAACATATTCGTCAACTTCTAGTGCTCCTCGATGTAAGAAATCGTGAAATAAGCGGAAATTAATCGAACAACATGGTGCAGGTCTACGAGATGTGAAACATGGCAATTTCGCTCGGACTCGGTTGGAAGTTTCCGGTAAATTTTGATTTCCCGATTTACCGACTTAATCTCGAAATTTACCGAAATTTTAACCGATCAAACTTGAGCAACTTTTTTCGCTAAATGGATCCATTTCTTGTCTCAATTGCATGAATAAAGCCTATTTTGACCTGCATAAAACCACCATTTTTTATAATTCTCACGCTACTGATTGCCGTGTCTTTTTTCATGGAACTTTTCATGTTTCCTTTTGGTGTCTTAGCGTTTGGCTTCTCAAAATTAGATATTGATGCATTCACTAGTGCTAAGTCATGCTCTTCGATCAGGACGGTTAAGAGTATGAATCGAGTCAAATCCATTCCAGACAAAAAGACTACTCAAAATTTTTTTCTAGGTTTCATACCTACCTCGGAGAGAGCCACTCTCTGATTACAATGGTATCTCTGAAATCGTCCGAAACCCTACGAACGGAGATATGGCTCCTTTTCAATGCCTGCATTCTGAGGGCAAAAATTTGGTGGACGAGTTGTCTCAGGACTGTATTTCTCTTCATTCGCCATCGCTGCACGAGAGAAAAACAGGATGAGGAGATAGACCGGCAATAGACTGAAAAACAACTACTTGTTGAGAATTCATCCATCCATGTAGTCGCTATCGAGTTAAGCTACCACCACAGGCCCGACCTTCGCTCACCACCAAGGGCAAGAGATGTGGCCCGTGCTGGTCAGCTGAGCGAAGGAGGTCGGGCCTGTGGTGGTCCCTTACTTATATCTCGTTTGTTTGGAGAAATTGAGATCTTGCATTTAGCACGTGTCATACAGGAGGGTTCTTCTATACATTTACAAGAAAATCGCAAAATTATTATCAGAGGGTGTAGTGCGCCTTCAACGCAGGACCGCGATAAAAAATCCTGAGTTTTTTCTGAAGGAAGATCTATATCTGATCCTTAATGTAGCGAAAATTTGGAGAGGATTGCTGCAAAAGCGTGAAAACATATCAAGACGTCCGGTTAATTCTGGCATTTCACCTTTCTAAACTGTAACTCCACGACCAAATAGCAAGTTTTCGTGAGTTCTACTTGCGCTTCAAATGGCAGGTATGGGGTGGAAAAGAGAGACCGTGTTTTGAAATAGCTGTAAGCTCTATCGCTCTCAAAATTGGGACTTTTCATATTTTTCTCACCAGTTTCTTGCTGATTTTTCCCAATACTGTTGTCAAGAAGATTAATCAAAGTGGTCCTCTATCCGGCGAACTTGAAGCTTTCCACAGCTTACCCCGTCTCAAATCCAACGGACCATTGAGAATATAGCATTGCGGGACGTCATTGCTTTTACTAAATTGACATTTCATTGTTAGGAGTCAGTCATTAAGAGGTTTGTTGGCGTATACACTGGTAATACTTTGCATTCTCTATTGAAGGTTGGGGCGAATTCGGTGCACCTACTGTGCTTCTCTGGGCCTAATTCCGTTCTCGACACGCTTTGCAGCCGCGCGCTTACGAGTCGGAAAAGTTTCCAGCGCATCATCCGCCGATCTGTTGACTCTAGGTGAGTTTCGGAAACTGGAAACTAAACAAAATTAGAGAAAACTGTATAAAAAACCCACATCGAGTCATCTTTGGCGCTGGAAACTCGACCGACTCGAGAGCGTGCGGCCGCAAAGCGTGTCGAGACGCAATTGCGGACCGGAATTTGGCTAAGAGAAGCACAGTATGTGGTAGAATAGGCGCCGAGTTTGCACCAACCTTCAGTAGTGATCGCAACGTACAGTACCGAGCACGTTTTTTTCGCGCGAAAACGGCGTTTTGCGACGTTTTTGTGCTCACAAAGCGCCGCATTGCCATAACTCTCTTGAAATTTGACGAAATTAGATTTCCAGGGAGTTTTCGTGTTCCTCTCGGTCAGAGAAATGCAGCGATATGTGTATAAAGTCCTTTGGACTCCGGTATTTTGATGAAAAATGCGTTTTTCTTTCTAAAATTCACGTTGACCACAGGTCAAAACATGACAGATGTCTGCAATCATCACCGTGTGATCAGTTTATAGTGATATATTTTGAAGTGCAATTATGTAATTTTCTATGAACTTCTGGAGTTGAATCTACCATTTTGTAACACTATCGTGTAGCACTCAAGGACAGCAATTCAGAGATGACTTCCAATTTGAAATCGGACTATTTTAAGGCTAGTTCTGGCGATGTGGCGCTTTGTGAGCGCAAAAAATGCCGTAAAACGTTTTTTTGCAAAAAATTTGCGCGGAATTGTATCACTAGGATCCATGCCGACTGTTGATATGTGATACTACGCTCGTCCTTGCATGGTGGTTCTTTGAAGATTCTTTTGGTTGCATGGAATATGTAGAGGAACTTAGATCTAGGAACTTCAACGAATTTACCGTTTTAACCGAAAAAAAAATTGGAAAATGTTGACCATAGGAAAACTAGCGTTGATTTTTGGCAGATTATGGTAGATCATGTATGGGTGTACGGTAGTTCGGTCAAAGTCTCAGATTTGACTCAAAATTTGTATGCGAGGGTTATTCGGGGTGGTGGATGCGGATTTAGGGTCCATTTCGTCGATTTTCCAAACAGTAAGATAGGTTTGGCAGCCTAAATGGTATGGTACCTACCGTAACCTACAATAAGCTTCAGAATTTTGACAAGCGGACTCCAGATTCGTGTTCAGCACCCTAGACTACCCTTGTATACAAGCTTTGAGCCGAATCCGATTATTTCAGAATACTATAGAAATTTCGTGGGGCCGTCCCCTATACGACTCACCTTTCTTCCAGCACGAATATCGTGTTGCATGATGCAAGAGCGGTAATCAGAGCGGAATTTAGCTTCGAAAACGACAGTATGACAACAAAAACAGGGCAAGAATGAACAGAATCTCTGAACTATGAATCAGTGTAAACCAATCACTAGAAATCTGATTATTGAGTATTGATAAATTCAAGTATTTGTTGAGGCGTGGGATTTTAACGGTCAAAACCTGGATGATGACGTCAGCATCTTGTTAGCATCGATTCTACGCCCTACACCCTGCATTGCGGTCACCGCGACGACGTCATCCTTGATTTTTCGAGCATGGTGGCAAAGCCATATAACCACATGCTCCGAAAATCAAGGATGACGTCATCGGGATATCAGCTATGAAGGGTAAGTGCGTAGAATCGATGGTAACAAGATGATGACGTCATCATGTTATTAGAATCCCTGCTATGAAAGGTGGACCGACGCGTGATCACGAAGTAGTGACGTCATCATCGAGACTGCAGTCCCGGCTATGACAGGTGGACCGATGTCATTCCCGAAACGAACGAGCCACGTTTCGGGTTGACCCCGCCCCTTTTTTCGTTTCGAGCCAGAGCGGTTCAACGGTCCAACCTCGTTCTGACGGCGCTCGAATCGAACCGGTGCCTGAGGTATTGAGGTGAGGGGCACCAAATCATAAACCGGAAACAGGGTTCTGAAGGATGGCACCGTACATCTATAGCTTGCCCTTTTTTGCGCTCCGTTCTTCAATTTTCGCTCGTTCAAATCTTTTGTTGAACCTATGTGCAATAAGATTGGAGCTATTTCTGGAATGGAAACAGGAATATTGACTGGACCAATTATCGCGCTGCTATAAAATATTCAAACGATAAGTATTATCAGGGTGATTATTTGTTTCCGGACAGCATTTTCATCGGGCTGTTTCGTGTGATTTCATTATTGTGGCCACTTTGGCTCAGAGCACCTCGAGTGCAGTTAAATAAACAAGCAAAATTGCTGCCGATCCCTGTGGTGTACTGAAGTATATACAGGGTTTGAAACCAACTACTTCCGCCTTATTTGATAGGATACCTCAGATAGTTTACAAAAAATGTGCTCTGGACCTGCACAGACCGTTTTCCGTGAGTATCAATATATACCATCTGACTGAAACTGTCCCTACTATCTGGGAAATGCTATAGTATCGGGAACTCCAAAGATTCCTTATTCATTCTTAACGACTCATTTCCGGCCCATCAGTACAACATCAACGCCAATGAAATAATTGGGTTGGCAACTAAGTACATAATTGCGGATTTTTTTTTAGAAAATAAAAGACGATTTTTTCATTTGACGAAATAACTTTATTCTGTAATGTATCGCCCATTTTGAGCAAAGACCTTTTGGCATCTTTCAGGCAGCATCATAATTCTACATTCATAAATCTTCTAGTTTTTATCAGCGAAAAACTGAACCAGATACGATTTTATATAATTATCATTATTGAATTTTTTACCGTTTAAGGACTTTTGCAAAGATCGAAATAAAAAGTTATCAGATGGTGCAAGCTCAGAAATATTTGGTGGATGTGGCAAAACATCCCAACTAAGCGACGAATGGACCAATCAAAAAGGTGTTGTTTTCCATTATGACTACGCAAGGCCACACACATCTCTAGTCATTCGGCAAAAGTTATTGGAGTTTGGTTGGGATTAGTGCCGTTTGCCGATTGCCGTTTGCCGTTTGCCGGCCATTTTTGGGGTTTGCCGTTGCCGTTTGCCTAAATTTTCGTCTAAAACGGCAAATTTTCGGCAAAAATGCGTTAAAACTACAAGATTTGCCCTCACCGCACTTTCTGTATTAGTAAGCGATTCGAAGCTGCTACAAATAATTGTTTTGACTAGTTTCAGCTACTAGTTCCAGCTCATGTGATGTGTAAATGTACGAATAAATCGGTTAAAACATTGATATCCCTAGCGCAAATGACAGAAGAGTTTGACTAGGTCTCCCGACTTTCTCTCAAGAAGAGCTAAGTTTGACTAGGTTTTGGCTTTCAACACCCAAACCGGTGAAACGCTCGTATCGTTAAGCAAATTTTTCAATCTCATACTCTCCAGCAGCCATTCGCCGGGTCCGACCCCAGCTCGAACGGGGTCCGTTTCCAGATTTCTATCGGGTCGAACCCTTTAGCATTGTTCCTCCACGTAGTCCCAACTGAGAAGACATGGGGGGGGGAGAATAATTTTTTTTCTCCCTCACCTCGTCTCAGTTAGAAGAAGTGAGGGGCGAGAACGGAACGGGGTTCGGCCCGACTGAAATCTGCGGTTGGACCCGTTGAGTTTCTGAGTAGAAGAGATGCCTGAAG
This sequence comes from Aplectana chamaeleonis, assembly GCA_029168955.1. Classification (NCBI taxonomy): domain Eukaryota; kingdom Metazoa; phylum Nematoda; class Chromadorea; order Rhabditida; family Cosmocercidae; genus Aplectana; species Aplectana chamaeleonis. The sequence continues at coordinate 430,844 of JAPDOI010000495.1, read as the reverse complement.
CTCAGTTCTATGAATAACCAAAACCCAAATCAGAGCCATCTTTTTCTCCAACACAATGGAAGAAACAATTCTCTTTCACCTTCTTCAGTTCTCGCCCACGTCACAGTGAATACAAATAAACTCATGAAAAAATCTTGACTATACTAGGTAATCAGAGGGGTTCGTTCAGGTTATAAGTTGTTTGGGAGCCTGCGAATGTCCTCTGAGAGAAATCGCCGCTGCGGCTCCGCGGTAATGCCTCTTCGGAGCCTACGGGCACCGAAGCGGTCTATCGCGGAGCGGCGGCGGCACTATCGCAGAGCCGCGCGCGGCACCACTGCGGAGCCGTAGGGGCAACGCGGCAGTGCCGCTGCGGCTCCGCGATAGTGCCACCGCGGCTCCGGGAGAGTATTTCATATGATGTTGATTAAAAAATGTATTACAACTAGGGGGCCGCAGAACAAAAACACGCACCTACGGCTGTTACGTCCTCTGTCTGATAAGGACAGAAGTTACCGCCGTTTTTGCGCCTACGGAAATTTAGATTGTACCCAAACTTGGGTAAAGACCCGCTGATTGCCGCTGATTGTGAGCGGTTGCGTCCTCGACTCGCTCTTCTTCCTACCTTCGCATCTGTATTCACACAACTATACCGACTGCTTTGACATCTCAGAAGTCCTCAAGCGTCGTCTCTAGTGGCAAGGGGGCAACTTCGTCGTTCAATTTGCCACTTTGAAAGGTACTCACTCGTTTTGTCAATTCCGCTCGCTGTCATTGAGTGTGAACGATTGCTGATCAAATGTCCACGTCTCCTTCTGCTGTGTCGAATATTACAGGAAAGAAGGCCAGGGGCTCACGAACTAACAGCACGAGCAGCCAGGCAGATGGTGCCAGTCGTCTACAAGATTTGGCTGATCATGGAAAAGTTCCTGGCTACATCAAACTTGTCATCGAGCTGTTATTGGAGACCAGAGCAGAGGTCAAACAGATGGCGGAGCGCAACGCAGAGCTGTTGGAGGAGATAGGACGTTTGAGGGAGGAAATTTCTGATTTAAAGGCTAAACTGGCTGTTTCTGAGCTTAATAGAGCCTCTACTGTAGTCAATAGTGATGATTCTTCTCGTAATGTTAATTCTATCGTCGATCACTGGTCGAGAGAGCGCCGCGTCGCACACATGTGGCACGCACGCAAGCGAGGAGGTAGTGATGGGATCATTACCTCCTCGCTTGCGTGCGTGCCACTTGTGTTCTACGCGGCGATCTCTCGATCAGTGATTGATCATAATATAGATTTTGATGAAATTGAGCGGAAACGCTCCATTGTTTTTTCGAATATTCCGGAATCTTTAGCTTCTACCTCTTTTGACAAGATCTCTCAAGATTGTACACGTGTTAACCTATTGCTCAGCTTTCTAGGACTGGAGTGTATTCCAACCAATGTTTACCGTATGGGTGCGCCAACACATGGTCGTCCCCGACTTGTAAAAGTAGTCTTGCCTTCATCTAGGTTCCAAGTTGAGGCGGTTAGGCGTGCTCCACGGCTGCGTTTCTTTCCTCATCAAAAGGGCATATACCTACGCCCATCTCTAACCAGGGAGGAGAGAGAGCGAATACGTGAAGAGCGTCTTGCTGCTCGTAGGTCCGCAACAGACAATAACGTCACAACCGCGATTGAGGACTTGTCGCAGTCACAGGCACAGTCTCAGAGCGCTAGCGCAAGCATGATCCCTTCACAGCCCAGCAGTCATCAGGGAAACTGCTGAGCTTTCGAAGGAAATCATGTTTCATGATATCATGCGCACTTTCGAACATTAGATCTCTTGTGAAAAACCGTGACTCTTTGATATCAAATCTTTGCCAGAATAACTACGACGTGATCTTTCTAACAGAGACATGGCTAAGCTCCAAAAATGATTTAAGCGCCCTTCTTGGTGTGGTATCTACTCAGTATGAGGGAATCAGGTGCGATAGAACATATAAAAAAGGAGGCGGTGTCATTCTTTTGATTAAAAAATCGCTGTCTTATAACCGAATTTTCCACGAATCTGTCAGTGACTCCTATGAGATTCTAGTTTGTGATATAAATGCTTGTGATTCCACTCTCCGTTTTGTAGGGATTTACCGAGCTCCTGGTTGTTGCATAGAGAAGTCTTCACAACTCTCCAAAGCAATAAGTGACTTTGTTTCCTGCAGTCCGCCTTGCATTGTTCTAGGGGACTTTAACATACCTGACTTGAACACGCGGATAGGGAATCTAGCGAACACATTTTCCGAAACTTTTGACACCCACGATCTTCGACAATTAGTGCCTAGGGGCCACCAGAGGCGGTTCCTACTAGACCTCGTGTTATGTAACAAAACCGATTTCGTTCAAAACGTTGATGTCAAAGCTCCTATTGGTGGAAGTGATCATGCAACAGTAACTTTCACTCTTGCCGTAGAGATTGCACCAGAACGACCACGACTTATAAGGGATTTTAAAAAAGCCAATTACGAGAGAATTTACGAACATTTGAGCAACGTCGACTGGATTGGATTCATGAATAGTCTTGGAACTGTTGACGAAAAGTACGAGACTTTTGTTGGAGTTATCGTACACGTTATCGAAATGTTTGTGCCACTACGGGAAGTCTTACCAAGGGAACTGAATCCACCAGACCGTCTTAAGAACATGGCCAATTATAGATCTCTCTTGTGGGATAGAGCCTCGTTTTTCGGGCACCCAGAAGCTTGGGAAGAGTATGAGTCTTATAATAAAAAAGTTGAGAAGGCCCTGTCTAAGTACAACCTCTACTTGGAGAAAAAAGTCATCGAGGGGAATGACAAGAACAGGTTCTATAGGTACGTGGGTTCCCGTACTGGCGACAAGAACTCTATTCCTAATCTTTTGGATGAAAGCGGCAACATTCTTTCAAGCTCTCCTGAAAAAGCTAATCTTTTGGCAAACGAGTTCCAAAAAATGTTCAACGTGCCCCAAGAAGTCGATCCAGAATCAGTTCCACCTGAGAACGCCGCGCTTCCCCGCTATCCTCAGATGAATAATTCCTTATGGTTTCACAGTGAAGAAATTTTCGAAATTCTGTCAAAATGGCCAAATTCTTACTCTACTTCACCTGATTTCATTCCTCTCAGCTTCGTTAAAAAAATTCTACAGTTTATTATATATCCATTGGAGCACATCTTTAATCTAAGCTACATGAGATCCGATGTTCCTAAAAGGTGGAAACACGCATTCATTACTCCTATTTCTAACAAGGAAACCACAATAAGTCATAGTGACCATTCCAAGTGAAATGTACTTTCCTAGAACCATTTTTGGACGAAAAGTCCGAATATGCCCATCGCAGCTGCCTAGACCCACTCTGAAAAAAGTTATGAGCGTTTTTTCTGTGATTTTCGTACCTACTGTACCCTCCAAAAAGCGCATTATTTTTAGGCAATTCCGGAAACGGACCTGATATCCGTGTTCAGCGCCCAAAACTACACCACTAAGCGAAGTTTGGGTAAAGGAACATTTTCCAAACTTTGCGCAGACTAACAGCGTTTTGGACTTGTACGGATTTTCGGTTGGGTGTTTATTTTTACCATTTAGAGGGCTCTCGAAGCGTTTTAGAAAAATATTCCAGATTCCACTAAAAATTCGTTCTGGGGGGTTATTTGGGGTGCTGATCACGAATCTGAGGTTCATTTGTCGTTTTTCCGAAGTTTTCGACTATAATTGTTCAAAGCTTCCCACTGGCAGAGAAAATTGACTGCAAAACCAACTTTTGATGATTTCCGGAATGTGACGACAGATGTAGCTCAAATCGTTCCTGTGGGGGTTATCTGGAGTGCTGAACACGAATCTGATGTCAGTTTATCGATTTTCGTCAGCTTACGGTAGATTACGGTGGGTATACGGTAGTTTGGTCGAAGTCTCAGATTTGTCTCAAAGTTTCTATGTGGGGGTTATTTGGGGTGCTGAATACGGATTCGATGTCCATTTGTCGATTATCGGAATATCGAGGTAGGCTTTGCCCTCTAAATGGCATGTTACCTACCGTAACCTACAGTAAACCTCAAAATTTTTAGAAGCGAACCCCAGATTCGTGTTCAGCACCCCAGATTACCCCTACGTGCATGTTTTTAGCAAAATCCGGAGAAAAATTTAAAAACACCCTAAAAATTCCATGGGGGGTACCCTTACCTTGCCGCGAGGCTTTAAAAAACGCTCATAACTTTTTTCAGAGTGGGTCTAGGCAGCTGCGATAGGCATATTCGGACTTTTCGTCCAAAAATGGTTCTAGAAAAGTACATTTCATTTGGAATGGTCACTATGACTTATTGTGGTTCCCTTGTAAGAAACCTCCACTCAGTGATCCTAGAAACTACAGACCGGTGAGCATAACTTCAATTTTCGCTAGGACTTTTGAGAAGATAGTGAGAAAACACCTTGTAAAACATCTCGAAGACAACAACATCATATCGGAGATTCAGTTCGGCTTTTTGAGAGGAAGGTCAGTGGAGACATCTCTACTGAGTTCCTTGAATGACTGAACGAGCTCTTTGGAGACCAAGTGTCGAACAGATGTGATTTATTTTGATTTTTCAAAGGCTTTCGACAAGGTGCCAATCCGAAAACTGCTTCAAAATATGAACGTCATTGGGGTTCACCCCCTGCTGATAAGTTTAAGTTTTTTTTTTAACTTCCTTTCCGATAGGACCTATCAAGTTAAAGTTGATGGTGTGTATTCGTCTAAGTACTCAGCCCTGAGTCCCGCAGGGAGGCGTTCTATCACCACTATTTTTCTTAGTTTATACGTATGAACTTCCTGAATTTATTTCACGTTTTGGTGTAACCTGTAAAATGTATGCAGACGACATTAAAATTTACAAGAAGGTGGTGTATGATGAGGATTCCGAGGGCATTCAGGCCGCAATGGACTACATAGGCCAATGGGCAGATGAGTGGGAGCTCCCGCTAGCAATAGAAAAATCTAATCACCTACAAATCGGTGGAGATAATCGAAGCGTTGGTTGTACCTATACGCTGAAGGGTCAAACTCTGCGGTGTGTTCCTGATGTCAGAGATCTAGGTTTTCAAATAACCAGAGACTTGAGTTTCAGGCCGCACTACAGAAATTTGGTCAGGAAGGCGAATTATCGTACTTACAACATCTTCAAGATATTCAGAAGCAATAATCCCCAGGTGCTTATACGGGCCTACAAAACCTACGTAAGACCCATTGTTGAGTGCGGAATAGCCGTCTTCAACCCTGTTCAGAAGGGGGATATTGATCTGTTGGAAACTGTTCAAAACAATTTCACCCGCAAACTGATGATGAGATGTTCTGGCCTCACCTATTCCCAAGTACCTAGAGGCACCGAAAGAGCCAGGGTTCCAAAGCTGCCTAGTCTTAGCAGAAGAAGAGAGATAGCGGATCTCGTAATGATGTTCAAAATACTAACTAGAAAATTATCCTTAGATCCATTAAAGTTTTTTGGAACTTCAATTACAAGAAGCCGGAACGGCAGGCTTAGGCTTTATGTATCATTAGCGAGATCACGGGTCAGATCACATTTTTTCACTTATCGTAACGTGAGAAAGTTCAACCAAATGTTGTGCAATAACGCTGGCATTCTGAGCATGTCTTTGAATGCTTTCAAGTCTCTTCTGCGGAGTAACAGGCTGTCTTAAATGTTCTTCCACATAGCTTCCCCCTCTCACTTTTAAGCTCATTGTGTTTACTAAACCGTTTCCACTTTTTTTGCTGAGATAATGTTTGTGTACTTGGATTCTAACAATTAAGTATTGAGTTCGTTCATTTCCTGCTTTATTTTTTACGCGGATTTCCCGCGTCTTTAATAAATAAATAAATAAATAATTGAGCCGGCGACAATTTCGTTTTACCAGACAGAACAGTGCACCGTACTCCACGCTGATTTGATGCACCCTCGCGGAGCCGCTGCGGTACTATCGCGGCGACGTTGAGGCTCAAGACATGGCAACAGAATCGTCTGATCACGGAGCCACTGCGGCACTTTTGCGGAACTATCGCGGCATAGTCGAGGGTCGCGGTACTTTCCCGGCACCGACTCTGCAAATTCTCTCAGAGTCTTTTCTCCATCATCAAATTCTTGGCCCCTTAATATGCCAAAAAAGGCAAAGAAAATTCCTTTTCCAGAGACATACCGACTCCTGCAAGTTCCAAGATCACAAAACCAAACTATACAAAGTTGCAGCGTAAAAGCTGGCTTTTTCAGACACACGAACCCATTGAGAACTCGTGTAGATCAGTCCACTTATCGTCGGTTGGTGGGCTAATGGTAATAATTGTGACAGGGAATTGATCAATTCTGCAAATGCTTTGTCCAGCTTTTTTAAAATTGAAAAATCTTCACAGCGGTCACCAAGGGCGGTGTTCAATCATATTTCCGATTTCGAAATCATTAGCTGAAACGAAGGGTTTACTCAATGGCAGAGCTGAGTTTGTTAAGAAATGGTGTAAAGAAGAAAAAATTGAGATTTTTTATAGGCAACGATTGAAACCGCGTTCAATTTTCCACCAGAAATCGAATGATTCAAGGTACATTGCAACAACAATGTCTAAAATCGCCTCAAAACGAGCAACCACTAGCAATATACGGCCCCGAAACTTGAACATGGTGTCCCCCGCCCCCTCCCCCAACCCACCCACTTCCTCTGTAGGAACAGGGGAAGTAGGTGGGGCGAGCACATCACATTCAAGTTTGGGACCGTGCAGAGCGAATTACTACTCGCTTTTAGCCGACATTGTTGCTTTAATGGGCCTCGTGCCGGCTTCCAGGCCGAATTCACAGAAAGGGAAGTGCCCAACAGCTGTTCGGCTGGCTAAACGCACTGCACGCAGCGCTCCAGCGGCGACGTGAGCGCAGTGGCTTTCCGTCGCGCGCGTAGTACCAGTCAAACTGTCACTAGATGTCTCTCTTTCTGTGTGTTCGATCAACATGTCCCTCGGAGCTCTTGATTTCCCATGGAAACCCACAGGCTGGTTTTATCGTGAGCTCTGCATTCAGCTAGACTGCTCTCACTCCACTCCTGTGGCTTCACAAGGGAAACCTTCCGATCGTAGTTTGAAGTGAGAGGAATAAAAATCTTGAGGTCGCTGCCCGTCCCCGTATCGACTAGGCTGGGTCGCGCTGAGCTCATTTGAAAGTGCATCTTTTGCGGATCAATCACACTTAGCACTGCTCGAAAAGACGCCCAACCATTGGATCTTTAGCACTGCTTGTACGGAAACTTTGATTCGAGGGAGGGAAATCCACAGAATTATCTCCGGCGAAGGTCAGGCTAACGGAATTTTCGAACTTGATAGCGACTCCTATACAGATCACATACAGAACAGGGCTACTGGCGTTTTCTGATCACATGAGGCTTTCAAGTACCTTCCATATATGGGATTTCTTCTTGCAGTAAGGGCAAGTGAAACGCCAGGCACATAGTAACTGGCAGATATTGCATGGAACATCCCATGACTAAACTAATGTTGGTGTATTATAGCACAAAACAGATTTCGCCGTTTGCCGGTCATTTTCGGGGTTTGCCGTCGCCGTTGCCGTTTGCCAAAATTCAAATTCCTTTGCCGCACACCCCTGGTTGAGATGTTTCGCCACATCCACTATACAGTCCTGACCTTGCACCATCTGATTAATTTTTATTTCGAACTTGGCAGGACTCCTTGAATACGTTTATTACACAAGTTCGAAAAAATGAGGCTCCACAAGTTTTCAAACAACGGCAAAAACTCATCGGCTAGCTTTCGGTGCGTAGCACCTTCTTCAGACCTGGAAGAAAACATGTCAATATTGCGCTTTGCGATGTTGAATCTATTTGCCTAACCAGAGTCTGCTTTGTGGAATGGATCGAAGATGGGCGAAATCATACGCCGGTTACAGACACAATAAAGTACAAACACCCAAGCAAATTACGTGCTTAATTAGCAGTTGCCTCGCGATTAGGAGTGATCTTACCGTAACCCCAGAAGAGCTATCGCTATCCTGCCCTCATACCAGGGGTGTGCGTTAATGAAAAAAAAATTTTCGTTAACCGTTAATCGTTAATTTTTGAAAAAAAAACCGCGTTAACCCGTTAATGCGTTAACACGTTAACTTTATTAACGCACAGCCCTGCTTCATACAATGAGCTGCAGTATATCACCTAATTCCTCTCTGCTGTTTATCTCGGGTGATGAACTCCTTGAATGGTAAAAATTTCAATAATAATGATGTCAAATCGTACTTGGCTCAGTTTTTTGCTGATAAAAACCGGTTTTATGAACGTGGAATTATGATGGTGCCTGAAAGATGGCAAAAGGTCATTGCTCAAAATGGGCAATACATTACAGAACGGAGTTATTTCGTTCCATGAAAAAAATTCTTTTATTTAAAAAAAAATCCACAATTACTTAGCTGCCAACCCAATACTTGAGAAAATAATAATATATGAGCTAGCAGGCTGGCTTTCGCGACACAGCCCACTTCTACCTGAACAACACGGGTTTTCGATAGGCGCTTCTACAACAATGCAGTTAATTGATCGACCTTTAGATTGCTGTTTTCCACTAAACAATAACTGTTCTGTTGACATAAAGTATAGGTTGGTGGAAAAGTTATTGCGGTTTTTATGTCATCTACAGTTGACCGCAATGTTAAAAGGACATGGTGCTGTTGCGGACTCCCGCTAAAACAACGGTAGAGTCTGGCATTTTGCCAGATTTCGTCATCGATCAGCGTCACAGCTGATATTCCCGTCAGCAGAGAGACGACGCTTGGCGCCGATCGATGACGAAATCTGGCAGTGCCAGATTCTACCGTAATGTAGTGGGAGTCCGCAACCGCACCATGTCCTTTTAACATTGCGGTCAACTGCACTATTATGAATAACTTCTGAATAAAAATTTGGATTAAATGTGGTCGTGTTTTATATCATTTTAAAGCTCGTTTTTCGCTCTATCTACACGGTGTGTTGGTTTTGTTCCGAAATTATTTAGCCACTTTTTTCAGGGCTTCAAATACAACATGGATAAGAGGCAAATTGGCACGATTTCCTTGTTCCAGTTTTAGATAGGTCGAAAAGCTGCAGAGACAGCTCGTGATATCAACCATGCATTTGGCGCGGGAACCACTAAAGAACGTAAGGCACAATGGTGGGAGAAGTTCCGAAGCGGCAACGAGAGCCTTGAAGATGAAGAGCGTGACGGCCGTTCGTCTGTGATTGATAACGATAAATTGAAAGCCTTAATTGTAGCCGATCCTCGCAAAACTGTACGAGAGGTTGCCGAAGAACTCGATGTCGACCATTCGTCAGTAGTTATCCATTTGAAGCAATTAGGAAAGTCAAAAAAGCTCGATAAATGGGTGCCGCATGAATTGGGCGAAAGTAAAAAAAATCGTCGTTTAGAGGTGAGCTCCCTTCTTCTGCGGAACAACAACGACCCGTTTTTCGACCGGATTGTCACATATGACGAAAAGAGGATCCTGTACGATAATCGGCGACGTTCGGCGCAGTGGTTGGACATCGGCGAAGCTCCACAGCACTTCGTCAAGCCAAAACGTCACCAAAAGAAGGTTATGGTGACTGTTTGGTGGTCTGCAGCCGGTCTCGTCCATCACAGTTTCCTAAATCCGGGTGAAACGATAACGGCGGACAAGTACTGTCAACAAATCGACGAGATGCACCAGAAGTTGCAACGTAAGTGCCCTGCATTGGTCAATAGAAAGGGACCAATTCTGCTTCACGACAATGCTCGGCCCCACGTTGCACGACCGATCGTGCAAAGTTAAACAGATTGGGCTACGAGACTCTGTCTCACCATACTCGCCGGACCTCTCGCCCACCGACTACCACTTCTTCAAACATTTGGACAACTTTCTTCGGGAGAAATGCTTCAACAAACACGCCTTTGCCGACATTGTCTCCTCCAGAAACCCTGATTTTTACGCTACCGGCATAAATGAACTTGTGTCTCGTTGGCAAAAATTAATCGATTCTAATGGTTCCTATTTCGATTAATAAAGTTTGTTACAAAAAAAGTTATGGTCATTTGAAGTTGAAGGTTAAAAACCGCGACAACTTTTTCACCTATCTTCTTTAACCTATCCAAAGCCTTTGACAAAGTCAATCACTCCGAACTACTGTCGATACTAAATCGGTTAGCTGTTGACGATGGCTTATTGAGATGGATTGTATCGTATATGCATGAACGGAAAATGTAGGTGAATGTGGGAAATCGTTTCTTCTAGCAAGTTGCGTGAACTAGCGGTGTCCCAAAGGTGGGGTACTGTCTGAAGTTCTCCTTAGTATTTACTGCTTAGACTTACCGAGACTGCTGAAAACCCACAGTTCTATTGAAACCCAAATGCATGCTGACGAGATAAAAGCATACGGCGAGTGAAACAGTAGTAACGCGTCCGTGGTTTTTCCTGCTCTGACAGATTTGATCGGAGATTGTTGAAGTGGTTTGAACTTTGGGATATTCCGATGAGCCTCTCAAAAACCTTTCTTGTTCATATAGCAAAGAGCCAACATTTACAGTATCAATACGATGACGAAACTCTGAACATGCGTAATCAAGTCAAGGACATAGGCCTAGTGCATACTTTCCGCGAACCGCGACCACGACAGCGCATATCAGCAATATCGATTTTCGGTCGATATAGATGACAAATATTATGTCGCGTCGCTTGTCGCGGAAAGCATGCACTAGGCCTTATGAGTTATTGTAAATGACCGCTTCAACTTTTATCCTTATTTTCATGAAATAGTTCGCGAAGCACTGGGCACATTCTTTTTCATATTCAGGGACATGTATACCAATGATAGTCTCATTTTACTAAGACTTTATAGAGCGTACATCTCTACCCTGCTAGACTTTTGCAGCCCACAAAGGGTGTACGGAGCCCACAGAGCAAAAATTTTCAAATAAAACTCGAGAAAGTCGTACAAACCTTCACAACTTTTTTGATGTACAAACTAGTCCCAACCTTGGTTACCTTCGCTCATTGCCTAGTTACACAGGTGGACTCAAATACTTCAAATTTAATTGTTTGTTAAATCGTAGATTTTTAAACAATGTGGTCTTTGGTTTCCGCGTTTCACGTAAGGAGTGTCGACCTATTGTTAGAGCGAGCAAGTATTGGACGTTTAGACCAAATCGTGGAAGATCGGGTGGGTCAACAATTCAGTGCTCCCAGATAAAAAGCATTTGTCGATCTATAGGTTCCAATTAACTGTTTTATCGTGGTGCTCGTTGATTATAAAAACTCCTAAACTATGTGCCTTGTGCTCCTAATGTAAAAACATTTCGTACCATATTGGAAGAATTGAGCTCCCTTTCCTTATTGCGCACTCATGATTTTTAGCGCTCGGTCAATCCTGTTTTTTTCATGTGGTTCATGTTTCGGACGTGATTTTTGGACTCATGGCAGTTGCTGAGATATGGTATCCAGTTGCTTTTCTCACTTCAAGTTGTTCACAAGTTCCAGATGGTAGGGGCTGTATTTGGCATGACAGACATGATCATCACTTACTACTTATTACTGTCGACAGCAAAGTATTCAGTTGTGTCAATCATTGACCAAGTCTCTATCCCATATCTCGTAAGGTCGTCACTACTTCAGTTCGGAGCCATATACTTTTCCGTCTCTTTTTTACTTTATCTTTCGACCTCCTTACTATTTAAATGTCTAAGTGTGGTGCTAGAGCCCTGCATATAAGAATGTTCCGCGAAATTAAGGAAAATCTTTATTTTACGAGATGAAATTTCCTTATGGATGATTCTAGAGATCGCGCGCACCGAATGGGCTCACGATCTTGTGATATCATTATCAAAATCATAACAAACTCCATCTTAAAAGGGGTTTTCATTGTAAAGTTCCAGAGTTATTTCATGTAGCTAGATAGATGGTGGCACGGTGAACATTTTTTTCCTTTCAAAATTGAAAACAGCGCTTTTTGACACAAGTCATGGTCGAATGGCGCTTTAGTTGCCCAATTCGGCGATTTCGCCAGCTTGCTCCCTTAGGCTCCGTCCATAAGTGGCGAGAGCGTGCGATTACGCAAAATCGATAATCATCGTGGGCACACGATTCGCTAGCCGCTCACAGGCGCTCCTTCTCGCGCGCCCTCGCCTGCTCGCTCTCGCTCGCTTACGCCAGCACCACGAGGCAAGCAGCACGTTTCAAGCTTACTGCTTCCTCACTGAAGCATGTGGCATTAAACCTATAGCAAAACCTCTTTTCAATAATCCCACCCCGGAAATCGAAATCATCTGCCGTTGCGCCGACTCGAGCGGTTGATCACCCGATCAAAGGTTTTCAATCGAATCAACACGAAGTAGAGGTGTTTGCCTATGTTCATTTGCGTGCAAGGGCTGCTCCAGCGTTGAGGAGCGTCGAGAGGCGAACAACAGCGGGAACGCCAGCTCGCGCCACGTATGGACGCTGCCTTAGATAGCAGCGCTATTGTATGGTCTCCAAATTCGACCTAGTTCAACACATGGATGCGGTGTTGGCGGCGTCAGAGGTCAAAGGAGTTTCTATCGCACGCTGCGATCTACCGTTTAAGCCCCGTTCATTCATCAGAGTAAATTTACTAAGTGAACTTAACCTATCTCCGTGCTCAACAATTCAACTAGTTTATCTGTGGAAAAGGCAGGAAAATTTAATATTAACCGAGAAGCAGTGTGCTTTCTATAGATTTCCCGTCCTGTTTTTCGTCACATCAAACGGGTCTTCCTCCACTCCCGAACAGCTTCAGAAACCTTACTGAAGGCACGGTAAGTCATATTCCTCACGGTTCAGGAACAGGGGCTGTCAGCTGTTGCTGAAAAATAAAGTCACAACATGAAAATTTCTCGGCATAGTTAAGATGGAAAGTGCCGTTTTGAAAGAGCCAATTTTTCAGTTTGAAAGAGCCAATTATTATCAGACCATTTTTCAGACTTCACATGGTGAAACACCCTCGTTAGTTATATTTTGTACCACCCACCTCAAAAAACCAAGAAGTACAGCCTAGCTTGCTCGGATGAGTACGGGCAGGACAAGCATCGTTCTTGCCGTTCATAGTAAAACAAAGCAATGGTAAGTAGAGCCATTTAGTAACAGTCATAGTTCATCATCTGCTACCACCGTGGGGGGGTTGGCTTTCTCTCTACTCCGCTCATCGCTTTACATATCATCGGATTCGGTAAACTAAAAGCATGGCTTGTGCTTCTTCTGGTTTGCTGGTCTACACGAGAATCACCGTTCTTTCTGTGATCTGTTTGAATGATGGCCGGTCGTCAGACTTGCAGTAGCATCCGATCCGACAATCCCCGTAACAGACCTGATGTACAGACTACACACAATTTTAGCAGCTAGCAGTATTGCTTGCGAAGCTGATTTTGTTGCATTGCCTGTTAAAAACCATGTCGAAGTTGATGATTCTGCAATGAGTTTCTCCGATATCCTGGATCAAATCATAGCCCGCAACTCTGATCCTGTCATTGATAAGCTATTACAGGCCTCAAGCTCTAAAATTGCAAGGCACTTATGGTTTCCGTTTTCGATTTAGTCTGACGCATGGACCAGGAGGCCGGCCGTGCGGGGTTGGCGGCCTCACTAGAAAATGGGGTTTCGATTCGCGCGGGGTGATCTACCGTCGCAGCTCCGTCTATTCATCAGACCAAAATTATTACGCGAACCCTAACCAATGGTTTCAAAGAAGAAAATATGAGTCGTAGCATCGTAATCTCCGGATTGCCTGAGCAAGACGAAAATTTGAGAGCACATGATAGACACCGCGATTTAGATAATAAGGTAAGTGAGGTTTTGAATGTTTTGAAATATGATGCGCATTCTGTCGAAGTGTATCGGATGGGTGCGAAGGGTAAGCGTACGAGACTGGTCAAAGTATTATTATCATGAAGAGCTCACTGGAGAGCTGCGCGCTCCAACAGTCGTCTTCTGCGTTCATCGACGTTCCCGAATGCCTACGTTCGCAGAGGTATGACGAGTGAAGAGCGCACTCGAGAGTATGAACTTCGACAGTTTTTCATTTTATATAAGTTCCCCTGCGTGAGGCTGCGAAGGTGGAACTTTTTCTTGGCCACACGTCGTCGGGGGGGGGGGTATTTCGGGCGCTGAACAGTAATATGAGGTTCATTTTTGAGGCCCCGGTCATAGTTGGTGCTATTTGCATCTGCATCCCCCGCCCCCCCGCACCCCCAACACCCCCGCACCCCCAACACCCCCAACACCACCCCGGTCGATACGTATGTTTAAAATGATGGAGTGAGGTTGAGAAAATCACTCGATGCATCCAACTAGATATGACGATGATTACGTGGCCAACAGGATTGCACCTGTTCAGAGAAATAGTGAAGGCGAGTATGGTGAAGTCACGGAGGTAGCAGTAAGGTTAGCTTTCTAGTGATACGCAATGTTTTATCATCGACCCACCCACCCGGTGATTTTCTCATCCGCCGTCATCCACGTATTGCATGGATATCGACCGCGTCGGATACATTGAGTGATTTTCTCAGCTTCACTCCATGTTGTTAACATACGTATCGACCGGGGGTGCGGGGGTGCGGGGAGCAGGGGGGATACACCGAGTGATTTTCTCAGCTTCACCTCACCATGTTGTTCATACGTATCGACCGGGTGGGTGTTGGGGGGTGTTGGGGGGTGCGGGGGGGATACACCGAGTGATTTTTGCATCCCATTTCCAATGCATTCTGTGTGTATCGACCGGGCTGGAGGCGTCGGCTCATCCAACTATGACCGGGGCCTGATAGTCAAGTTGATTATTGTAGTTTGTCATAGGAATACAGTATTTTGCCCACTACCACCTAGAGTAGTTCTCCAGAAAAAGAGCTTTTTTGAGAGTCTATTGTGTTTGGGGTACTTTCGGCAGATGGGCCCAATTGTTTCAAGGCCGTGATCTCCCAATCAGTATCGACTTTTGTCCGTCCGCTCTCACTCCAACCTGACTCCTCAAGCGATTTCTCTTGTAATGTTCTGCCCACAGCTTGTTATAGCACGTCTAGTGAAGTCTGGTTCAGTACTGTTTCCCCCTCCCTTCCCTCCCCCCCTCCTTTCCTCCATCAGAAAGTAGGCCTGTGTGATTTCAATGATTGTTCGAAAGTCCGCCCCATTCGTTGTTCTCACTTTCAGACGGTCCTTTGATTCTGAAAATTTTGTGCACAATTGCCACAAGTACTCTTAGCTATAGATTTGGTGCAAGTCCAGTTATTTTCTCAGTAAAATACCAGCCGCGGGGATCAGACATTCACAACTAATCGCTCCATATTCTTACAAAGAAAGCTCTCGCACGTTGAAACTGCTTATCCCTTACACTCCGCGGGATAAAACGAGTATTTTACAAGAGCGGAAAGAGTGCATTGCGGCAAGTGAATCAAACCCGTAACCTCACTCCTCGCTGCAGCACACACTGTCACTGCGCCAACCGGTCACGGCTGGTGTGGCTCTGACTTCGTATATGACGGCGCGCCACCTCGTTCATCATAGCAACATATTTGGTCGTTAAAAAACAATATGAGATGATTCCTGGTATGAAAATCACATCGATGTATTTCAGGAGGCAACGAAGACTCATGGATTACTCGTTAGGCTGCATCTACGATTGAAGCGCTAAATATGCATATAACTCCGTTCAGAGAAGTGATTTGCAGCTGCTATGTGAAAATTCGAATTCTACTACGAAAATTGATTCTAGAAACGCACATTTCATTTGGTATGGTCACGGCATGTTAGGCCCGTTTCTATATATTCCGCCGATTCGCAACATGGCCGGGAAGCGTACGCAGCGCGTCATGGAGACTCATCAACTGGTGCGAATAATGTACCTGCGTGACATTCTTGCCACGTCAGAGGATGAGCTGTACGTGGTGCGCACAACGCCTGCGTCGCCCCCGAATCCGCAACAGACCCTACTACATATGTAGAGGTGTTGCGTTGGTGACGCGACAACTACTCAAACGCAATGTTTGTTGCGACAACATGTGAGTATCTGCGTGCCTTCGCTAGGATCCCTCGCCCTACTGAGGAACCCCGGGCCGGCGTGCAGCCTCCTGTAGTCCAATAACCTATAATACATCTATCACCTACTCATAATTCAACACTGGCTTCGACTTTCTCGCAAGTTCCTGCTCCACTGTTCGCCGCGGCCCGGGAGGCTGGACATCCGTCCACACCCAATCTGCAGGGTGGTCAAACCACCAGGTCTCGGGGAACGGTGGGACAGCCTCCTACATACAAGAGGAAGTACGAAGACGCTTATCCAAGCGTAGATCGAGCGCAGCCGTCTCGGAAGGTCGCAAGCACCTTTCCGCCGCATTTCAACCCTCAGCCGGGGATGGGGGGCCGTGGTGAATCGGCGCTCGCAGTACGGGAAGAGTCGGCGTCTTCCCACCCCACGTCAGCATACTCCAGTGCTCGTCGCAAGACAACCTATTGCAGGGCCGGAGGCGCAGCCCGCTAGGCCAATTATTCCAAGTTGAAATGCAGGTCCAGCGCGAGCAGTGGACAGAAGAATTATCCTGGTGGGACGTCAATTGACCCCACCGAGAGTAACCCACTGTGTCTTCTGCTCTGGTTCCGCGAACTACTCAACGGACTGTACGAAGGTGCACAGCTTGAGCGATTGGGTCAGGCTGGCGAAGTTTCACGGTATTTTATGCCATTTGTGCCAAATGGCATCACAGCCGCACCACCCACGACATGTCCCTGCGGACTTCTACGAACGTCTGCAGGACTCCACATATTGCCCTTCTCCTCGCGACGCAACGTCTCGAGAGCCTTATCCTCAAACCCGTAGTCAGGCTGTCAAAAACGCGTGCCAGCGGGAGGAGCTTCCAGCTTCAGCTCCTCCTCAGCCCCTCAGTGGGGAACCTTACTTACATCGCGCCACGAAAATCGCGCGCGATGTGATTTGCTTTGCGATGCACATCGCCCCAACACATCGCATCGCGCTAAAGAGAAAACATACTTCGACGCCATTTTGCGTCATCACCCAAACATGCATACATCTGAAAGAGCAGGGTTCTCAAAGTTTTCGAGCTTATTTTCGCTGTTTTTTCGTTTTCGAAGATGTTTGTTTTTTTGAGTTGTCCGTTTATGTTATTCACTGAATTTGAGTGCATTTAGATTTGGTGAAACATTTGAATTGAGAAAAGAAGAGGTTTTGCGGTCTTCATGGTCGTGGCACAGAACGGAACGTGATTCGATTCAGGGTATCCTAGCTAAAGCGGTAGCTGAGCTTAAAAGCGGTAGTGAAAGGGGAAAAAACACATAATGTGCTCGAGAAAATGTTTTCGCAACTAATTTTTTCCGATTGAGCCTCAGCTATTTTCAAAAAATTCGAGCATTGTGCTGTACTGGAGCCGCCGACAGACCACGACTTCCTTAGTCGAGCATAGGATAGGTTGATCATTGATGCTTGGAAACTCATCCTAATGGCAAAGACGCTGCGATGTAATGAAATCACGAACCACGCTAAACAGCAGACAATCACGCAAAAACTATGGTGTAGACGCTATGCGAGCAGCTTCTTCGCAAACGCCGCGTGCGACGGCTGACCTCACCACGAATCCTCGATTCCTTTGTCGCGCGCTGCGACCAGTGCTAGATCACCCTTCTGACTGCGATAACATCGCTCCAAATAAGGTTTCCCCCTCAGAGGGCTGAGCGGGATCGCAGCCCCGTTCGTCGTTGGGAAGATTTTTCAAATCACTTGGAGGAAGAGAACCTCGACGATTCGTGGGGAAGAGGTAGGTTAGCACAGAACTACAGTTTTAATTTAGGACCATTCTTCTGCTATTGCGCGCCTAATTTCTCTCCTTTTTAAGACCCATACTTGTTTTCTCCTACTGCGCCGGGTTTGAGACGCACCTTGCTAGTGCCTGCCGGCGCAGGCACTAATACAGATCACTAGCAAGACGATCGCAGGTTGTTTGTTTGTTGGGTTCTGTCCCTAGTTAACCGGTTACTTCAGATAGGCCATTTGGCTTCTAGCCTTTCCAACAGCGTCTGTTCAAGATCCAGCGCCAATCAGCATCGACCAGAGCCAAAACCGATACTCCAGGTGAGTTTGGTTTCACACTCCTTGCGGGCTAGCCATAGACTGGGTTTGTTGGGTGTCTTTCCTTAGTGTTATACATAGTGTGTACTTGCTAGAAAGATGGAGTAGCGTATAGTCCGGATGCAGCAGGTTGAGGTCAGTGAAGGATCGATCAGACAGATTTAAAGAAACTCGTAATTTGTACCGGGCGTTCCGCCGTTGCTGCTTGTCTAGTACGAGAAGACACCGTATGTTGCAGACCTGGTTGTGCTAGCAGTGGTGGTGTGGAGTGTGGTTGTGATTTTTGGTCGTCGGGTGTCTGATGGTTGGTGGTTGCTTGATACTGAGGTGATCTACCTTCTTTACATATCTGTATGAAATTTGTGTCGTGTTCGGTTTCTTTTGTGTAATTAATTTTACTGGTATTTTATCAATCAACTCGTATTTAATCCGCTAGTTTGTCCCCATTATCTTCCGGTATTTACTCACCTGTGCTTTGCGGTAATGGCCGCATATATTACAGGGATCTTGAAGGATCTATCTATTTACTCTGAGAACAACTATTGCAGGCAAAACAAACTCCGCCCTCTTTGATCTACTCCCTTTTAATAAACTATTCTATCTTGATATATGGCTGGGATTTGTTCATTGATACCGCTCACGTGTTCCAGCCGTAGCTAGGGGCACTAGGCCTAACAGGTCGAAGACAGCGCCGACCGCACAGCTAAGCAGGCTCCTCCCCGCCGCTAGCCTATGCCGATTTATGACACCTTTAGTACATTCTTTTTCGGGTGCGAAAGTGTCGCGAAAGCGCGATGCCATCGCTCCTTAAAGGAAGCCTGGGAAAGGTCGGTCCCGCAGTTTAGTGGTGCTTTTCGATCTTGTAATATTTGTTCCTCGTATTTATTCCTCTCCTCTCTAAGATCTCATCATTTTTCTCATGTAGTTCAAACTAGTATAAATTATCTCGTGTTCTGTCGTGTATGCAAAAGGGTAGTACATATTTCACAATATTTATAATTCAGTCGGGATATGTGTTGATTAGTCCAGAGAAGTTCACGTTGGTGGCACCAGTGTGTAAGTGCGCGTTATGTGGTATTATCGTGGTTGGTCCCTAATTATAGTGAACAGCTTGCCGGAGTAGTTACTCCGTGAGAATCTCCCGTGCTAGCACCGTGATGCTCCCGTGATCCGCGCTGGTACTGTGAACGTTTCCCTTTTGTCCCGCAATCCGTGCTCTTTCCGCGACAGTTACCCCCATCCTTTGACATTCACGCGCCAGTACCGTGATGCACCCGTGATCCGCGATGGTACCGTGATAGTTTCCTCCCGGTCCCGCGCTCTCATGCTGTGAAGATTTGTAAAGCAGCGCAAAATACGGCACAGGCAGACACCTTATAGCTTCGTGTTAATCTGATAGGCAACACTCGTTCGGACAAAACACCGAGAGGGCATGACTGATAGGATGCGGTACGATAAGGGGTGGAGGATAGCAGGATCTCGCGATCGTCCCGCGATTGCTCCGGTCTTGCTTCACTGCAGTTCCGGGATGTGAAACCTCGAAAGTGTTGACGTATTCGCGATACGGTCTCAGGTTCAAACAGGTAGAATCTCGCCACCGTTCCGTGATAGTCCCAGGTTCGATTCCTCGCGGGTCCGCGATGGAGCATCGCAAGAGCATTGATGAGCAAATGCGGTAAGCTCTCGGTTTGAGACTGGCAGAATCTCGCGATCGTCGCGCGAAAGCCCGGTGCTCGTTCCCTCTCGGCCCCTAACACAAACCGAGGATATTCCATCCATGAACGATCGCGGGGGATTCTCTCAGAGTAGTACAGTCGATCATGTCATCTGTAGGAAGTCTGCTAGGCCGGTCCCTCGGGAATGACATTTCAGTCGGAACTGGTGTCGAACCCGTGGGAAAAACCACCAATTCGCAACACCTTCTGCAGCGATTCTGGGGCTAATCCGTTACGGCACTTCTCATTGCAGTACGGCGCAAGACTACGCTTAGATAAAAATAATAGAAAATTATGAGATAGATAGATAGTGGTCAGATGCCGTGAAGAAAATCTCTGGAATGTTGAGAACTACCCAGCTTGTATTCAATACCTACTTGAAGGCAGTGCTCGCAATAATCTTCCATTTTGAGATTATTTGCGACATAGTTTACTTAGTCTCTTCCGGGTAGATCCGGAATGACCTTGAAATTGAGAAAAACGCGTCAGAAGGTCAGGGAAGGTTGTATGCTCACTGTTTCCCGTTATATCATTGAAAGTGTTTGTTGGAATGACGGAATTTCTTGTGTACCCACTTTTTGAGATTCTCTACTCTCTGCTGATGCGCATTTTCCTTGGGACCGTTACTAATACCATTTTGCATGAAAGAGTCTTCCCTTTTCGATTGACCTCATTTTTCACCAGTCACAATCAGCGAGAACATGTCAATCCATCAGGTCAACTAGTCCCGGCCAGAAAATTTTAAACTGGAAAGAGCAGTTTAATGCGTTTACCGCATTTTCTTCGTGATTTTAGTAATTATTGATAGCCAACGCATTGTTTTGAGTGGGAAGCACAGAATCGAGAATTCACGTGAAGACTGTTCATAATAATTGCAGTTGAATTGTGCACTATGATTCGAAGCAAAATTCTCATGATCCATCGCCGAGCGTATGCGCCAGCAAGCTGCACCCTCCGTCCTGCCCCCGCTCTCAAACTACCTCCACCCCTTGCTCAGCGTTTTCATAGCGGTTGTGAAGGTGATGAAAATTCAACCAGAGTGGAGAGAAATGAGTTTCCAAGAAAGAAATCAGGCAGAACTTGTTGTCAAGAACGTGTCTTGTTGAGCGACTTGTTTTCTTGTATCAGTATCATGCTCAGAGTAAACAACCCGATGAATATGTAAGGAGCTTCACCTCACTGAATGCCTACTCGACATTACGAGGCCGATTCTGAATGGTGACCTCGAGTCACCCTTGAAAGATCACTCAGAAGCCGAAGAATAATTTTTTGGCAGCTGAAGGAATGGTCCCCACGGCACGAGGGGTGAAGGAGGTCTCAGACGCGGAGAATGTTGTGGGAATCATTGAAAAAGCCCACAGGTTTCATCGAAATGACTCACATGTGGCCGGCCCGGTCACATGTGGGCCCATAGCAATCCCCTCGAAAGGTGGGAGCTCATAGCTGCCTCCCCGGCGCGAGGTGGTGGCTCACATCAAAGCGAAATAGGTGGTCGCCACCAAATCCTAATGCACGTGTGAGTGCTGAGGTGGTGACTTCGCTCGCAGCCGAATATCACCCGAATAGCACGCAGCCATGGACCTGAGGTCTGAGGCTCCGTCCATACGTGTACGCAAAATCGATGGTCATCGTGGGCACACGATTCGCTAGCCGCTCACAGGCGCTCCTTCTCGCGCGCCCTCGCCCGCTCGCTTTCACGCGCTTGCGCCAGCACCACGGAGCAAGCAGCAAGTTTCAAGCTCACTGCTCCATCACTAAATCAGGTGGCATTGAACCTGTAGCAAAACTACTGTCCTTGTTTTCCATAATCCCACGACGGAAGTCGAAAACGGTGGGGAATCATCAGCCGTTGGGCCGACTCGAGAGATTGATCACCCGGTCAAACGTTTTCAATCGAATCAACACGAGGTACGGGGGTGTCTTTCTGTGTTAATTTGCGGGCAGCGTTGAGGGGCGTCGAGAGGAGCATAACAGCGGGAGCGCCCGCTCTCGCCACGAATGGACGCTGCCTGAAAGGGAGCCACGAGCTGAGAGTGAAAAGTGGAAATAGCGCGCATTTTGGTGAGACGCGTAGGGAGGGAGCCAAATCATGGGTCTTGCATGACCGAGGTGGTGGTGGCGCGGGGAGAAGAACACGATACTTTGACCCTTGCTGATGATGTTTGACCATCTCCGTTTAGGTGAAATTCTGAGTTTTGCGCTGACCATGGGAAAATTCCCCGCAATGGCTGTGAGTTGGGCTTTGAAATGATAATCTACTCCAACATATGGTAAATCTCAGAGGAAAAATCATTATAAAACCGACAACATAGGGAAACGCTTCAATGAGTGCCGATTATTCCTGCAATGCTGTTGGCCGTCTCTGAAGACGGCAAAATCAATGGCTCCTCATCAGCTGTTGATTTTTGGCAGGCGCCGATTTCCCTACATATTTTCCTCATTGATGCTGTTTCTGGGCCCTCAGGCTGGTTCCTTTTTTTTATAAAAAAAACTGTACGTGGAGTGTTTTTACTGCATGTTCAATTTAGTGAGTTTCCCTGACCAAGTCACGAAAATAGTTTGATGTTGAATTTGACAAAGTATTTTCTCTACAGAGCTGACCAATTTTTTTGAATGTTTTCATGACTAATTTTGCGCGACCGCTAAGAGATATCTCGACAAATTCTTCGCGATGAAAAGTTCAATTCATTTCTCTATGTGGCTCTGTTCATTTAAATTAAAATGGTGCTATTCTACAACACCTTTTTTTAGCACAGAAGCTCTCGGAAATGCGCTTTCGATAGCCCTCCTTCCAAAAACAAACTCTTTAATATACTAACATACCGTAATGCACAGTGCGTGCAGTGCTTATGAAAAAAAGGTGAAGAAAAAAATCTGAACAACAAGGAAAGGAGGAAACGGTAGCAGCGGTCAAGCATATCAGCAGATTTAAAGGTAATGATGAATATTCTGAAGAGAAAAAAAGCACATGGGAGTAATGATTATGAGT
This sequence comes from Aplectana chamaeleonis, assembly GCA_029168955.1. NCBI lineage: Eukaryota > Metazoa > Nematoda > Chromadorea > Rhabditida > Cosmocercidae > Aplectana > Aplectana chamaeleonis. The sequence continues at coordinate 408,062 of JAPDOI010000495.1, read as the reverse complement.
AGATAAAAACCTGGACGATCGTTTTGAAAAAAAAAGAAATTCTGATAAAGTCCGCTGAACCTCGAAAATTTGTTTTGCCCTTGGAACAATGAATAACAGGCCTACACCACGGGTTTTTAAAATGTAGCTAAGTTATCATCAAAATTGTTGGGTACAGGCGAAATTCTCGTGATAACTTCTGAACGGTTTCTCTGCCTCTAAAAAGGGAATTGCACTCGAAAACATGAAATATTCAAAAACAAAGACATCATGATTTACTTCTATTTCTAACTCCATCTTTAATCGAGGTTTGTCAAGCGAATATCAGCCTGATCACGTACAAACATGAATTCCAAAAAAATCATAAGCCCTGTGAAAATAGGTAACATCGGCATGGATCCTGAAGAGACTTTGCCTTCCCCATTGGAGGTTGGCGCAAACTCGGTGCACCTATGTTAGAGCATATAGCACCGAGTTTGCGCCAACCTTCAACAGTGAACGCAGAGTCTCTTCCGAGTCCATGCCGACGTTATAATTCTGGAACTAGTACATCACCTGCTTAGCTTTAAAGGAGGTAAGTATAGAACGGGAGAGAAAGGATAATTTTCATCGTCAAAAATCACCCTGATCAAGTTTCAAGTAGTCTGCGGACTTTTCCGGAAAAAAAAGAACAGAAACCATGAACTTCTTTGCAAATTCGAAAATTTGTTCTTGTGCAACTGCTGAAAACGTGTAAGCAGAAATAGCCGTGCATAGTTTGTAATGAACTTAGTAGAATAGAACAGCGTCCGTGGATCGGAACCATCATGTGATTGATTTTTGCAAATAGAATTATCCTGTTAAAAAAGGTCGCTCCGGGTTGGCGACATTAGGTGGCATCTGGACACGATGTACAGTTCAACTCCGCATTGCCGTTCAGTCCGCAAAAGGCAAGCTGATTGCGAAAGAGTGATGCGGCGCGGTTGCGAGTATCCTCAGACAGGGATGTGGGATCACCCGGGCGGAGGGATCACCCGGGCACTAAGGGCAAAAACCGCCCGGGTGATCCCACATCCCTGTCTGAGGATACTCCCCACCGCGCCGCATCACTTTCGCAATCAGCGTGCACTTTGCGGACTGAACGGCATTGCGGAGTTGAACTGTACCTCAGTTCGGCTGCCATCTTTATGTGGTGTCGGCGGGGGATTTGCTACGGGCCGTGGGTCATAACGATTCCATAGCGATGCAATCATTCACAGAGTTAGGTTGGGCTTATAGCCCATTATTGGCCGAAATGATTTTTCTGCGGCTCTGTAGTTCTTACAGCAAAGGTGTTGACTAACTACTGCTACGTTATCTTTCAACGCCGAGAATTGCAAAAAGTCAAACGTGGAATATCAAACCATTCTTATGACGTATGGCTTATAAAACAAATAGTTCACATTCTTTCAAATGACTGACATATAATGGTCGCAGCTTGTTTTGACTCTAATTTTATTCGGCTAAACACTTAACGGCGATGTGTTGTGTCTAGAAGGAAACTTCCGCACATATAAAAGAAGGCAAACTTCGTGTTTTTGTAACCCCTCCGTCTGTACGTCTATCCACCGTTGCACCTTGAACGAGTTGTATGCGAAGAGAACCCATACATTTTTCCCCCTTTAGTTGTGTGACATCTCCCTGTAGACCAGCTAAAACGCCTAAGGACCGTGATTCGATGCTTATCTCTGATTCTGATTACCTCTGTGATAACCGCTATATCTCCTGGTAGCAAAGTAGCGGCATACGATTCGTTTCGGGAGCCTTGAGTAAGCCACCATGCGAACTTTGATTGAAAAAGCACAGCAATGAACTTTTTTCGGGTGCAGGACACATTTAGTAGCTTCCCTTCCTCAGTGCATTACCATTGTATCATTGTAAGTTCGAGTGTATTAGGAAGAAAATCTAGCGCATGAAACTGGAACAAGCCCCGTGACTATTTAATAGTGCTAACAATAACAATACGAACATGCAGCGATCAATAATGATGAATTTAGCGAGAATCCCTAGTGTATTCAATGTCAAGAGGCTATGATTCCGATTTCCAGTCCAACCGCAAACCACCGCTTAGCTCTTTCTCCATGGCTCGTTGAAGATCCTTTGCTTTCCTCATCTTTTTTTTTCTTATTACGCCACGATTATTATTGAGAAACTCTTTTCTTTCACAATTGCTGTAATTATGATAGATTACTGGAGTGTATTGTTTGTATCTTTTCTCCATGTAGCCGCGTTGTAGCTTTTATCTAGCTATCTTGGGAGCGGAGCCGTTGTTTCTCCATTTCTAAAATTGTGTTGATAAAGCATGATAAAGCAACCATAGCAGCGTCGCTGCTACCCCCCCCCTCCATCCAGTGATCGACGATAGCATGATCATTCACCACATCACAATCAGACGTGAGCAGATCTCCCAGTTTTTCCGTTCCTCTTCTGTTTTCTGCCCATTTTGTCTTCTGTTTCCTGACAAGAATAGCCGGAATTTCGGACATTCTTTACTCGGAAAATCCCTCTAGGCTAGAGTGTTCATAGGGCACACACACCAAAGACAGCGTCCGCGCAGAAAGCAACATTTGATAGTTGGAAAAGATTGATGCCTCAATGTTACGTATTCATAGTACCCTTTGAAAACTGCTGTTTGGTCTGAGAAGGCATTTTCTGGTTGATCATCTAGCCCGAGGAACAGAAACCCCACGACGATTATAGGACACTCAAAAATATAGTCCTTTTTTAACCGAGGCCAATAAGAATAGGAACGCAAAAAGTGTCAAATAATCTAAAGAGTTTGATTCATTTCAGACGTTCCAGTTTTCGACTCTTGTGCATTACACATAACACACAAAGATAGGCATAAAAAGGGAAGTTGAATGCAGCAGAAATTTAGCACGGGGTTTTCTCGAACATTTTAGTGTTTCTGTGGCCTATCCGCCATATATAACAATCTCTGATGCCTACCTGCTCTGAATACTAAAAAAAATCGGATACGACCGTTTGCGCGTACCCTGCCTTTAATTGCTTGAAACAGAAAATGATTATTGTAGTACTAGGGCATGGAATCTTAATCAATTAGAAAGTTGATTTGGGGTGAGCGCGAAGCGCTCACCAGATCTATTTTTGACTCTCCACCGCGCAACCCCGCCATCTCAGTATCAAGGTCTAGAGTGAACGTAAAGACGCTGTTCTTTTTCGCACCTAATGGTGCTCAAAAAGTTGAATAGCTGCTTAGAAAACGGTTTGGAACGTATACCTGGTATTCGAGAAAAATTTTCAATACCACGTGATTTTGGTCGAAAACGTGTTAATCTTCTTTTTTTTCAGTCGACGTACACGATCCTGTTAGAACACTTATCGTCGAGCTAGAGAATTCATTTTTGACCAGGAAGCTGGTAATGATTGCACCTAGCACCTGTCACATTTCGAAGCTGATAGCTCAATTTTTTGCGGAACTTCAAAATTAAGGGCTAAGATAGACAAAAAAACACGTAAACATGTTATTATATGCCACCCGACGTTTCCTCATTCGTAAAAAGGAACTAATGAAAATGAACACCGTTACTGATAGGCTTTCTGAGACTGGCTCACGCTACATTCAATACGACGGAACTTGGAAATACTGTTCAGAACGCCGCACGGTGTGACTAGGGTTTCAGCAGTGCGCAGGACGCCGTAGAAAGTGTACGGGTCACCAATGCAGAGCGCATAGCGCCGGGGAAAGTGTCTGGGACCCATCTGAGAGTGCAGAGAGCGCAGGGAAAAGTATCGGCGACCCAACCGGGATTGCGCAGAGCGCCGTGCAAAGTTTGTGGGACCCAACTAGGAGCGCACAGAGCGCCGCAGAGAGTGAGCGGGACCCGTTTGGGAGTGCGCAGGGCACCGGGGAAAGTTTGCGGGACCAAACTGTGAGCACACAGAGCGCCGCGGAAAGTGGCTGGGAGCCATTTAGGAGTGCGCAGAGCGCCGTAAAAAGTGTCGTAGACCCTAACGGGAATGAGAAGAGCGCCAGAAATAGTGTATTGGATCCAACTATGAGTGCTCACGGCGCCGGTGGAAGTGCATTGTGCCCATCTGGTAGAGCGCACAGCGCCGGGAAGTGTGTGCGAGACCCAACTGCGAGCACACAGAGCGCCGGGGAAAGTGTCAGGGACCCATCTGGGAGTGCGCAGAGCGCCGGGGAAAGTGTCGGGGATCCAACCGGGAATTCGCAGAGCATCAGAAATAGTGTGTTGGATCTAACTATGAGTGCTCAAAGCGCCGGAGGAAGAGTACTACGTTCCCAGCGAAATTTCCGAACAGGAAAAAATGTTCTGAAATATTCCGAGAAACGATTTTGCTTCAAATGGCTCGATGTATAGAAATAATCGGGAAATGTAGTGAAATAGCTGAATATTTAATTTGGCGGTCGAGCTTGGACCAATTATTGATAAGTGTAGTGAACAAAGAGGGTTCGCAAGTTACAAGCGTTTCCGTAGAGCTCATCAAAGCAAAATCATTCGCGATGTGAAAAGCAACAAAGGTTTTTTCGAGAGTTATGATATGACAATCAGAAAATGTCTGGTTAGGTAAACGCAACTCTTTAGTCTATATTGCGGATGATTTGATTTGATGAGTTCTACGGAAACGCGTGTAAGCTGCAAACCCTCTTTGTTCACTACAATTATCAATAAGTGGTCTATGCTCGACCACCAAATCGTATATTAAGCAATTTCACTACATTTCCCGATTATTTCTTTACATCGAGCCATTTGAAGCCAAATCATTCCTTGAAATATTTCAGAACATTTTTTTCCTTTTTGGAAATTTTTCTAGGAACGTAGTACTCTTCCCTTTAGCTGGAATATAAAAAATATATTTAGTTGTTTGAAAATCTAGCCTTTTCTTTTTCCAGGAAGCCAAACTTTTGAAAATGACTTTCTGTTTTCCAAACAAAGTCCAGATCTGATACTACAATTATTTCAAAAACGAGTGCTGGTGAAAAAGGTTGAAAAAATGAGCTTGGGCACCTTACTTGCTATAACATGCACGTCGCTTCTCCGGTTCTTCGCTTTTTCCCAGATCTTGGTGCACATTCACTTCGGTACCACACTCTTACCGGCGCTTGATGCACTCTCACCCGGGCTCCGCAGACTTCCTATGAGGTCCTGCACAATCCCTGTGGGGGTTTGCACAGTTTCTGCGAGGTTATTCAGATTCCTGCAAGTCCTTTTGTACGTCCTGTTAGGTCCTGCTTAAAAGCGGAGACTTCCCATGCACCTCGTTTGGACAGTTTCAGCACTTACGGAATGTCTAACATTACTCCGTTGTAAAAAACGACTATCAGAAATCCCAATTATTCTGCCGAATTGTCGCGTCGAACCTAGAGTTTTTTCATTCGGAAGAATGTTCTAAAAACTTCGCAAGGGAGGAAAGGCAAGTTATTTTTATTGCACACCATCTTGCAATAGTCGACTAGGTCGGCCATGAGATCCTGTCCATCAAAGGAGCAGGCTGGGGGCAGCAGGTAGAAGGCACTGATGACCATCATGTGATGTTAGGCTCGCAAATAAGTGGCGACGATTCGTTTTCCCGACTAAATGGAAGCATTTCAGCCAAACTTCGTTCGAATCAACTCTCATGCAGTTGCCACTTTCCACTGTGTTCTTAGCAGGAGCTTTGGTAAGTCGAATTTTATGAAGCGCATCGTACGCGCTGCAGTTGTGTCTCCGTTTTTTTCTCTGCCTAAACCATTAGTTGTGCTCGCGTGAGAAGGCAGGAAGAGTTTGGTTGGTCATCGACGCACTACTGGGAAGATATTAGGGATTGAATGTGCAAAATCGGGCCTTCTACCATGGCGCTGTACCCCGAGGGATTTTCCGTGCAAAAACATGAGGAAATAAGACATTTTTTGCACGTACGATGCCTCAATCTCAGTGTTCGCACAGGATTGAAAATAAATGAATTTTTGAAGGTTCTGCGTACTTGCGTAGCGGATGGTTATGATCCACGTGAGTTCTTTTCACCATATACAATACGCGGAAATTTCTTTTGCAAAACGATAGCGTTGAGTATCTCAGCCTTTGGATGTTCGCTATCCATGGATAACGATGACAGAGTGGACGCCCTGGATGACCTGAACATACGGCGCTCAGATCTCGCCAAGGTTAAATTGCGTCCAACAGAGAGCGGAGGAAATCCGATTCCGCAAGCCGGCAACATGTACAAACTGGTATTCGTTAAATCATGTCCTTCAATTTTTTTACTGTCAAGGTAATGCTAGCAATGTATTGAATCGCATAGGTCTATCTTCATGTGCGCAGTTTTCTAGGCACTAATCACCAAAAATTTTTCATGGGTAATGCTTGACTGCCCCAAACACCAACTCGTATATAGAAGTCCACGTAAGCAATTTAGCCTATTGATTGGAAGAAGCTACGATGATCGATTGCTGCGCGCCATCGAAACTCCGTAGGCCGGTGGTGCCGCCAACGCAGCATGGCCAGCCGCAACGATCGCACCTGGTCCATTCACTAGACTAAATCTAATGCGGAATACATACAGGGTGACCTTTTATACTGCATATCGTTTTCCCAAGATATTCCCTAGTGCATTTCAAAAACACATAGTCAATCGGATCGAGACCCGACGAGTTTGATGATCACGGAAATTTTCTCTGGAAATCGAGAAAGAAGTCTTTGAAAGGACCAATGGTTGATTGAGCCAGCGCCACCCAACAATGTGGTGACTTTGAAGTGGCAGCCAACAAGAAGTCAGTGGCGCCTAGATGCCACCTATGGCTGCCACCTTGAACCGAGGTATACTCTCGGAGAGTGGTGGCGAATGCAAAACCTCCCATCATTTGCGCAGGCTCTGAACCAATCAATGCATGTCCAGCGCAGCGCCTTAGACGGCTTAGCCAAAGGCGCATAGTGTGGTTCCTGAATAGTTGCCTACACTACCCTCCACAGTTTCTATTCTAATATTTGATTGAATGAGCGTATGGAATTCCGGGTTTGCTTATGAGTTAGTCATGGGCAGCTATGGTCTCCTTACCAAATTTAGTCTAGTGAATGAACAAGGCGCGATCGTTGGGGCTGGCCTTGTAGCGTAAGCGGTACCACAAGATTCTCGGGTTTCGATCATGCGATATGATCTTCCTTCCCTGCCCGGTCCACTCACTAGACTGAATTGAATTCGGGAACTCCATATGCCTCACAGAAACGTAAGAAGCCCAGTTTTTCTTAGGCATTTAGTCTAATTTTGAAGCGAGAAGTTCATCATAGTATGAGATTAACAGTCACAGTTGGGGAAAATATACTGTATTACCTACGGACTTCCCAGTTTCGAGTGGGGAACAAGGTGCGATATTTTCGCCTCGATCGATCCACTGTATCCTGATGCGTCAAAGGAAAGCAAAGCTGTGCACAATCGCATGCTTGTTTCTTCCCCACAGCCCACCAGAATTTTTTAAGGAAAAGTCTCTCAGACATCGCCTTGTAGCCACCCTCCAACAGCAGCCACACTGTGTTGAACAAGCACTTGATATGGCGAGGACAGCGAGGAGCAAAAGGATCTCCCTGCTACGTTTAAAGGCAGTGGTCACGATGAAAAACGTTATCGAAAAAACTACAAAAATCAGCTTAGATGAAAAACAGCTGAAAAACTATGAAGGTAACGCGGTGAAAAACGGTCTACAAATAGAGTTTCTAGGGCCCAAAGAAGCTAGTTCGTGCACACGTGCACAGCGATGACGAAACAGATCGCAGTCTCATGCCGAGCAGTCAAAAATCATCGACATTCAGAGGACGAAATAAATGCAAATTTAACGAATAAAAACAGCTGAATAATGAAAGCATCACTTCAGTCAATGTTTTTGACTAGATGTGTTCATAAATTCGAAGGTTCATTGATTGACATTCAATTTCAAGCTAGCTGATGTTCTTGATATAAGAGGTCATCGATGCCGATGATGTGGAGAGGGCTCGTCCACCATCAAAAGACTAGAAAGTTCAGGTTTCAAAATCGGCCCAAAACAGTGGTTTTTTCGCGATTTTTTCTTATAGGTCCTACTACTCGAGACCCAGGAAAGGATTTGGAGAGAAAAAGACGACAAGCATATTTGATCGCGACCACTGCCTTTAAGTGTCGCTCAACGCGGGTTGGGAGTGCTGTTGCCAGTGGACAGTGGTTCAGGCAGTACCTAAATTTGGGAAGAGGAATAAGGAGGTGAATTCAGCCTTGCGAAAACCTTTGAGGTTCCGTACAAGTTCCCCCTGGCAAATGCTAAGCTGACAATGCTCCTTCCTAGGAAAATAGGTTAAAATGCGGAGTATGGCTCTGTGTTTCGCACAGAGTCTGAACTTTGACGATGAATGAAGCATGAATGAAAAAAAAACCTAGAAGAGCCGGAAACAGCTAACGCGACACCTCCATAATGGAAAGATCCCTTTTTTCTCGCGAAATCCTGCCCTGATTGATTGTTTTCGCCTCCACTATTATACATCAAACACATAAATATAGTTTCCTAAGACACCATCATAGACCACTGTTATACCAAACGTTTGCGACCACGACAGGTGCGATCAACTGTTAAGGATCGTGCCAGCCAAGTTCAGTATCATGCCTGGGGTGGTAGTAAATGGTGTGTTAACCGCAAATAAACCGCCACCTCCAAGTCGCCAACATACCGCGAATTAAATGCAGTAGAGCCGCCAAATTAACACGAACAAACCGCCACCTCCTGGTCGGCAACGAAGATGCCGCAGAGCAGCAAGGAAAAAGGTTGTGAGTGGTGACCCTTGAAAAGTGGTGGTAACTCGATTTGGGCATTATTTGCCTTACACGTTATCGATAGGTACCGATCGCTAATTTCGATTTTCTCGAACATCTCACAAAACGTGGTTATTATTGGTCCGTGGGGTTTCCATAGATGTTCCGGAGGGTTCCGGAGGGAACTGCGACATAGGTGCCACGGTTTGTTGCCGGTTTAACGAAAGCTGCCCTCCGCTTACAAATACATTCTGCGTGGTCTTCTTCCGCATGAGTATTTTCTACACTTGGACACGAACGACGTTTACGGTGGAAAGACGAGGGATCGGAAAGATTGTACAAGTAATGCTATTTATTTTATTCATTAGGAAGAGCATTCAAAGGGAACTTCGTAATATTTCGCTTGTTCGAAACACGATCAGAACGCAATTTTTTAAATTTTCCTTGGAAATCCTAATTCTCGTAATTTTTTATGAGCTCAGTCAGTTTTCAGGACCACTCTCGAAAAGACATGTTAGGTTAATCATTGGCCCAATCAATCAATCAAATGCGTGTGATCTGACAGAAGTTTGCATTTGTAGTAACTTTGTTAACGTTTTTTTCGAACAAAAGTTTTTTTGAAAAACAAAAAATTTCTCCAAAGGAAATTTCGAGCGAACGAAAATTTGAAAATTTCTGGACGAATTATTTACAAGGTATTCTTGGAAAGGTAACGCTAGGTGCGGAAAAGACATTCCGAAACTCGTCGAGTAATGCACAAATTCAAAAAATGTCCTGTATTCAACTGAAATGGATGGTTAAAAACCTATAAGAATGATGATAAACTAGATGGTCTATTTTCGTTCTTGAAAATAAATTCAAGTGTTTTTTTGGGAGCGTGCAACTGAAGTCTGGCGTCCGAGATTGGGGTAATGGTGTGGTTTCGGTCATTGATGCAGTTGATTTGTGAAGTGTTTGCCGTCTTCTCAAAATGAAACTAATCCCCCGCCCGCAGTTAGTGCTGAAAATATATAGAAACACTGTTACACACTCATATGCGCATCATGCAAGGAATAGATTTTGTGCACATATTTCAAGGCAAGAATTTGAAACACTTCGAGTGACTCTACCAATACACCAAAGCAAGTGCGTCGCGGACCCTCAAAAAAAATAGGCCACGATGGCACTGATCTGGCAATGAAAGGGGAGTATTCGAATCTTGCAGAAAAAGGAGAACAAATACAGTTGGTTTTAGAAAGAAGTTCGCATTTCTTTCCCACAAAACTAGCCCGATACGCCCTGACTAATGGTGATTAAACATTACTAAAGTGGCTTGGGAAATTTTCATTTTTTGGCACTAAAAAGTTATGGAAATCCTTCCAAAAAGCGAGCAAACAATTATTTATTTACACACCCATTAAAGCCTAGGATAAGCAATGAATTGTGAGGAGGAAAATAACCTGAAAACAGCAAAGCGCAAGAAATTCAGAGCGAAAATAGAAAAAAAAAGAGAGAAGTGTCGGCGCTCGCCGAAAAATTAACAGCTGATTGGGAGGAATTGATTAGTGCCACCAAAGAAGACGGCCAACGTGTTTCAGCAATGATCTCTGCTTTGTTTTTGATCCCTCATCGCCCGTTTCCCTGGCGGAAGCCGTTAAAAGACTATCCCTTGAAACACCTTTCAGTTTTAAAGATAGGCTGACGTCCTGAATCAAAATGGGTGACAGTGCTGTCAAACTTCCTCAACCCTCTGCATTAATATAACTCGTACTTGCCCTCAGTATAGATGGTCAAAACTGGTCCTACTGTATCTTGCTAACCGCATCCAAAAACTCCTCGGGAGGAGTTTTTCGTTAACCGCCAGTTCCTCTCGCATTTCAGCACTATTTCCGTGCTGTCTGCGAGAGTATGTTAAACGCGAACTTACCGCGAGGATGCCACATGTGGGAATTTTAGAGAAAAAAACAGACCTGAAAACGTTTTGGAACCGCTATTTTTCGTAACAAAGGTTACAATTGTCGCTTTTTCGAGGCGTTTTCATTAAAAGTGTAACAAATGCCTACCACTGAGGGATGTTAGGGTGAAACTAGAGCGAATTCTCTCCCAACTATTAGGAATCCTGCTCAGATTCTGTTGTGGTTAAACTCGCGTTTAACGCGAACTTAACACCTGTTAAATCGCGTTTAACACCCCCAATTACTACCACCCCTGGTGTTTCTTGGCCCTGAACGACAGCGACGGTTGGCCCTCAGCGACAGCGACGTCGCAATGTTCTACGACCGCGATAGGCCTGTCGTGGGGTATAACAATGGCCGTAGGCGGCCGACAGCCGAACTGAGCTGTTCTGGGCCACCGCTCCGCGACCATCGCGTCGCGTTGCAATGCAACGCGACGCGCTGGTCGCGGAGCGAACTGAGCTGTTCTGGGCCACCCAGTTAGAATGATGTAGATGCTTATTGACCGGACTAGCTACGGCCGATCGGCCAACTATGACGGGACCTGAGCTGTGATGCTATGTACTCACATCAGAATTTCATTTCAAGGTACTTACAGGAGGTGAATCAAATAAGAGCAGCTGACAGTGGAAACTGTTTCAGTACATTTAGAAATGGATATGCGATCTTGAGGTACTAGCGCACGAAGCGATCGAGACTTGCCAAGAGAATGTCACAGCTCTTGCAGAGCATGGCGTGAATTACTTTCGGTAGCTTTTGATTTAATTAGATCTTCAATGTTTTAACTTAAAGAATTGCCTAAATGCAGTGTTTATTATAAGAACAGTTCTCGGGTTCTCAACCCGAAATCAAAAGCTGTGAGGCTCATTACAACAATAGTCTGGAAAAACGGCTAAAAACGATCCATTAGTAGTCCTATGCAGAAGGGTGTTGACCAGGGGTGTGCGTAGTTACGGTTTACGATTTTACGATTTACGGTGTTTTTTGGTCTCGTAATTACGGTTTACGATTTACGACATTTTGGACCGTGAATCGTAATTTTCGTAAATAAAGATAAGTGCAACGGAAGTAAATCACAAGACATTTCCGATTGACCTGTTCTAAACTCACTTTGCGTATACTAATGTTTTTGATCAGGAGATGGGGCCAACCCAGGCGTGTTACTACAGCACGATCCTTTTACCATTTTTTAACGTGATTCTATCATTATAACTCTGAGAGAATCTTTCTCGCTAGCACCGTGATGCTTCCGCGATCCGCGATGGTACCGTGTTCGTTCCCCCTAGTCCTGCGATCCGCGTCCGTTCCACGATGGTTATGCAATCGACCTATCCGTTGAATTTCTCGTGCTACGATACCATGATAGTTCCGCGATCTTTACCAAGTTTGCTGCGCTAGTATCGTGATGCACCCGTGACCCGCGATGATACCGTGATCGTTTCCTTCCGGTTCCGCGCTCTCATACTGTGCAGATTTGTACAGCAGCGCGAAATACGGCACGGACCTTACCTTATAGCTTCGTGTTGATCTGATAAGCAACACCCGTTCGGCTGAAACATCGAGAGGGCATGAATGCGGTACGATCAGTGGTGGAGGCTGGACGAATCTCGCAATCGTCCCGCGATAGTGCCGGGCTCAGTTCATCGCTGTTCTTCGATTTAACACCCAAAACACATAGAAGCATAGACGCGATTCGCCCTCAGGTTGTAACTGGTAGAATCTCGCAATCATTCCGCGACATCCCCGGGCTCAATTTCTAGCGGTTACGCGGTGGAGCACGGCGGGAGCATCGATGAGCGAACGCGGTGCGGTATCGGTTCGAGACTGGCAGAATCTCGCGGTCGTTCCGCAATAGCCCCATGCTAGTATCCTCTCGGTCCCTGCCAACAACCGAGCGGTTTCTATCTGTGAACGATCGCGGGCGATTTTCTCAGAGTAACGCGGGACATACGGTCGGAGTTGGAGGCGCTGGCTAACAGATCCGCGTTGCTCGCCGCGCACGTCTCACTAGCTGTCGCCTACGGCGCAATGCAATCTAAAATCATTCTTCGCGAGGAACTTCGTTTTCGAGCTTTTCATGAAGATCAACTTTCCTGATTCCTATATGTAGATTAGCGTCAAAACATCGAGCGAGGCAGTCTAATCAATCAAAAATTGCTTCAAATAGTGCTCTTGGCCCGCCTTTTGCATGAGTAGATCACGGCTACTCATAGTTCACGAAAATCATCACGTGGATTCGTTTTTCTATTCCAAAAGTTTGAAGCTAAAAATCGTTTCCTCTAGTTGATTTCTCTTCATCCGCAGCAAACGGACACTCCGAAAAGGCGCCAATGCTAGTTTGAACGCTCATCTTCGCCCTTTTTCTGAAACCGTTATCTCTCACTAATACGAGCGTTCGGTGGGGCCCGTTGGCTACATTCTTTACTAAACTATGGGGAATAAACTACACAAAGCGGCAAAAATTAGAAAGCAGTTTTTTTTGCTTACGTTTTCTTTGAGAATCTACCGTATCGTCACCATAAAGCTACTGTATGTATAATCGGTGTTGCGGTTCCGCAAGCAAATGGGAGGAGTTCTCATATTCGGGTGTTGAAAATCGCTTAGATACGGTGATTTCGGCTTAGCGCTTACAACGGCTTTAGCGTTTCAGGAGAGGCAACACGAGTATAATTGTGTCTCTGTTGCCCAGCAGATACGCGGACAGCTGAATCGGACTTGCGGTTTTCTCAAGATCTGGGAAGGAGCTGCTCTGCACAGTCGCGGAACTCCCGCTCTTTCAACCTGTCGCATTCACAGTGCGCTGCACAGCGACAGGCTTCGGCACATTTGAAGTATGTCAGCCCTCCGCGACACGTCGCTGCGACTGACGCGCCATAATTGCTCCTACGGCAACCGATGCAGCTGCTCCGATGCAGGTCCCGCGCGATTTGTGCTGGATTTTATGCCTGTCGCTTATGACAGCGATCAAGTGTACCTTACACTTCAAACATGGTTAGCTGTCAAATACTGAACCCAACTTAATATGTACTTAGTATGTGAAATAGTGGACAGTACGCAGTTCCTCTTGTTTCACCACATTAATCATGTTTTAGTGGTTATTGTTATTGATTGCTGCTTACGATTTACGGCGGTTTTGTCGTAATTACGTTTTACGATTTACGAAATTTGAGATTTCATTTACGCGCACCCCTGGTGTCGACCAAGCAATCGTTTAATGGAATATTGAAAAAAAGTTCTATGCAACGCTCTACAAAGCAGCTTTTGAAACTTGAAGGTGACATACCCACCAGGGTCAAGGGTACAGGGGCTCTCTACACACCAATGTAGGAGTTGTAGCTCTTTTCGCGGCTCTAATTCCACTCGGGACCACTTCGCTTGTGTTAAGTAGCGTGACGTGTCGAACTGCAAAAACAGGACAACTCCTACCTCTATGTGTAGAGAGCCTCTGACCCAGGGTCAAGCCTACACTGGGAGGATCCTACTGCGGGAGGACGGGGCTGAACTTTGGCAGACTGCGGGAAAAGTGGGGGGGGGGCAGAATTGGGCCGTGTGTGAGTATAAATCATGATCCGCTCCACTCAGGAAGATTCCTCAATTTTTATTTAGAATTTAAGGCGTGAGTTTGCCTTCTTTTCAATTTGAGGTGCTTTTATTATTAACTCCGAAATGTGAACACTCAAATCAAAATTTTTGTTCAAAAGTTGTGGTGAGGTGTAAATAGTCATGAGCTTTTCATGTGAGTTCTTGAATACTGAAGTGATGCAGTGTGAGTAAATTGCAACAACAGGAAGAGCAAACACGTATTCCCAGACAAAAAAAATCCACTGCTTCAGTACTCATTTTGTTTCTGCTGTGAGTACACGTAGCAAACTCGAAGTTTTTTCACATCTGCGACATTGCGAAGGTCGAAATGCAACTTCTTCTAATCCTGAACTTTCGGGCATACTCAGGGTTTGGAATTTCAGTCTTCCGATCTTGTTCGATTTTGTCTGAGGCGAATGCGCTCATTATCAAATTACCAGCATAAAACTGCGCGCGAGGTCCACACTCGCTCCCAAAAATCTCAATCACAACTAGCGCTAATATATTGGGGTGCGCCGAAACTGTTGACAGTAGATCACTACTATCAGCGCTCAAGTTAAGCTTCACACATGTGGACAATGCGATGAACTTGGTACGCAAGCTGACCTTATTCCAACCTCACTTCTGCAATTTTTTCCAAGCAGCGAAAAGACAATACGGCTTTTGGCACGTTCTTCAAAAATTAATAAGACACTTTGATCGGAACCATCGGCTTCTGGTACGCTGAGCTAAGCGGTTAATGATTAATGGCGATGAGATCGGGAAAGCTGATTTCAGCTGTGGACAATTCATAACTTGTAGACGAGAAAATCGTTCCTTCGAAAAATTCAGCGGAAAGAACGGAAGAGGTTTCGGGTCAAGAGAAGCACTCCATTTCTGGGAAGTCCAGGTGGTTGATTTTTTTTTTGTTGACTTCTACCATACACCGACGGGTTGATACGGGACGTGGCGAAACTGATCACCCACCCTTGTCATCATGGATTCTGTAACGACAAAACGACGTCTACGAATTTTGATCACATGATCACACAAGCAATGTTCCTAGTCCAAGCAGAATTATCGTTAATCACTATTTAGATAGATTTGAACATACTCAGTAACTCTTTTTCCTCACATCCCCAATCCTTGCTGCATTGAGTGGGATAGTACGCAACGGGGGTGTGTATACAAGTCTGTTGGTACCTGCTCGTTGGTGCCCCTGCTTCTACTGAACCCAGCAGACGTTTGAGTGTACACAGGGAACGTTCGAGCGATATAGCGTGCACAACTATATCGCGAAAGTATCCCGCACATTGCATAAAGGTGTCGCCGTCCGGCACACTAAGGCCTCTGGTCCATAACACCTTAGGATCCGTACCTAGGGAGTCATGGAGTCTTTGGCCACAAGCCACAATTTCGCCACCCTGAACTGTCGATCGCTGTCGAGTGATATCCAAAACTGCGCTATCCAGACTTCTGAGCTATTTCCATGCACCGTTTGCTGCTTTGCAGGAAACCCGCCTCAAGGATAGACCCGTCATCAGCGTCGGAGAGTACACCATCTACTGCGGTAACGCTGACGATAGGAGAGTGGGAGGCTGTGCAATAGCTGTAAGGAAGGATTTCAATGGTATGGTCAAGGAGTTCGGCTCAACGTCGTGTCGGAATGCATTCGTACGACTGCGGGATCACAGAGGATTCAATCTGTGGATAGTGAGTGCTCATGCGCCCACTGAAACCGCCGAAGACAATTCGAAGGATGCGTTTTATGAGGAACTCAATACGTTGCTGGCCAGGATACCTTGTCAACATGCTGTTGTCGTGGGGATTGACGCAAATGCGAAGATGGGACTTGATCAGGAATCCGAAGTACTCGGTAAATGGTTCTACCCAGTGGAGCAAACATCGGACAATGGCTACCGCCTTGTCGACTTTTGTGAACGCAGTGGTCTGATTATTGCATCGACATTCAAGAGGAATCATCGCCGCCATCAGCTTACGTGGCAGGGACCAACCCGGCTATCTCCAGAAGAGCAGCGGAAGCGGAAGATGACAACTTTGAAACTACAGCTTGACTATGTCCTGACGAGGAATATTCCAGTATCGGACATTCGAAGATCTAGAGCTGTGTGGGATGTCGCATCCGATTCGGATCACCGTCCTGTTCTGTTGAACTTCACTGCGAGGATTCATAAGAGGAAGCGAGGGCTCAGCCTCTCCAGAGGATTGACATGACAAGTCTCAGAGATGAAGAGTGCAGAAGGAATTTCCGACAACGCGTTTCTATTCACATCGGAGTACGGACTAAGAAGAAACTTTGCGACGCGGATTCTTTTGTCAAATGCATCCAGGACGCTTCGAAAGAGGCACTCCCGGTTGTACAGCCTAAGAAGAAGTTCGCCTACGTCTCAGAAGAAACAACATCTACCTACAACAGAGTATGTGCTCTCCGAACTGCAGGAAACTTCGTGGAGGAGAAGCGTCTGAGGAGGAAGTTGCGTCGGCAGCTTCAAAGTGACCGCGAACGAGAGTGGACGTGTAGAGGTAAGGAGTTCGAGAAGGCTTGGGAGGAGAAGAATCCGAGGAAAGCCTACACGTTGCTGCGACAGTATAGCGGGAAGATGAAGAGATGTTCTCCTGTCTTGAACACTACCAATGGAGTTGCAGTTGGTGATGCGACGCTGCCAATATGGAAGGATTACTTAAGTTCACTACTGAATCGTCCAGCGCCATCAGTACCTGAGCTCCCGCATGTTCAGAGAGCACATTACGATGTCAGTGAGGAACCGCCGACTGAGTCTGAAGTTTTGGGTTGTGTCCGGAAAATGAAGAATGGAAGGCAGGTGGAGATGACAACATCACTGCTGAAATGCTGAAAGCTCTTCCTCCGTCTGGGATTCGTGAAATGACCAACACCATACGTGCCATATGGATGAGCGAAAGGATACCCGATTCGTGGAGACATGCGATCATCGTACCTCTTCACAAGAAGCTATCCGTCACGGATCCTAAGAACTACAGAGGAATCTCTCTACTTCGTGTCATGTACAAGGTTTTAGAACGTATCATTCTCGAGCGACTTATCAAACATCGTGAAGGAACGACCAGAGATGAGCAAGCCGGTTTTCGACCTGGAAGATCGACCATCGACCAAGTGTTCGTCGTGAGAAGAGTAATTGAATCGTGGCAGCGGTTTTCGAAGCCATTACAGCTTGCTTTTTGGACTTTGAAGCCGCGTTCGACTCTCCTCATCGTGATCGATTGCTCAATGCTCTGCGAGCAGATGGAGTCCCGGAAAAGTATGTTCGGTTAATCGAGGACATGAACAAAGGAACAACAGCAGCAGTTCGTACACCTGTCGGATTTACGTCAGCTTTCGAGGTGAAAACAGGAGTAAGGCAAGGAGCCGTTGCAGGACCTTTTCTTTTCAACTTCGCCGTTGATGACATCATGCGTAGAGTTGCAGAACAGTTTCCTGCGGATGTGATCCTAACACCATCAGGACGCTCCCTTGTCGACCTGGAGTACGCCGACGACATTGTGTTATTCGCTGAAAACAACGCAAAACTGCAAAGGATTGTGAACCTCGTTTCGAAGTATGCCGCAGCCTATGGACTTCGTCTTCGTCCCGACAAATGCAAGCAGATGTGGGTCTCTCAGAGGCCTTCAACTGGAGTTTGTGTGGACGGACAACGTATCAAACTGGTGGACGATTTCTGTTATTTGGGCTGTTTGCTGAAGAACGATGGTAGTTATGCAGCGGATATTCGACAACGATATTGCGAAAGCTACGTCTGCATTCAATTCTCTAACCAAGTGTTTGTGGTCTACCACCATCGCGAAGGAAGTCAAGTTGCGCGTCTACCTATCCGCTATTCGCCCTATCATGATGTACGGATCGGAGACGTGGGCAGCACCGAAAACGCAGATGGAAAGGTTGGATTGCACGGAGAGGAAGCTTTTAGGCGTTTGCTTGGATATTTCTGGCCGCGTGTATGCCATAACGAAGACCTTTACAAGGAAATCGACGCAGTACATCAACGCTTGACACGAGGGAGGTGCCAGCATCTCCTAACGCCATCTCAAGCAGCAATGGAAAGTCGACTTCGACTGTTCAGGCATATACTAAGAAAGAATGCCGGATCGTCTCGTACAACACGCTTTAAAAATGCTTCCAAATCCTGTCTGGAAACGGCCACCTGGGCGTAGGCGAAAGTTCTGGACGGATGTGGTTAAAGAGGATTTAAAGTCACTCGGCATCGAAAGACAGTTCAGGCGCGATGTTTCGTTTCGCAGGAAATGGAATAGTGACAGCTGGATGGAATGTGTTCAAATTGTGGCTGAAGACCGTGAAAAATGGACACGGCTGACTACTAGGACGGCACACCTCGGTGAAGATGCGGAATGACCGCGTCAGGCGAAAGCCAACCGATTAAGTCAAGTAAGTCAAAAGTACGCAACAGGGGTGTGCGTTAATGTTGTGCGTTAATCGTTAGTTTTCGAGAAAAAACCGCGTTAACCCGTTAATGCGTTAACACGATAATTTTGCTTTTCGTTAAAAATTTTTCAAAACATTACTTGACCACAACGGAAATCAATCACCTAAGGTCCCAGACAAATAACATTCACTTTCTATTGACGTCAGCAGGACGTCGTGTAAAGCAGTAGGGCTCCAGAAGCCGTAGGCACGGCCTCGTGGGAAATAGCTATGGCTCCAGATGACGCCGTTAGGACGTCGTGAAAGGTGGGTGGAGCTCCATATGACGTCATCATGGCGTCGTGGAAAATGGGTGGGGCTTGAAGTGACGCGGTCAGGACTTCGTGGAAAATGGGTAGGCCTTCAGATAATGTCATGGAGAGTAGGTAGGGCTTCAGATGACGTCAGCAGCACGTCATGGAAAGAAGACAGGACTCCAGATGATGACGTCAGGGCGTCGTGGAAAGTGGATGAGCGCTCAGATGGCGACAGCAGGACGTTGTGTAAGATAGGCGTGCTTCGCGTCCTAGAAAGTCATTGGAGCGTGTGTCGCGTCCTAGAAAGTCAGTAGCGCTCTATGTAGAACGTCCCACGCGTGGTAGAAACTGAGTAGCGCTTCTTGTGCAGTGTGTGCCGCGTGGTGCACTCCATACAGAGCGTGTGCCAATTGTTAGAAGATATGTGGTCTTCAATCCCCGCTCCCAACCCTCATTTGATAGCTTACTCAATTTTGGAGAGGTAGATCAGGCCTCACATTTCCTTTTTGAACACGAATTCAAATTTTTGTTCGATATTGGGAAGAAATAACTAAAATAGATAGATATTGGAGAGGAACACATTGAGGTCAGCGATATATTTAATAGCAACCAAAAATTCACCGCGCCGCAAGCCGACGCGACGTGCACGGCACAGTTTTCAAATCTGCCATTGAAGCAGATCAATCAGTGCCATAATTCCACTGCAATTCACGAACTTAAATTAACGTGATTTTCGGACTTTTCGTTTAGCGTTAATCGTTAATTTTCAAAAATAAACCGCGTTAACCGCGTTAACACGTTAACGTTATAACGCACAGCCCTGGTACGCAACTCTAATGAATTCTCGTATTAGTTGCTGAACCGACCGAGCCCGAACCCGTTGATGATGAACTCCACGTTAGATTGTAGGTGACCTATCGGATTCGTCATTTCAAATAGGAACTGTAAATGGATAAGGTAGATAGGCGCGAATGCGAACAACAAGTCTCATAAACCGCTCCCTGTTGACAACTCAAAGCTTGAGACCTGTCCGTTGCTCAGCGACGTCCGCCTGTTTTCGGGCAGTTGTCATTCCGATGTGTTGCGTCCATCGGCCTATTTAGCAGCGGTTCACAGCCTGGAGGACTGTTTCATCTAGCTTAGGAACTACTTTGCGCCGACACGCGTCACGGTTGGCACACTGTCACGCGTCGCAGTCGCCACAATGATACGCGTCGGAGGTGGGTCGCCCAGCCTCCACTGGGGACGAACCGGATGGGCATGGCCTCCAGATGCTGGGTGGGACCAATGTACCGCAATCTTAGGTAATTGAGCCAGCTGCACTCTTGTCACTTGAAGCATGCCTGAAAAAAGCGGGGTATTCTTCTATTTCTCTAGAGCGCAAAAACGCTAGCTGTGCTTGACAGCTTGACATTGCCTGAGAAAATAATCATAAACGGAGCCCAGAAAATTCCTAAGTCGTCGAGTTACACTAGTGTTTTCCACGATGATTTACTGCCCGTATTTCTGGGGCACCCTGTACGTCGAGAAGGGGTCTAGGCCTAGTGCATACTTTTCGCTACGAGCGACGCGACATAATGTTTGCCATCTCTATCGACCGAAAATCGGTATTGCTGATATGCACTGTCGCGGGAAGTATGTATGCACTAGATCTCTTCAGTGGTTCCCCGAAAATCTCGAAAGATCTATCGGTGTGGGAATCGGAAAGCCAATACCGCTTGTGAATTAGATTTTCATTAGGAGGGCAATGTGCCTACCCCTGGAAATCCCCGAAAATTTTAACTAAATGTTTTGATATGGTGACTCTTCGTGAAACTTAAAGGCACAGTACACCCTCAGATATGAATTTTGAGATTTTCATGTAATTGTGTAGAAGACCCCTCCTGTATTACATGTGCCAAATGCCAGATCTCATTTCCTCCAAATAAGCGAGATATAATCGACCACCATAGGCCCGAACCCCTTCGCTCACCACCACAGGCCCGACCCCCTACCAGATTTTCGTACTCGATAGCGGCTCGATGGATGGATGAATTTCAACAATTCGTCGTTCTTCAGTTCACTACCGGACTGTCTCCTTATCCTGGTTTTCTCTCACTCAACGATTGCGACTGAAGAGAAATACAGGCCTGAGACAACTCGTCCACCAATTTTTCACCCTCAAAATCTAGGCATCTTTGAAGAGCCATAACTCTGTTCAAAGGGGGTTTTAGACGATTTCAGAGATACCACTGTGATCAGCGTGTGACTCTCTCCAAGATGAGCATGAAATCTGAAAATTAGTTTTTTGGGTGTTTTGTGTCTTTAAGGTATTGCCCGTCACTTATAGATAACAAAGTGAGTGTGACATAAAGGTGTGACATGTGCGACTAGGATGAAACCGTTTCCCGTCATACAATTAGTGTCTGGCAGAAAATCTCATCCCCAAAGTTTAGTTTGAGGATGTTTCACACTACCACAATGAGATCAAAAAACATACCAAGTCCGGAGATGGTCAAGGGCGAGAAGTAACTTTCTCTTCCTATACAGAGATGATTTTTGGAGAACCAGCCGCATTTCGAAACATACTTTTTTTGAAAATTCTGATACAATTGCTTGTGCTTGCATGAGTAAAAATTTAAGAAAAACCTTTTGTCGTAGAACCTGTCCATGTGTTGTAGAAATTGAAGCTTTTTACTGGAACTATTCGCAGCCCGAGTTTCAGACCCCTAGCTCTTGATTGAACCCAGAACGAGCCAGCAAACAAGAAAAATATTGATAATTTTGTATATGTAGACAAAATTTGAAAATGCAAAAAGAAAGTAGAGGATGATTGGGAAAAGATCGCGTTTCCGTTTGGGGAGGGGGGCCGCAGTGACAAGCCACCCGCAGGGATGGGGGCGCATTCTTTACCGACCGATCCCGATGCCGCGCCTGACCCCGATGACCGCCCCACCCACTTCCTTGTTGGCCGTCCTCAGACACTCGTGACGTCCAACGGGTGCTCGACAAGCAATCACCTCACAGCGTGCTTCCCCACAACCGCTAAAAAGGGGCGGGACTGCTCCCCTAGAGTTGCCTGTCACCCCCCTCGAGTTGTCCATCACTCCCCTAGAGTTGTCCGTCGACCACCCGACGACCGGTAGTTGGACTCTAGTCGACCGTTAGTTGGATACCTGTCGACCGGTAGTTGGATGCCTGTCGACCGGTAGTTAGATACCTGTCGACCGTTTATGGCATACCTGTCGACCGGTAGATGGATACCTGTTCACCGGTAGTTGGATACCTGTCGACCGTTTATTGGACACCCATCAACCGTTTCTTAGATGCTTGTCCACCGGTAGATGGATACCTGTCGACCGGCAGTTGGACACCTGTAGACCTCAAAGATGAATGCCGCTGGCTCTTCAAATCCGCCGCGTTGCAGCGAAAATCTTTCAAATGCTGGTAAAACACGTACAGTAACGAAATTTTATCCTAATCATTGATCAACATTTTAACAATTTAGAATGAGGGTAGGATAAGAACTCCTGATCTCAAATAACGACTGTCAATACCCAAATATGAGATAACAAGACAACATTATGACGGATGATGAACGATACTACCGAATAGTTTCCAAAAAAACGAAATAACAAGAAGTAAGACCTAACGTGCACATTGCACCGGCAAAAATATGTTACTGCTTTATCAAAGCCTCAATAAGTCCATTTGTGCTGCTATAATGAAATGAGCCAAAAGCTTCGAAAACTTTTTCCAGGTTATTTTTTGATCGACTGACTTACTTCATCAGAAATGCTACATGTTTATTCACATATATGCAAATATCTATTGATTGGACCTTGAGAGCACACTCTAACCCCGACATCGATTTTTCGTTTTTCTGCTCATCTTGGGGAAAATTCCACGCTGATCATAATGATGTCTTGACAATCGCACCCACACCCACACCACCCACACCCACACCCACACGCAGCACACATTTTAAAATTTGTTAACAAGGGAAGTGTTTAGAGTGGTAAACACATCTGCCAAAACGACTAGTATCGTTAGTATCTCTAGTGGGTCAATAGTAAAACTGCGCAGTATTCCGCCCGAGCTGCCGGTTCCAAGAAGTTATAAGCCTAAAAAGTCGTTTTTTGTGTTTTTTGTACCTTCCAAAAAGGGAATTATTCTTTCGAAAGTTTGGAAACGGGCCTCATAAATGTGTTCAGCGTCCAAAGCTACCCCCCTGAGCAAAATTTAGGTGAAGGCGCATTTTCCAGACTTTGTCCAGGCTTACAGCGTTTAGGACTTTCGGTTGGGCGAATATTTATACCGATTAGAGGGCTCTGGAAGCGTTTTAGAAAATGTTCCAGATTTGAACTAAAATTCTCCCAAGGGTTTTTTTTTGGGGACGATGATCACGAATCTGGGGTTTATTAGTCGATTTTCCAGAATTTTCGGCTAATTTCGTTCAAAGCTTCCCAACCGGGAGAAATCTCGAGGGAAAAACGCCGCTTTCGAGATATATTTCGTGAGTGAAGATATACAAGCCTCAAGGAAGACGAGATCTTAGAAGAGCGCTCGTATGAAGCCATCAGAGAAGCGTCGTCTTCGAAACTGTATCCGGAAACGTCTTTCCTGCAAATTTCAGAAATTATTGCAATGTCAGTCTAGGCTGAATGAAATGCATTTGGCTTACAAGGCTCATCCGATTGCTCTTTTCAGCAGCGATGTCTAGTAGACTAGCTTGTCCTGTTGGTCGCCCTGTGCCTGATTTTTGTACATACCATAGAAACCAATCATAGACGCGTAGCGACTGTTTTCTGTAAAGTACATACCACTCTTGAAATTCATGATTTAGCTTCAATAAGCGCACCACTTCCGTGGTAATGATATGAAAGACTGGGGCAAGCGGAGAATACACAATTGCCAAACGTGAAAAAATGGCCGGAGACTCATGAATTCGTTGATCATCTAAATATCCCGGAAACTTGTGGCAGATAAAGTGTACTTGATCAAAACGGCCTAAATTCTCGCACTTCGCTTTTTCGAATATACTCAAAGAGCAAAATTTTCAAATTTTCAAAATGATTTTTCGAATTTTTGAATATTTTTTCTGATTATTTGATGTTACGAGTTGACTGTCATATACTGTGACCACTAACGAGAAAAATATGAATGAAAAACAAAATAAACAAAGAAAGGGAGAAGCATTTACACCCCTTTATTCACATACACTTCATTCACTTACTACTACAGGGTGGGCTTTAGATATGGTGACAAAATTTCTAGCCTTGCCAAGCCCAAATATGCCCGTCGCTAATCTTCCTGAGTGGTCTGTTCTTCTCACCAGACCTCTCGTTCGTACTGCACGAAGTTTTGGAGCGCAGAATGGTTTTTGAAAGAAATGGTGAGCGGGAGCATAAAGGGTTCGCGATTCTGGCTCTGGTCGAAGTCCAAGATAGCTGAATTGGCGCCACTTTTTTCGTTTACCTGATAACGCACAGGCGTAAAACTTGGAGCATAAATGCGTCTGGAGGTTTACCATCGATCTGCGCACATTTTACCAACGTTTCTCAAAAATCAATCGATTATTGATTTTCTTCAAAATTAATGAAAAGTAGAGAATTCAATTAAGAAATTTCTTCCGCACACGACCACAAAGTAAGCCGCCTGTATGTCTTCAGGCAATGCAAAAATGACGATAATGTGGGTGCGCTCAAGTTGATAGAGCCCATATATGGAACTCAGCAACTTGCCCTCACGTTCTTTTGGTAGAGGGTCTCAAGGCCTGGGTAAAAGACGTTTCAAGCTGACACCTCCTACTTGAGAATGACCCCCTCAAAGGCAGCGTTCACGATGATCATCCTCGTTGACTTTCCACAGTGAAATGATAGGCGAAAAGGATCCTAGGCTCCCAGTGTCGAAAGAACCGTAGAAAGCCAGGAGCGGCAAAATAACGGATGCAAACAGGCGTTCTGAGGTCACCGAAACGCCTAATGTCCCCTTAGGTAACATCCTTGAAAGCGGTCGATTCCTCCGCACTCAAAAGTAAACGCAAGCTAAAGTGACCCTCTTTTAGCACGAAAACAAGGTTTTCACGTTCTCTTCAAGCATGCCTTGCTGTATAGGGCACCAGACCTTCCGTAAACGGTTGAGACATCAAAAGTGAAATATAATGCGAACACTGCTTCAAGGTCAGGAATTTCGTTTTCGTGTAAGATTTTCATGAAAAAGACGTCGAGAATTGCTCTTTGGAGGCCCATAGTTTTTGAGCGGGAGCCAAGCTAAATTTTTATGCTCCCTCTATCGATCCATATAAAAAAAACTGCGAATGAAAACATTCTTGGGCGAGCAGCATCATGTATAGTTCCGTCCAGCCAAATTGGTTGAACCTAACCCCTGTGTAGACATCACGACTCAATGCGTGTGGTTGCGTCGCGGCCATTAACGTCCAATAGCGCCGAGAGGCTGAGCTACTGGTCAGTGCTGACCTCGACGAGATCACTTGATGTTCGTCTCTGTGCAACGTTTGTTCCGTTTTGATCTGTGACTTGCCCACGATTTTCAACTTCTACGAATTAGGTTTTTTCATAAAGTTAAGGACGACATTTGAGCCCAGGGTTTTGATGAAAAACTCAAAAAAACGTGGACATGACTGTTCAGAGAACTACCGCAGTTTTGAACGAAAAGTTCACAATAAGACTTTTAGAGGATGTTCAGCGCTGCAATTTTGTCAGGATTCAACACTGCAACAAGGGTAAAATTGCTCACATTGATACGTTGATTGCGTATGCTATTGCTTTACTAAGAAAACATGATTCTGCCATTATTCGAAGCTTCTCGATAACGTTGCCTTGTTTGTTCAATCAAAGACATAAAATTACGAAAATAAGACGCTTCAAAAGACAATTTTTTTCGGTTTTTTCGGAATTTTTCTAATTCAAAACCGAAAATTTTTCGTTTTTCGGTTTTTTCGGTTTCAAAGTTTTTTGCACATGCCTGCTTCCGACACATACATCTAAACTCCGTTTTGAGCAAAAACACCAGGGAATCTTTGTAATGCCTTCACACATATCGAAATTAAGGCGCTTTGTTATTTGTGCAGGACAATCCAGACCCAAAGCTAAGCTTTATCCATACCGATGTTAGAAATGATCTTGACATGGATATTTATCGTTGTTCGGAGTTTATTCACGATGTAATCCGTCCCATCCATCTTTTGAATCTCTCCATTAGATCAGGTCTGAATCGCCTCCGCCCATTTTCAACAAGGATAACCCGATGATTTTAAAGACCATTTCTGACACGGGTGTGATAAAATCTTTGATTTTTTCAAGGGGTTGATTCCCCTCGGTGGGAGTTAATGTGTGTGTGTGCCAATAGTGAGTTGTTCTGCATGATCTCCGCCGATCACCCAATCAGCCTACTCGTTATCGATGTTGCGTGGTCGCCGCCACGGCGTGCGCGGCACACCGTATGCCGAGGCTGTCATGATTGGCAAACGGCGAGAAGGCGGGCGCACAAGACCCTTCCCAGCAAGAGGTCTGAATTAGATCCCTTATGTTTTGAATAGTTTTCAATCAGTTTATTTTATTTCCTGTTGTTTTTCCAAATGGGTCTCACTTGTAATCAAAAGCATTCAGGAAAAATGAGAATGCAACGCGAAATGAAAAATCAGAATTAAAAGCCATGTAATTGCACATTTTTCCACGCAATAAAACAAAAACTCCAGAATTGTTAAAAGACAAAAAAAATCGATTTTTTTCTTCAGGAAATCAATCAAAAAGAAGAATCTGGCGCCGAATAAAAAAAGGAAAAATTTTCTGCTTTCGTATCGAGTCAGGATGTGGTAAAGAAATAGAAAATCCCAGCAATCAGAGAGGACATGGAAGAAATCGGAAAGTTTATTTCAAGATCCAGAAATCAACTAAAATTAGAATTTCGACGCCAAATCAAGAAACGAAAAAAGTTCTTGTTTCGATATCGAGTCGGGATATGGAAAGAATCTGAAACTTAGAAATTCAAAAAGGACATGGAAGGAAATTCTTCTTCACGAGCAAGGAATCGACCAAACTGTTATGATTGGAAAGACGAATCAAGAAAGGAAAGAAATTTCCGTTGCGATTTCGAGTCAGTATAAGGAAAGAATGGGAAGCTCCGAACTTTGAATGATCATAAAACAGAATCGGACATCTGAAAATTTTTCCAGAAACAACAAATCAACAAAAATGAGAAATTCAACGCTGAATCAAGAAATGAAAAAAACGTCATGTTTTAATAGCGAGTCAGGATACAGAAAGCAATCGAAAATTCGAAAATTTCAAAAAGGACGCGGAAGGAATCGGAAATTTTCATTTACTCTCAAGAAATCAACCAAAATGTGAAGATTGGAAAGACGAATCAAGAAATCAAAAAAAAAATTCCCGTTTCGATATCAAGTCGGGATATGGAAACAATCGGAAACTCCAAAATCCAAAGAGGATGTGCAAAAAATTGGAAATCGGAAATTTTCCATCAAAAAAATCAACCAAAATTAAATTTCAGACTCCGAATCAAGAAATGAAAAAAAAACTTTTCGTTTCGAGTTCGAAATAGTATAAGGCAAGATTCGGAAACTCTAAAAATTCAAAAAGGTCATGGAAAGGATCGGAAATCGAAATTTCTTCCAAGCAACGAATCAACGAAAATAAGAGATTCTTCACCGCATTAATAAATGAAAGAAAAACTTCATGTTTTAATAACGAGTCAGGATATAGGAAGGAATTGAAAACTTTAAAATTTCAAAACGGACGTGGAAGAAATGGGAAATCAATTCCTCAGAATCAGGAGGACAACCGAAACGAAAAATTCGGCACCGAACAGTTGGCGGTGCAGCGGGTACGGGGTCAGCAGAAGTTTTGGACGTCAATACGCGCACAAAGGTGAGAAAACGACGAAGTGACGTCATCCCATGCTACCGGTCGATGGGTGCTCGACTGTCTGTGGACCTCGGTCGACAGACAGTCGATCGGACACATAACGGTCGACAGACAGTCGATCCGCCCCTTGCAGTCAAACCACCCAGCGACCGGTAAGCCACATGGGTGACGTGTCAACCACCCGTTGGACGCCACGAGTGTCTGAGTCGAGGAAGCGGACGGTGCAGCCATGCCATATTCAAGTTTTAGAGCCGCGAAGAGCTACTTATTGCTTCTTTTTTTGCCGTTTTTTCGGCATCATTGTTGCAAGAGGTTGATGGTCTTTTGTTTCTAGTCAAAACTTTTCGCTGAAAGGATTTTCTTGTCATGAACACTGCCCTCAAGGAAGGACTAGTACTTTCAGTGGAGTTGTTCCTCCTGGCAGAAGTGCGTTTGGACAGGCGATTCTTTCGACTTGGGGTAAACAAGTGAACAATTTTAAATGGCCTCCCGGAAACAAGAATAACGCTTCACTACCAATGCAGGAATTTGCAAACGTCAGTTTTTTTTTCGCCAGTTTGGAGACAGTGAGTGCATAAGCCAATAATTTCTGTTATAGATGTTTCTCAGCCGTACCACTGGCGTTGGTTGCTCCTTCAAAAAGTGTGAACATAGTAAAGAATACGCAGTGGCCTGCTACTTCAGCGAACCGTAAGTTGTTCAAATCCAGCTTTTATAGTTATGGCTCTCGAATAGTTTCAAACCGAATTACTCAAAAACTGGCTGTTCGAATAACTACTCGACTTTGATTTTTTTTCAAATCGCTCCATTACAATACTGTTCGGTATTCGTACCTTGAAAAATAGTGCCATTCGAGAATTATTCAAGTCGCCATTCTCTGAGAAAACTCGCCGCGAACGTCCCGCAAACCTGCCCAGTCGTAGCCCATCAGGCTACGACTCGGCAGGTTCAGCGCGCTTACACGGCAGGTTCAAGGCGCCAACTTGGCAGGATCGCGAGAAATTCGCGGCGAGTTTTCTCAGAATGAAGGGGTTTGCAGAGTTGCACCGCCCGGCGGCAGCCCGCCAAGCGAGAGTATTTGAGCGTGGCCAAACCCTGACGCGGCAGCGCAGTTCAATGCCTCGCAGAGTGGAAGCGATACCTGCCGTCGTTCTTCATTTCCCTGCATTACGTGCAACCTCATTCACTGCACGCTGAAATTTGAATTTCGTCGATTTCGAAGTTTCGTATTCATTTTCCTCGCTCGTTTTCTGTGTTCTTTGGATTCACTATGAAACCACATTGAGAAATTTCAACTTAGAAGACGCCAGAAGCTTCTCAAAAATAGCTGAACTTCCCTGTGTTTTTGAAAGATTTCCGTTATTTCAGAAAAAATCAAAATATACGCTATCATAAGCGGAAGACATAAAATCTAGCAGCAACGTTAAAGACAGGAGATTAAATGTGCTTGTCTTCTTTTCCTCTCTAATCCCTTATCTGGGTTCAAAGTGGTAGGGCCTATAAGAGAAAATCGCGAAAAAAACCGCTGTTTTGGGCCAAATTCGAAGACTGAATTTTCTTATCTTTTGATGTTGGACGAGCCCACTCCACATCATCCGCATCGATGATCTCCAATATCAAGAACATCGGCTGGCTTGAAATTGAATTTCAATCAATGAACATTATACTTCGGACTAACCTGCTCGAATAGTTCTCAACGTACTCATCTAGTCATAAACATTGACTGAAGTGCTTTCTTTCATTGTTCAACTGTTTTTATTAGGCTAATTTGCATTTATTTTTTCCTCTGAATGTCGATGATTTTTGACTGCTCGGCATGCGACTGCGAACTTTTTGGTCGGCGCTGTGCACGTGTGCACGAACCGGCATCTTTGGGCTCTAGGAACTCTAATTTTGAGCCGTTTTTCACCGCGCTACCTTCATAGTTTTTCAGCTGTTCTCGATCAAAGCTGATTTTTGTAGTTTTTTCGATAACGTATTTCATCGTGAACACTGCGTTTAAGTGTTCCAACAACATCGTTTCCGGTACGGCACCCGAGTGAGTAAATGTCGCGGTCCACGGCAGAGAAAGCCCCGCTTCTTTCTGGTACAGGGGCGTAGTCTTTGTCGAGGTCTGCGGTGAGGAACCAACCTCCCTGCGGACCGCGGCCAAAATCCGCCTCCCCGCCCTCCGCAGCCGTGAAGATATCTCCTTTCCCCCAGCGACCAAAAATATGCTGGCCTCCGGAGAGTGACTCGAAGTCACCTTCCAGGGCTAGCATCATAATGCCGAATGAGGAGTTGAAAAAGGTGAGGCGCCTTTTATACCGGCTGTGCACGTGATAAGCACGTTACGACATGATCATGAACATTCAAATGGGGTTGCGGCAGATACACGGCAGGTTTGCGGCAAGTCCGCGGCAGAGAGTAATATCGCGGTAGGTTAGAGGCAGATACGCGGCAGGCTCGCAGCAGGGCCAGAGTTAATACTAAAAGAACATCACGGTGCCGAGGTGTTCGCAGCTAGTTCGAGATTCGCGGTAGGTTTCCGGAAGACTCGCGGCAGGCACGAGGTTTGCGGTAGGTTCGCGGCTCGTTCGAGGAAAGTTTTCTCGGAGTTATGAAGGTACGGGAAATGGTCCATTTTGCTAGCCTTGTCTCGCCAACAGACTTCAAAGCCATTTGTTGCCCCACATCGCGTTTCGCAGAATTAAAAATTCTAGATTCCAAAATTCAAATTTGATTTTTGATACAATACGGTAGGTTGCGGCGTGTAGATATATAGTAGTAGTTTGATCGAAGTCTCAGATTTTGCCTAGAACTTCTCAGTGAGGATTATTCGGGTGCTAAACACGAATTTGAGCTTCATTTATCGAATCTTGAAATACTAATCGAAATGCTGAACTAGTAGTTAATTTACGCCTGTAGGTTACAGTCCATTATATGTAGACTCTGTTTCATTGCAAGTGAACTCATGTTTTCGGTTATCACAGCGCGGAGCGGTGGCTTTTTCGTCGAAACCTCCCCATCAATAGTTATATTTCACCGAGGCCCACCGCTCCGCTGCTGGTGATAATCGAAATCAACAGGTCACTAGGGATGTACCAGAGTTTATGTACTTTTACCAGCAGTAAGCCTAGAAATATCGATGAATCGATCATTCACATTCAAGACAGCTACAGTAACCCTATGCCACCGTCCCCGCCTTCCCTACTGCGACTGGCCAAGTGAGCCTGATGACCAATCACGTGAGTTGATGGGGGAGATCGAAGAGAGACATGCATACGACCCCTGACGAAAGTTCCTAGCCAAATCGAGAAATATCTTCGAGAGTCGAGAGAGTCGAGAGATCCCTGCTGAGAAATATCCCTCCCGTAAGTCGATGGAAAGAGTGTTTTTGTAGCTACCGACCAGTGATCGTATTTATGAAACAACCGAAGCCTTCCGGGAGGTTTCAAAGTCCTACCGCTGCGCAACTCGGCTGGTTATGAACATTCCCGGGAGGTTCCCGTAGTTTTATAGATTCGACCACTGACTTTTAGAAAATCATTTCAAATACGTCGATTGCTTTATGTTTCGTTAGAAAGGCCCGTTGCGACAAGCCGCACTTGTAAGACCTACAATTAGATCCGTTGTGTTCGGCTGAGATGAGCTTTTTACGTCCTTAGATCGACCGCAATGGTGTGAATTTTCTGGTTGTCGTTGAGAAGGTACTCGGAGAATTATTCGAAAACATTCAAGTCGGATTTATTCAACTATTCGGCATTCTTACTCGGGAAAAATCAAATCTATTCGGTAACTGTACCTCGAGAAATGGGGTCACTCGAATATTATTCAAAAAAACGTCATTTGAAACTTCCACGTTCCGTCTTTCTGCTCACATCATAACTATACCAGTTTTCAAGGATAGGATCAAGGACAAGGATTTTCCAGGATTCAAGGATGCCAGTTTTATAATTTGGGTATTGTAAAAGCTACAAAAGTTAGATCAATTCAGTTTTTTTTTCAGGAGTGTGCCACCAGGAGGCGTTATTTATGATAATGGAACAGCCTGCTCATTGGGCGGAGGTTGTACAACATACGAATTTTCTAAGTGTGTTCATGATTTCTATGGGATCTGCGAGAAACTTGACCTGCCATCAACCACGCCCACGACCACGACAACCGTAGGAACGGTAGATCCCGACTCTGGTATGCTAGTGCGACACAACGTCGCTTTTTTTCGCTGCCCTTATCCCTTTGTTGACAACATTTCTCGAGTTTCATGTCCTCTGACAGGGCTTAGGGTCCGGGACCAGCATATGAAAATAGAATTCAAGAATCGTCGTATATCTCATGAAAAAACAGGAATTGAATATCCATAAGAGAGGTGGGGTCATTGAAATATGGCGGAGGTGGAGTGAAGAGAGGGCCGAACTTCACACCGAGCAATTTCAGAGAATTCTTACACTCCTTTACGCCTGTGCGCCACGCGCGTGATGAGCGAGCGTGGCCCTGCTGCATGTATACTTCCTATGCGCGGCACGCGCTTGGCGCCGAGTATCTATAAATACTCCAGCGACAACGCTATGGCAGAGTCAAGGAGTGGATAGCTTGTGAACGGGTTCTGAGGGGTCTTAAAGCTTTCGAGTGAAAAAAATGTACAGTTTATTGAAAGAAAAAAAAAACTAAAACATAGAAGAATTTGTAGAAAAGTGAGTTTCACTAAATAAAAACGAAATCGCAATTGTTCAAATTTCTAACAGGACCGGAGCCAAGTCCATTGAACTGTTTTTGTCCCCTTGTAGGTAAGAATTCATTGTAATTTGTCTTGAAAAGCACTACAAGGCGTACGACCTGACCTCACATTAGAAACGAAATTTTCAACATCAAGAAAAAGCAAGGTGGTGGACGTTGGCAAGCACAGTACCCGCGCTAAGTTTTTTAAAAATGGTTACAGATTCCCAAACTTGGCAAAAAAGCTTCCGAAGCACGTAACTTTTTTGAACAAAGACGTTTTCGGATTCTGGAAACGCCGTCATATTCACAGTTCAAATTCCAACCCAATAATGTGCTTTGTGGGTAGAAGTTCCCTAAAATCGCTTTGTTTTCGAGTAAAATTGTTTTTGAAGTCGTTTCCCAAAAGGTACATAGAGCGGCAAAGTGCAGCGAAACTTCGAGTGGTAATTGTACAAGTAATGGAAAAGCAATCTCCATGTTTTTTTTACTCTACTCTTCACTCTATCTCCCCTTTTTGATCTGATCTGCATTCGATTCAATTGGGGCAATCTCGAGATCCGCGTTCATTGAATTTTTGAAATCCTCCACTAAATACGCTCAAGAGCTTTCTGAAAAGTCGGACTTTTGTTGCGAAAGCCCCAGACCTATAAATGGAGGATTTGGAAAATTCAATCTGCACAGATCTCGAGATAGCCCCACTTTCGCCCAATTAACATGGAAAACATAGAGATTGCTCTCCTATCATTTGCACAAGTCGCGCTTTGTCGCGCGCGACGTTTTTGTGAAACGACCGCAGAAAGTATTTCACTCGAAAACAAAGCGATTTCAGGGAACTCCGGTCCGCAATGTACTATATTATGTACGGATTTGAGCTGTGAACACGAGGGCGTTATCAGAATCCAAAAACGCTCAAAAAGGCTACGAGCATCGGACGTTCTTTTGGCCAAGTTTAGCAAATGCTACCCGTTTTTATAGAACTTAGCGAGCGTATTGTAAAATACTCACTCTCGAACTGCGTAAAACAACGAAAAAAACGCGTTATCGCGTTTTTTTTCTTTCCCCTTCCTTATAACTTCCCTGATTTTGTGTTTGGCGCAATGCTAAGGGCATCATTGGAATCACCTTAGCGAGCTCTACAAAATTGTGCTAGCAAATTTTCGGTAACCTCAATTTTAGACAAAATTTACATGTTTTACCACGTTGTGACGTCATCTTACTCTCTCGAGATGCACGAGCCTGCTTATCATGTCTGTACAGGTTCCAACAGCAACACCACGAAGCAGTGAAACAGTCTCAGACACTGCGGGGGGCGGGGGTAAACGCCGGACAATAGAGCCCGTTTTCGACTTGGGGAGACTGGCAGGGAGGCCTCCCTCCCGAGGGGAGGGCTTCAGGGGGAGGCCCCTGGGGCCGTATGCACACCTCCTCACCGGGGGGGGGGACAGTCAGTATTTATTTAATGATCATCTACTTCGTGTGAAAACGGGGGAAAGCTAGAGAAAAGCATGCAAAGATCTGAGGTTTCGTTCTATTAAACCTTCAAAAATCGGCTCGGTTCTCGATCGGGGTTGTGGTAGGGCCATCTCTAGCTTCGATGTGACGGTACTGAACTATTACTAATGAAGACTACCTTTTATGGTACACTGTTATGCTATCTGAGGTAAGCGGGGCGGAATCACAACTGGAGGTTTGACGTTTGTCGCCGCAGACTTCTAGCTAACTGGTTCTTTTTCTGTGGTAATTTCCTGGAATGTTCGCATTAAATTCGCGGTATGTCTCCGTACTTCGCTGACCGCGGTATTTTCGCGTTATATTCATGAGGGATTTCCGGTGAATTCCAGGCACTTTCATTCAGAGAATCGCGGACGTGAATTTTGTTCGTAAATGGAGAGTGCTTGATAGTTCAATTGCCTTTGGAAAAGAGGTTGAACTTTCTAGAAAGTTCAGTACGGTCCTGAAGTTCAAGGAAGGTAGAAAAAGGATAATGGTAAAGATACCCAAGTGAAAACTATCCACAAAATTCAAGAAGCCGATGAGATTTTAAAAAGTACCTCAAGTATGACATTGAGATTTTAACATGTTCACTCAGCTTTTCAATCGAAAGTGAAGAATATCTTGCTATCTTTCGATGAACATGCATTTGCGACTCCCGCAACACCAACGGATTTGCGCCCTTGGGAAATTGCTTTCCCTCAAACATTGTTTCAGTGCTTCGTGGGGTTGCTGTTGGAACCTGTACAAACATGATAAGCAGGCTCGTGCATATCGAGAGAGTAGGATGACGTCACAACGTGTGGAAACATGTCAGACTTGTCTAAACTTAAATTTACCAAAAAACTATTAGCACCATTTTGTAGAGCTCGCTAAGTTGATTCCAATGATGATTACCTTAGCATTGCGCCAAAAAAAATTAGGAAAGTTATAAGGAAGGGGTGAAAAAAACGCGATAACGCTTTTTTTCGTTGATTTGCTGACTTTGAGGGTGGGTATTGTACGTTGGCAAATTACAAGGTTTTTGCACTCACTATGGAAAGAATGGCATCTCTCAACAATAAAATTGCGAAACAGCAAGGGTCCAGACATTGAGGAAACTGGGATGTGTCAATATTTGCTTGTTTCTCCCTCCAGCTTTCCGAACTTCCGAATCAATAAAAGATAAAAATGTGTAAGGCGTCATAAAGAGCGCCAGGTCCGGACACCATTAACCCATTCACGACCGCGTGTCCCACCGGTGGGACACGCGTTGATTACCACTTCGGACCGCAGGTCCCACCGGTGGGACACTCTTTTCGGTAATCGATTTCTCCGCCGCATGACGGAATTTCTTAACCCATTTATGGTCAACGTATTTAACTATCCTAGACTCGACTATGAACTTCGTGGTCCGCCGGCAGCTTCACCACTACAATATATCTGACCCTTCGAATGCGGAGACGTCGAAAACCGCAAACTTGAGTACAGATCGCATTTTTACAAGCAATTAATGGCGAATTCGTTTCTTTTTTCCATTACTCGAGAAACAATCCTTACTTCTAGGAGTGGCCAAATCGTATAGCACTATTTAATATGTCACATAAATATGGTTACTGATACTGCGCACCATTCCCGCGTTGAAAATCGGATTCTCTGTCGCCCGTATTTTGTTCATAGAAATTGCTTGGTTACGGTTGGTGTACCATCGTAGGCCGGGGCTCCAACTTCGGTGAAAACTACCTTGTACAGGAGCGGACGAGAAAATGGGGACGTGCCGGAGCAGAAAACGAGCGAAAATCTAAAGAACGGTTATCAAACTAATCATTCCTGGTCAATATTTAATGAAACAACTATTTTCTACTTCTGAATGTAAAGAAAACGAACGCTCAAGATGGTTTTTTTTTACAAAGAATCTAATCCTAGAAGGTTCCGAACCTGAGGAGTGAGGGGGTGGCCGATAAAAAAAATAGACGAAGATTTAAAAAAAGGAATTTCCGTCAGCATTTCCAGTCAATATGAAAATTGATGAGTATTTTATACGTCTAAAAGCCGAAAAAATGCTAAAAATGTTTACTACAAAAAAAACTGTCGGCACGCGATAGATTTCAAGAGCGAGGGGGTAGCTAACGCAAAAAGTAGTGCAAATCTGAAAAATATCATTTCTCTAAGCATTTCCTGTCAACTGAGGAACAGAAGATTGTCTATCATGGTAATCTACGATAATTGATGTTTCAAAGCGCTTGAATTCAACGAACTCACGTGATTTTGTGGATGGTCTTATCTACACAGTTTAAATTTTAGGAGGCCATTTCTCTGAAAGGAAAGAGTTATGGAAGCTCAAACTCCGGCATGATGATTTTTTACGCCAACAGTCGTACGATGAACGAAAAAAAAAAAGAAAATCGATTTTCTGTTGGCGTGCCAATCGAGCAAAAGTGGCCCACCGGTGGGACACCGTATACGGTGACGAAATATTGCACGCGGTCCGAACGTGCAGCCACCCAAAATTAGGCGTGGTCGTGAATGGGTTAAGTTAAAGGCGCAAGGCCTGGACGCTTTCCGTTATTGCTATGTCACATTTAGTCGTTCATTCATCTCCCTAGTTTCATTGATCTCCCTAGTGGAGGCGTATCAGTTTTTTTCTGGATCCTTTTAAACGAATATTACCAAAAAATGACGTCGCCACTTTAGTAAAAGTCAATATAATGATGACAATCTCCGATTTATAATCCAATTCTGCACATATGCGTAGGATACAAGATATAGCAAATCATATATCCACATCGAAAGTGCTATTCGCTAGCATTCTTTGAGTTCCACCAACCGGTAAACCCCAACCAATTGCCCGAAATCCACGACGAGCGTGGGCATTTGGACGGGCATCGAGCAGCTTTTTATTAACTATTTTGAAGTGTTTACACAAGGTGTTGAGTTGATCGCAAAACGCTTGGCTCCGGGCGAGATTGAACCAGCATCATATTCCCTTTCCGGGGGAGCGCCTTATCGCACTGCACCACCGGAGCCCCAGCGCCGCTCTCACTCAACTGCTCGGTAAATCTTCACCGAAGCAATCATCCTTTCACCCGCATAACGGGATGAAACAGGTATACCGCCAGAGACTATCTAACAGTCGTAGACCTGTCAAGATGATGCCCTAGTTAAGTCTTACACGATTTTTGGAAGTTTTTTGTGGAAGATTTTGAAGTGTATTCTAGCCGGAATTGTTTTTTTTTTGTGAAAACAAACAGCCGCCATGATGCCCAAATTTTCTGGAGGGTGGGGCCATAACAATTCTTGATGTTTTTGGGAGCGGACTGACCACGGAGAGGAGGGGGGGGGGCGGTAGCATTTCGTGGTTCTTGTCAGGGAGCTGCTGGACCCTGCACTATGGCGTGGAGAGGTAAAGTTGGCCTGAATCGCGCCTCAGAAGCAAATTCTATACCGATCTCCACCATGGTAGCAAAGGATGGCATTGCAATTGTGGTGAGCGCGAAGCGCTCACCAGATTTGGCTTTGATTCGACATCGCGCAACCCCCTGATCTCAGTATCAGGGTCCAGAGTAAACGTAGGGAGACCGTTCTTTTTGCATTTAATATACTTTAGAAAGGTGAATAAGTGTTCAAAAAATGGTCCGGAATGGTTACCTGAGATTCGAGAAAAATTGTCAAAACCACGTGATTTTGCTCGGACAAATGTTCATCTCCTTTTTTTTCAGTTGGCGTTCACGATCTTGTTGGAACACTTATCGTTGAGCTAGAGAGCTCATTTTTGGCCAGGGAGCTGGTTTTGTTTGCGCCTAGCTCGTGTCTAATTTTGAAGTTGGTTGCTCAATTTTTGCGGAACCTCAAAATTGAGGGTCATGAAAGACAAAAAGACGTAAACATGTTATTAAAGACCATCCGACGTTTACTTCTTCGTAAAAATGAACTAGTGAAATAAACACCGTTACTGATAGGCTTTTGCTCAGGATTTGACGGGGCAACGCTTCAATCAATACGGCGGGATCTCGGAAGTACTTTTTGGAACGCCGCACGGTGTGACTCGGAAGTGCGCCACAGAACAGCGTAGATAGTGTGCGGGACCCCAGCAGAAGTGCGAAAGACGCCGTAGAACGTGTGCGGGACCCAAATAGTTGTGCGCACAACGCCGTAGAAAGTGTGCGGGACCCAAGTGGGAGTGCGAAAGACGCCGTAGAACATGTGTGGGACCAGAGTAGAAGTGCGCCGGTCGCCGTAGAAAGTGTGTGGGACCCAAATTAGAGTGGAACGGACGCCGTAGAAAGTGTGCGGGACCCAAGTGGGAGTGCGCCGGACGCTGTAGAAAGTGTGCGGGACCCAAATGGGTGTGCGCAGAACGCTCTAGAAAGTGTGTGGGACCCAAATGAGAGTGCGCCGGTGCGCCGTAGAAAGTGTGCGGAACCTAAATGAGAGTGCGCCGGACGCCGTAGAAAGTGTGCGGGAAACACGTGGGAGTGCACCGGACGCCGTAGAAAGTGTGTGGGACCCAAATAAGCGTGCGCCGGACGCCGTAGAAAGTGTGCGGGACCCAAATGGGTGTGCGCAGAACGCCGTAGAAAGTGTGCGGGACCCAAATGAGAGTGCGTCGGACGCCGTATAAAGCGTGCGGGTCCCAAGTGGGAAATCGCCGGACGCCGTAGAAAGTATGCGGGACCCAAAGGAGAATGCGCCGGACGCCGTAGAAAGTGTGCGGGACCCAAATGAGTGTGCGCAGAACGCCGTAGTAAGTGTGTGGGACCCTAATTAGCGTGCGCCGGACGCCGTAGAAAGTGTGCGGGACCCAATTGGGTGTACGCTGAACGCCCTAGAAAGTGTGTGGGACCCAAATGAGAGTGCGCCGGACGGCGGAGAAAGTGGGCGGGGCCCAAATGGGTGTGCGCAGAACGCCGTAGAAAGTGTGCAGGACCCAAATGAGAGTGCGTTGGACACCGTAAAAGGGCCGGACTCGAATGGGTGCGCGCAGAACGCCGTAGGAAGTGTACAGGACATCAGTGGGAGTATGCAAGATGTAACAGAATGAGCGCAGGACATTAGTGGGAGTGTGCAGGACTATAGTGGTAGTGTGCACCACCTCATAGAAAGTGTGTATGACATCAGTGGAAGGGTGCAGGACATTAGTGGGAGTGTGCAAGACATCATAGAAAGTGTGCAGGACGTCATAGAAAGTGTGCAGGTCATCAGTTGGAGTGCGCAGGACGGCATAGAGGGGGGGGGGGGGGCAGGACATCAGTGGGTTTACTTTCATCTAACACCACCAGGCATAAATCATGTTAGGAAGGAAATCTTTAGGAAAAATAAATGAAATTCCTGATAGTTTAGGTTCCTGGCAAAAGTAAAGATTTGGCATGGCCATAAAAATATATTCAGTTAAAAAGGGAAGATAAAGAAAATGAAAAAAGGTTTTGAAATATTCCTGAGAACGATTTGGCGTATAATAATTTGTTTTTCGGGAAATGAAGTGAAATAGTTGAAAGTATGATTTGGCAGTCGAGTTTGAACCAACTATTGATAAAAGTTGTGCAAAACGAGAGATCGCCTTGTCTGTGCTCATCCGTAGAACATATCAAAGCGAAATCACGCGTGAAATGAAAAAAACAGTTGATTTTACTTCACCTAATACGTGAAGAATGCGGACTTCCAGTGCCTTATCACGCGTGATTTCGCTTTGATGTGTTCTACGGATAAGCACAGACAAGGCGATCTCTCGTTTTGCACAACTCTTATCAATAGTTGGTTCAAACTCGACTGCCAAATCATACTTTCAACTATTTCACTTCATTTCCCGAAAAACAAATTATTCTACGCCAAATCGTTCTCAGGAATATTTCAAAACCTTTTCTAATTTTTCTTTATCTTCCCTTTTTAACTGAGTATATTTCTATGCCCATGCCAAATCTTTACTTTTGCCAGGAACCTAAACTTTCAGGAATTAATTAGAATTAATCTGAATTGAGTAGGTGTATGAGTAATGACACGAATGATGAAAAAGTCGGTACGTGCGTTGCCACCATGGTGGATTTGGTGGGATACATACCCTGATGCAACGCTTGAGAAGGCGAGGAGTATAGTGTTCATGATGCTGGTGACTGCTGCAGATGGCGTGTGGATTGAATCCACACCGCGTATGTGGCTAAGGAGCAGTTCGGCTGACACACGCCACGCGCGCGACGGAAAAACGCAGCGCGCGTCGTCCTTTGGGCGCGCTAATCGAGGGCCCTAAAAATGTAGTTGTTGTTCTATTTTAGCCGTCTCTCGTTCCCCTTTATGATTTTTCAATTTTTTTTTCATGCATCTGTTGTGTCAGACGTATGGTCGGCGTAGGAATCGATATCGTCATCACCCATTCCGCTCAGAGAAGCAAACAAAACAAAAACTCTGAAAAACTTATATAAAATGTGCGAATTCCACTGATACGATGGTATGAGAAGCATTGCGTCTAAAAAAGGTCATTATTTACAAAAAAACATCAACAAAATGCATGAAAAATGATAAAGAGAGACGGCTTAAATGGAACAACAACTACTTCTTTGAGGGCTCTCGGTTAACGCGCCCCAAGAACGACGCACGCGCGGCGTTTTTCCGTAGCGCGCGTCGCGTGGGGGGGGGGGCAAATCTGAGACTTTCACCAAGCTACCGTATACCCACCGTAACCTACCGTAATCTATTAAAAATCGATAAACGGATTGCACACCCGTGTTTAGCACTTCAAATCACCACCAGAACAACAATTTGAGCCATATCTATCAAACCACTCCTGAAATCGGCAAACGTCGCGATTTGCCATCAAATTTTTCCTCCGATTGGAAGCTTTGAACGACTCAAGTCGAGAAGGAAAATCGTCAAATAGACCCAAGATTCGTGATCAGTGCCCCAAATAGCCCACCTGGAAGGATTTTGAGTGAAATCTGCAACATTTTTTTACGCTTCTATAGGTATTAATAAGCGCCCAACCGTAAAGCCGCACAAGTCCAAAACTCTATCCATGTGCGCGAAAATTGGAAAGTGTGCCTCTACCCAAAATTTGCTCAGTGGGGTAGTTTTGGGCGCTGAACACAAGCATGAGGTCCGTTTCCGGATTTATGCGAGTTTTTGAAACACTTATGCGAGTTTTTGATAGAAAAAAAGCGGGAAATACGAATTTTGACAGGCTATAACTTTTTTCGCAGATGTCCGTTGCCTAATCCGAGTTCAGATTGCAAGAGAGCGCGCCTGATTCGACTAGAAAACATTTATCAGCTTTCTGACCCGGGGGTACACCATGCGAGGTTCCCTAGTTAGCTGAGTCAGTGAATTCGATGGTACAAAGATCATCTGTTAACCAATTCATGATTTAATTTCTTTTCTGGGAACCGCTTT
This sequence comes from Aplectana chamaeleonis, assembly GCA_029168955.1. Taxonomy (NCBI): domain Eukaryota; kingdom Metazoa; phylum Nematoda; class Chromadorea; order Rhabditida; family Cosmocercidae; genus Aplectana; species Aplectana chamaeleonis. Next base: position 366,670 of record JAPDOI010000495.1, on the reverse strand, counting down.
AGACTGTAGAGGGAGCGGAGGGTGGGCGGAGGCAGCTGCATAGTGCACGCCGCACGCGTCTTGAGTGATGGTGATTCCGATTTCCTACACAGGATAAGTCTATAGATTTAGAATAGCAGTATCGCTTACAGCACATCGACAAATGATTATAATTGCTAGTGATGTGACCGGAAAACTTTCCCCTCAATCTAGTGCTATCTGAGCAATTAGGAGGCAGCGACGCTACGATTGGGATCAAATCATTCGATCGTTTATCATCACTCCCACGCGTTTCCGCATTTCGCGTTTCTACTGACTAGTTGGTGCTTTCTTAGTCAATGGCACAAACCAAGAGTATGGGCGGCTGACAAGCACTTTAATCTCATCTGTTCCTACAGTGAGGCGAGTGACTTTATTCTATTTCTCTCCTTAGGTGCCTTCTATGTTGAAATCAAAATTTAGTTGGATCATCACGTGCCAGTGAGCGCGTACGCTGCTTTTCTTTCTCCTCCACTCTCTCGCTGGCCCTCCCTTCGATCCGCGAACGCACGCGGAGAAACAAACAATATTTCGCTTCCAGATATAGCGTACTCAGTTTTCATCGGAAATCTCATTCATGTCAAATGCGAATCAATCAAAAAATTTGCAGCTGGAATGAATCTTGTTGAAGTAAGTTCACAGCGCATTTCAGGCTGGAATAATGTATGCCCCCAAAACCCCGGCATGAATGATGAACTGCGATCTGAATTCCTTGATATGCACAACTATCGAAGGCATGGTGTTTTTTCAACGGTTTTCATATATCTTACGTTACCGCGCATGTTTTGCAGAAGCGGGGTTCTCCGGCTGTTTTTCGCGCACAAAGCAGTCGTTTCAAAGTTTCAAAAAAAAACTCTAAAAATCGTTTTTGCGAAAAAGCGCGGTTCTGCGGCGATGGTTAGTGACTCACGGTTCGTTGACTTTATCGCATACAGGGGTCAACTTGCACGAGGATTAGTCACAAAGAACACTGGAAACTATTTGCCGACTGCAGCAAATATGATGTACATGGTTAGTTGACGGTACGTTTGATGGAATAACAACGGTTTGGCGAATCGTCATTATTTTAGAGGTACAGTTGTGATCTGGAGATGCAAGCGATTCTATATGCTCATATGTGCCCAACTTCGAGATCTCTGCAGCCTGATCGCCCAGGTGTTGGAGAAAGCATCGCTCACATCGAAGTAACATCCCTAAGTGGGGACAAGCCTTTCCATAAGTGGTTACGAGCCGTAGAAGAGGTGAGTTCAACGACTTTGAAGTGTCACACGGTGGCGGTTGCCACAACAGTAATTTCGTTGCGCACTGGCTGGGTAGTGGGTACGCACAGGATCAGAGCGCGAAGCGGAGGGAGCGGATGGAAGGGTCATTGCTAACTTTGTATTTCTTTTTAACACTACAATTTCATAACTCTATTTCTTTAAGGCGGTGAAGTCATGGTGGAGAGTTGTAAGAGAAGTCAGCGGTCCCGGAATGCTAGTAACCTTCAGAGAGAAGCACGTTGGAACACCCATTACCACATTCACAAGGGTACGTTAGATGTGCTCAACTGAAAACAGTGCTACATATACTTGTAATCATGGTTACAGGAGAAACGTTTTGAAAAACCTTTCGGTGTTGTATCCTCTACGTCGGAGCCAAGTTTACTTTGTTCTATCGCGCGATTGTGCGGAGCGAATTGAGAGACAGCGAGAAATTATGTGTGAAAAGGAGAAGCAGTATACGCGCAGACGCACGCGGTAAATTAGAATAAATATCACTAAGAATTAGAGGCTACATGACAAGGCCCCTAATATGCACTACACCGCAATATTGCGGACAGAAGATCTTTGAGCATTCGAACATCATTTCGCCAATGTTTTGCACTTCTTTCGCGCATTTCTTGCAATAATCATTCTCGATTCGATTCATCCTGTTATTGCCGTGCTTTCCTCGCTTTTTCTTCGTTTTAACAGTTGTCATCCTGAAGCGATAATATTCGGCGCACACTCCAGCCGCGTTGACTTTGCAGCGACACAAAATACGCTGCGGCGGCCACTATAGCAGCTCAACACAGATTAACGCAAAGTTATTTTGTGCAGCTGATCCTTTGGAAATGCGTCAGCACAGTGGAGATGCTAAACAGTATCACTTCTCTTGTATTTCTCGCATGGTCCCACTGAGGTATGACTAGGTTCAGTAAAGGTGTACAATGGAAACGTTTTCACAAACGTGATGTTGCGTGTATTGAATAAGGAAATGACTGGGGAATACGTAGGCTAGATGTGACCACTAAAACTGCCCCCTTCGCGAAAAAATCGTGTAGTTCTCGCATTCATTTATACCCATTTTTATGTAAAGTGTGTCCGAATGACACTGGCCGACCATGCGGCTGACGTACGTGGCAGGTGGCTCTCGCATGCGCCGCTCTCGGACGAGCATGCAAAACGACAGGGAGCCTTCTCCGCAGCCATTTGACTAGGAGCGGGGCCGGCAGCGGCTGGCAGAGAGCAATCAATCAGCTCTGCAGCCGAGGAGGGGGGGGGGTGGCAGCCCCCCACCCCCAACACTCGTTCGAGAGCGGCACATGCGACTGCCGCCTGCCACGCAAGACGGCCGCATGGTTTGCCAGTCTCAATCGGACACTCCTTAAAAGGTTTTCACATTCTCAGCACATGAGTTTTATTTGTAGACTGTCCAATCTGATTAACTCTTGGTTCAGATGGCCTGGGCGGTGACTCAGTGGCTTGGCTGTGCGATTGTGAAATGCGAAAACAAGTTTACAGTAATCTGCCGTTACAAACCTAGGTAAGCTTGCCATTTTCTGTTTGAATTTCAACGTTCGGCCAAACGCGAAAATTTTTTTTTGGAATCTAAGCTTGGCGACGTTTGGTGACTGAAACATTTCCAGTCACTAAAAAAAGTGAATCCGTCAAAACATCGGTCGATAAATATCTCGCTCAAGTTACATTAAATTATTTTGGGCGTCTTGAACTCGCCACCTACAAAAGCGGCTGTAGGCGCTGGACAAACGTCTTGGAGAAGCTAACAATTGAACAAGTAACATAGGTGATGACTCGTCGTGATGTCGAAGTGCGAGGCCTGTTTGAGGATGCCTGCCTTGCAGCGGACCGCCAGCAGCCGGCGCGCCATCGACCATTCTGCTCGCGAGTTGGAGCGAGATCGATGGATCACATCACGACTGCGGTCGGTCTACAGCAAAGCACGCGTCCAAAAACTGATCGTTGGTTTCATATCGTATCCATCGTTCAACCGAGTTTATTTGCATGTTACAGAGGTAACTATCCGGAGAATGTCATCTATGCGATGGGCGCGCCGTGCTCTCAATGCCCAGGTGGAGCATTCTGCACACAAGATGGACTATGTAAACATCGATAAGTGGAGGGAACTTCACACCAGCTCTGAAAATCACTTCTTACAGTATCACAGACTTTGCTTTTGGGTTGTGAGCATGAATGAATATATTAATCATCCCTTTTTTCACGGTTCTTGTGTTGTTTCGACACTCTTGCACAAAGTATACACAGAGAGGAGACAAATCACTGTAACAAGATGTAAGCGCGATAATCTAATTCTTGGCGAGAATCTTGCATTCTTTTTGGATTTTGTGTTTCTATCCGTGAACTGACAATACTCTCTTGCATTCATACTGCATTAAAACGATTATGCAATACCGCTGCTAACATAGGGAAAATAAGTGCTACAATCTAAGTTTTGAAGAAACCATCCTCTTCAGTGCTACCTATTGATTTCAAACGAATCAGGAGAGTCCAGAAAACTTTATGAGGAAACCCCTTCATTGGGCAACGTTGTTTCGCCAAGCGATCACGCGTTAGTTCGCTCTCTGTGTTTTCTTTCCTCTAGTCACCACGCGCGAAGGTACGCGTCATCGCTTGATGAAATTATGAGGATGGCTTTTTCAAAATTTAAATTGGAGTGCTGTGAAGTGAGCTATAGGCAAAAGACGTTTTTCTTGTCAACTTTGCCTATTTCGCCCTCTTTCCTTATGTTAGCAGCGGTATTGTACCAACGGTGGAGACGTAGCCCACAGCAACTTTTTCGCTCACCTCCATCTCAGCGTATTCCAGCGAGAAATATTTATTGATATTCAAACACTCTCAGGAGACATATCTTTTGCAGTAGCTAGCAATTTAAAAAGCTAGAAATTTGCGACGATTGTGCTGCAAAAGCTCGTTAAACAGAGGTTGAATATCAATTAGATGCATCACCGCCATAAGTTCGACGAAGCATGTCCTGCTCGGATCACGAACGGGAAGATGGTAGTTTCTGAAGAATTCGAATGCAAGTTCGTCAGGAAATATGATGAGAAGGTGACTGAGAAGCATTGGAAACCCATTCGTTCTCCCGCACAAGAAAACGGAGAGAAGGGAGCGCCCAACCGAGATTCCCTACGATGTCCGTGGCAGCACTCACAGAAACATCTCTTAACAGTTCTTGAGAGTGAGGAAAATTTTCAGCTGGCGAAGTGCTCGTCTCTATGCTATTCGTGCTGTCCAAACAATCCGCATAATTTACATTTTCGCTCCAATATCAAGTTTTATTTGGACAGTCTTGGTTTTTAAGCATTACTGTAGAAAGGCTGTTCCCACAACTGATGAGAGAACGGGCTCCGATTTCCCCATTAACATTCAACCATCGGTTAAAAGTTCAAAAGTCCAAAGCGAGTGCGTCAGTACGTAGTGCAAGCAAATCCAGTAATAAAATGTCGGTTCGTATCGTGATCAAATGCCACCAACACCCCGAACACAATGATTCAATAAGAGGAGGCTTTTGGTAGATTAGCGTTAGGCTGGCATAATATACTCCCGATCGTCTTTGATCAAAAAGCCTTTGAACGACTGGGAACTTCATTCCACGTTTTCCACCTCCAATAAATAAGCACTTATTCTCTCAACAGTTTTGATATTGGAATCGAAGGGTGAAATGGGTTGGAACGGTTAGTGTGTTTGCCAGTTGTCCACAGAAAATGCAGTGAACAAGTGCGGAACGGATGATATGGCGCTTTACTGAGGCTCCCCGTTCTTTACTTTGTGTCTCTCTTGATGATCGTGCTTTTACCAGTATTCGTTTTTCATTCTGTCTCTGAGGAACGTTTTCGACGAACCTGACGGCGCCGCCGTTGTACAGTAACGTGGAAAATTCTTAACCGCTCGAGCGTAAAATTTCGCTGCTTTCAAAAGCAGTGCCCACGATGAATTTTGTTTTCACTTTTTTTCAAAGGCAAGAGAAGGTCCAGTACTATACGAAACAGCAACATTAGTAGTGAGCTACAGGATTGATTTGAAATAATCCTTCTGGCTCAGAGGGGTCCCTCTCATCTCAGTTGTGGCATTTTTCTTGATTTATGTTTCATTTTCCAGCAATCCGTTCTATCTCTGCACCAGGGCTGACAGTTTTCCTCATCGTGAACGCTTCATCTAGACCAAAACTCGACTCTAAGTCAAACATTGTGCATTATGCAAAGTTATATGAAGAGCCATGCATAGAGACCGCCTTTTCTTCAAAACTTGGTCGACTAGTTCTTAACATGAAGTTCCATTCAGAGAGCTCTTGTAAGATTCACATGCGTCAGTTTTCTCGGAGAATCTTTTCCAACCGATGGCGATCACCATGGAAGCGATTCCACTAGTATGAGAAGGTTTACGACCAATAAACTGTCATATATGCGTCCATAATGCTGTCACTAGAAGACATAATAGCTAGCTAACGACATATTTAGAGACCGTGTACGATCACCATGGTGGCTCCCTGAATTTTCCGGCTAAATGGCATCTCGACTAGGGTACCATTCTTTTCAAATAACATAAACTAGCATTCGAGACGGGGAAGGATGATGTTGTTAAAGTTGAGTGAGTGCATCAGCTAGCGATAATCAGGGCTGGGATTCATGAACAGGTGTGGGTTATTGCTGGGTTTGTTTCAAGATCTTCACAGGCCAACAACGCGTCATCGTTTGGTCCTGTTAACGCTATTCTACGTTTGGGTCCCACGAGACCACCTCTCCTTGTTTCTCAACCAATCCCGAACCAGCATCTCCGAGGTGCGTTCTCGTGGGACCCAAACGTAGCCCTGTGTTAACATGACCAAGCGATGGCGCATTGTTGGCTAGTAAAGAATTTGAAACAAGCCCAGCTGGGGTCTACACCGGTTCATAAATCTCAGCCCAGAGCGCCTAAAACAAGCTGTTAGCACGCAATCTGTCAGCAACGGACTGTCCCCGTCACAAACAGAGTAAGCGAGTGGAACCTTGACCCAACAGAGCGATCGCTCACGGAAAGCTAGTGGAACCTTACGTCAAGCGAGCGGACCTGTGCGCTAGGTGGGGTCAGCAAGTGTAAAACCGAGATCATACTTCCAGCGACCAGCGGCGCGACACAATGTTTACCATCAATATGGACTGCAACTCGATATACCTGATATGCACTGTCACTATCGCTAATGGCGAAACGTATGATCCCTGCCCAACCCTACACAGAATACGCATACACTCTAAGGGATCATATAGATCTTATGACGAAATTGGAAAGTTTGAAGTTGCTAGAATCGCAAACTTAGGAAAAAATGACGAAAGAATGGAAATAAGGGAGTATTGGAATGTTTTGCATCGAAATGCAGGTCAACGAGTTGCACCACTGTACACACGATTAGCCCACACAGTCGCGAAGCTAGAGACAAAATAGTTGAGATAGGAGTGTCGGTAAACAGCTTCGGGTCTCCAAACGGCTCATTCTTGTTCGAACGCAAACACATTAACATGTTAGGTCATTGCGTTATTTTGATAATTGCGAATTTGGGGGGGGTCACACTGCCGGCTTTTTTCAGTTATATTTTTCTGTTCTAACTCAGCTCCACCACAGAATGTTTCTTACACAACCACTTGTGGCTCAGACCTGTTTGTCAACCACTGGTGACCTAAATGCTCGTCAGAATTGCACTTGCTCAAATAGAGAAAATTTGTTTTGGGGGGCCTTCCAGTGTGATTCACAGTCGGCATAAATCCTAGCGATACTTTGGGTCATGGGGAACGCAAAATATTACTAGAATCCATACGGCGTTACATTGTTCTTATGGGCCATAACTCAGCGGTTCGGTAATATAGACCCAGCATTAAAGTAGAAAGAGCAAAGCCGCTCGTGTAGAGCGAGAAATAGAATAAATCGACCGTTGGAAAAAGTGGTGTGAAAAGGTTTCAGGAAAAATCTAGCTAATGCAGTCTTCAATAGCCATTCAGAAGATGCATCTTTTGTTCGACTGCCACCCTCTAAAAGTTAAAGCTAAGGTCACAAAGGCCATCTGGAAAGAAAGGACCTTTTTTACACCACTTTGTCTAACGGACAATTTTTTCTATCTCTTACTCTACATGAGCGACTCTGCTTTTTTACTTCATCACTGGGTCTATTACCAAATGCTGTTACGGTCTATAAGAGAAATGTATATGACACTGGAAGGATATCAAAATTTTTTCTGCTATCTGAACAGTTGCATTTTCCAAGAGCATTCAAATCTTCAGCCAAGTGAGCGAGTCTACCTTAAAGGCACTGGTCGCTATGAAAAACGTTATCTAAAAAACTATAAAAATTAGCTCAGATAGAAATCTGTTGGAAAACTACGAAGGTATCGCGGTGAAAAATGGGCTAGAATTAGAGTTTCTAGGGCCCGAAGATGCTAGTTCGTGCACACGTACACAGCGCCGTAAAAAAAAGATCGCAGCCTCATGCCGAGCAGTCAAAAATCATCGGTATTCAGAGGAAGAGATAAATCCAAATTTACTTAATGAAAAGAGTTGACCAATGAAAGCAAGCACTTCAGTCAATGTTTTTGATTACATGAGTCCGAAGGATAATGCTCATTGATTAAAATTCAATTTCAAGCCAGCTGATGTTCTTGATATCAGAGATCATCGCTGCCGACGATGTGGACTCGTCCACCATCAAAAGAGGTTCATGCTTCAAGTTTGGTCAAAAGCAGAGATTTTTTTTTGCAATTTTTCCTCGTTGGTCCTACTTCTCTAAACCCAGAAAAGGGTTCAGAGAGGAAAAGAAGACAAGCATATTTTATCGCGACCACTGCCTTCAAATTTAGCACGGCCATAGTTAGGGGGGAGTCGCAAAGCTTTGCCACGAACCGAGGAGGTAGCAACTACATTCACATTTTGTCCAACGGCTTTAACCCTGGTGAAGACGTACGTCGCTATCTCAACCACTTTCGCAGGTCTATATGCCGCCTTTAGGCTTACAACTCTTCAAGGCGGGCGACGTCTAGCGGTGATGGCAATCGAATAGATCGATTGAACGTAGTTACGTCAACTTCTATACTATCGAAGAACGTACTCAACGCTTGCTTGGTTCGGAGCAAATTCTAATCTGATCGGCACCATACTCGATCCCATTGAGATCTTTGGCAAACGTGATTTTTGTGAATGGCGAAAATTTAGCTCTGTCATAACTTATGGGGAACTCTCCCCTACATCCCTACATTATTCTCAAAACCAAAAATAGCTCAAACCTTTCCGACACTGACCAGGGACTGATTTTCAAACCCCGCGACGTTTCGGAAAAAGTCCCAGTGGAAGTTGTGAGGTATAAATAAAGTAACAGAAATGTATGCAGGGTTCCCTCAACGGACTTTTCGGTAGGTCGAAAATTGACAAAAACTGATAAAAACTTACTGAAATTCCTCAGTCAAAGCAAATAAACTGAACATTACTGCTAAGTGGGTGTTGGGTTATGACGAAATTAGCAGATACAGACTTTGGCGCCTTAACTTTGGCTCATTCTTGATATATGAGTCGCTTCCAAGATCATTGCATAATTATCACTTATCTTTTCACTCGACTAAAGCAGCATATCGCTATCAGTAGCGATGGCCGAGAGGATAACGAAAAGAAATTCAAAGCAACGAGAGTGGAGCGGTATCATAGGTTCGAATCCAGCAATAAAATTTAAGCACAGTTTGTACTTTCTTCTGTTTGTTCCTTAATCCAGAATGTTTCTTTTTTCACATTCCGTTTCATTTTTTGAGCATTTATGATTTTTTGGTTACCTAGGCATTGTGCTCAATGACTGACATGTGCCTTCTAATGGTAGAAAATTGGTGGATGTCGTTTCGAAGGATCGAAATAAATTCAAAATGAAATAGTAATGACTATATGATATAGTTAGGTCCGTGACCTGTGTCCTCAAAAAAAAACTTTTAAATTCAAACCGCGGCCGGCGCGGCGGTTTAATTATCAGAGATTGAGATTTAAACCGCCACGCCAGCCGCGATTTGAACTTACATGTTTTTTGTTGAGGCCTCGGATCTAACCATATGTACTTCATCATCAACTGAGTAAGGCTAGCAGCTGTGACTGCATCCTATAAAGCAATCATGAAAGACATGATTGAGGTGAGGTGGAAAAAACACCCGATGTGGCTGACCCGACCGATGTTCACATGATATAAGGTAAGAAATGAATGATATCCATGATATCGTTCCACATACTGTGCTTATCTGAGCCTAATTCCGGTCCGCAATTGCGTCTCGACACGCTTTGCGGCCGCGCGCTTCCGAGTCGCAAGTTTCCAGCGTCGCAGCCGCCGATCTGTTTAGGTGGGTTCTAGAAACTGGAAACAACAAAATTAGAGAAAACTTGATGAAAAAGACATATCGAGTCGGCTTTGGCGCTGGAAACTCGACTGACTCGAGCGCGTGCGGCCGCAAAGCTTGTCGAAAGCGGACCGGAATTTCCGCAGAGAAGCACAGTAATTCATACGTATTGACCAAGTCAGCCACAGCTGGCCACACCGGGTGTTTTTTTCAACCTCCATCGTCCATGTTTCTCATTCGTATCGACCGGGTTGGCCACGGCAGGTTACGGCGATTTTTTCAACCAACGCTGACAGGCGCCTTAGCTTCCCCTAGCCTCTCCTGGAAATGATAATAACTTTTATTTTTGTGCGATTCACTAATTGACTCGGTCGTTGCTTCTATCCACACCACTATATTCTCACTGATCAATTTCAGAGCAACCGAGCCAAGACGAGAATCACACAAAAATAAAAATTTTCTTCATTCCCAGAGGAGGATTATCACTTCCAGGGAGGCTAAAGATTGGCAAATAACTACGGCCCCTGTCGAAGTTGGTGCTATTTTCATATGTAACCCGCCGACACCCACCAACAACCGCCCGGTCAATACGTATGAATAAAATGGTGGGGTGAGGTTGAGAAAATCACCCGGTGTGACCGACTAGAGCTCACCGGAACTGATGACGATGGTTACGTACGCCAACAGGATGAACTGTTGAAAGAATTAGTGAAGGAGAGTAAAGTGAAGAAACGGAGGTAGCAGGGTGTATAGCTTTCTAGTGATACGCAATGATCCATTATCGGCCCGCCCTCCCTGTGATTATCTCACCTACGTCATCCACGTATTGCATGGATATCAACCACGTCGGCCACAGCGGATGATTTTCTCAACTTCACCCCACCATTTTGTTAACACGTATCGACCGGGCGAGTGTTGGCGGGTGTCGTCAGGTGACGGCAGGCCACAACGGGTTCTTTGCACCTAATTTCCAATACTTTCTGTGGGTATCGACCGGGCTGGATACGTCGGCTCGCTCAACCAACTCTGACAGGGGCCTACCACTCCAATTGTGGCCAACCCGACCGAAGTGCACATGATATAAGGTAAGAAATGAATAATGACACTGATTTCATGCCCACATTGACTTACTTGACTTAATCGGTTGGCTTTCGCCTGACGCGGTCATTCCGCATCTTCACCGAGGTGTGCCGTCCTAGTAGTCAGCCGTGTCCATTTTTCACGGTCTTCAGCCACAATTTGAACACATTCCATCCAGCTGTCACTATTCCATTTCCTGCGAAACGAAACATCGCGCCTGAACTGTCTTTCGATGCCGAGTGACTTTAAATCCTCTTTAACCACATCCGTCCAGAACTTTCGCCTACGCCCAGGTGGCCGTTTCCAGACAGGATTTGGAAGCATTTTTAAAGCGTGTTGTACGAGACGATCCGGCGTTCTTCTTAGTATATGCCCGAGCAGTCGAAGTCGACTTTCCATTGCTGCTTGAGATGGCGTTAGGAGATGCTGGCACCTCCCTCGTGTCAAGCGTTGATGTACTGCGTCGATTTCCTTGTAACGGTCTTCGTTATGGCATACACGCGGCCAGAAATATCCAAGCAAACGCCTAAAAAGCTTCCTCTCCGTGCAATCCAACCTTTCCATCTGCGTTTTCGGTGCTGCCCACGTCTCCGATCCGTACATCATGATAGGGCGAATAGCGGATAGGTAGACGCGCAACTTGACTTCCTTCGCGATGGTGGTAGACCACAAACACTTGGTTAGAGAATTGAATGCAGACGTAGCTTTCGCACATCGTTGTCGAATATCCGCTGCATAACTACCATCGTTCTTCAGCAAACAGCCCAAATAACGGAAATCGTCCACCAGTTCGATACGTTGTCCGTCCACACAAACTCCAGTTGAAGGCCTCTGAGAGACCCACATCTGCTTGCATTTGTCGGGACGAAGACGAAGTCCATAGGCTGCGGCATACTTCGAAACGAGGTTCACAATCCTTTGCAGTTTCGCGTTGTTTTCAGCGAATAACACAATGTCGTCGGCGTACTCCAGGTCGACAAGGGAGCGTCCTGATGGTGTTAGGATCACATCCGCAGGAAACTGTTCTGCAACTCTACGCATGATGTCATCAACGGCGAAGTTGAAAAGAAAAGGTCCTGCAACGGCTCCTTGCCTTACTCCTGTTTTCACCTCGAAAGCTGACGTAAATCCGACAGGTGTACGAACTGCTGCTGTTGTTCCTTTGTTCATGTCCTCGATTAACCTAACATACTTTTCCGGGACTCCATCTGCTCGCAGAGCATTGAGCAATCGATCACGATGAGGAGAGGCGAACGCGGCTTCGAAGTCCAAAAGAGTAAGCTGTAATGGCTTGGAAAACCGCTGCCACGATTCAATTCCTCTTCTCCCGACGAACCCTTGGTCGATGGTCGATCTTCCAGGTCGAAAACCGGCTTGCTCATCTCTGGTCGTTCCTTCACGATGTTTGATAAGTCGCTCGAGAATGATACGTTCTAAAACCTTGTACATGAGAATGCCCACATTAATATCGTCAATCTATAATCTCTGGATGGGGGAAGCCTTGACACTGCTATGCTCGCTTTATCATTAGAATCGAGCGGTTATTATTGTGGAAACTCAAGGGTAGAAATGGAGGAACAACCACTCCGCTCTCACGATAGCGTGATAGTAGCTGCAACGCCTTGAGATAAGATTCAAACCATACTTCATACATATCAACTGCGTCGACCATTCTGGATGTTTTGGTTTTTGATCAACTATGACCGGGGCCTAAAATGAGTACAAAAGCGGCGTATTGTCCCCCTCTTGCACCTTAGAAAGGAGGAATGCACCGCTTTGAAGGATGATACCTATCAATGCAATCAAGCGTTCTATTTCACTCAATAGCTTTTTCTTGAATTTTCTATTGCCAGAAGAGGCTTCGACAACTTTTGAAAAGTTTCCAAGAACAACTGTTTCCATAAAAGTCGTGTAACTTCCTTCTTGAGTTTTTAATCTGGTGAGCTTTCAGTGAATGGCACCTTTCTCAGAAATGAAACAAAAATTAAAGCGGCACTTATTCGTTTCCAATGCAGACCATTTATGTTGTTCATGTTGATTATGATCGCAAGAGGCAATTGTTGAATAAAAATTGTCGAAATGATATAATGAGAATTGGTGAAAAAGTACTGAAAGCGACAACTATTGAGCAGTAGAGGAATTAAAATTCATACGCCATTTTGGCTTTTCATATTTCATATGAACATACAGAAATTTATTCCGATTCGTCAATTCGTTCATTGTTTACAAGCCATCTGAATTCGACGTGTCGGTGCATTTTTACAAAGAAAAAAACTGAGTATCTTGCAGTGATAAAATTCTTTGTTTTGGTAGGTTTATCCGCAACAGAAAATCATACAAAAATGGTGAGCGTGTTAAAATAATCTGCTCCTTCATTTCCAACTGTACATCGACGGGTTTTAGAGTTCGTAGAAGCGTTCAAGATGAACCACGTAGTGGACCACCAAAAACTGCAACACCAGAAATCATTCTGTAAAAAAGGGGTCTTCCGAGCAAAAGTGGTTTGGTTCGCGTTACAAACGTTTCAACCAAAAAGGAACAATAGCAAAGCAGAGCGAGGCGAGTCTACAAAAAATCAACAATATTTTCTGATAGCAATTTTCTTGGTCGACACTTCTAACCACCAAAAACAAATTTTTCGTGTTATTCTGCACGGACGCATTTTAAGGTTCCCAAAATAACTCTGATTATGCGCGGAAAAATATGTATGTATGTGCACTCAATAGCTATCATTAAAAGGGAAGAAGTTGTCAAACCGACCTACACAGACGGTTAGCTCCAGTTGTAGGGAGAAATGAAACAACAGAAGTATGGGATGAATCAATGGTATTGCCATATAATCTCGCAAAATGAATACAAGTCTTTTTTCGAAACCAACAAACTTTTATCCGCGGAATACCACAACGGTTTGTTTTCACTGTTTAGTCGACCAAGAAAATTTCTATGAAAAAATATTGTTGATTTATGCCTCCTGACCCGATTTATCTGGTCACTCGTCATAAACACCCCTCTCGCTCATAGAATCTCTCCTACGACTCGGAACACTGCGCGAAGGGCTTTATACGGCAACAGGCAGTGTAACAAACTACACGTATCGAGATAAAAACGATCCGAATGTAACGGATTAAACAAAAAAACAAAAACACCGGAACAAAACACCAAGCTCTCTTACTTCCTATATCATTCAAGAAGGCCAAAGCCACGCATCGAGTATAAAAGCATAAAACCTGAGCAACGAAAGATACCCATAACAGGAAAACGGTATGCGACCACCGTAAGGAGCACTATTTAGCCGTAGAGCAGAGAATCCCGTATCCAGATATCCAGGAAAGATCCCAAACTTCACCTATCTCAAAGAGAGAAGGCTAAGACGAAAGGCCTATGCGCAAATGCACCGAATCAAAACCGGAGAGGGTTCAGGTAGCCTAGATAAGCCGGAACTAAAAAAGAACAAAACTTTACAAACATCAAAAAATACTTGGAAAGCGGCACAATCATAAGGCTAGGGGAGGCAATATGCCAACTGCACAGATCCGAAGACCGCCAAGTCCAGTCAACACAAGCACAAGAGCAAAGCAAGCAGCAAACAGCGTTCTGAAGGACTGAAACAACCAACTAAGCACAAAAACGGAACAGCTCAATGGGTAATAACTGCTGGGTCACCTTGCGTGACCTTTGAACGAGCGATATATGTACGGCTTCATCGACTGAGGATTCGACCATCTTCCTCTCCGTTGTTCCATCACCGTGCTCCAGAGCACGTGTAGTGCCCCCTTGTCTAAACGCGTGTGGTGTGGCGTGAAGGGACGAATATTGGCCGTCTCGCAGATCCTCTTAATTTCCGTGTTCGCGGAGCCTGATGACCATGTTCCTCCGTTCGTTTACGCCAGCACGGGACCTCTGTCCATGGCACGCAGACGCCGTCGCAGCACTTGGTCGAACTCGGGTTCTTTCATCAGAAAGACGTTTGCCCCGCTGCCACTCTGATCCGTCTTGGACTTCTGCAAAGAAAAACATTAGCAATACATAGAAACGTACATAATGTATGACAACACTTGAACTCCTAATCCCTATGATATCAACTCAGACCTACAGAAACTTGCTACCCATTATCTAGGAAAACAGAAAACCCCGCATAACAATAATTACATTTCCTAATCCTTACTTTAATGCAGATTATCCAACTGTCATCCTTTTCGGAAACATCACCCATATGAAGATTAAGAGCCTCGGAAATCCTACACAGTCCACAGAAAAGAAGTACAAGGAAAGGAGGATATGGGCCCTGTCCTGTCTCCATTGAGGCCAAGGCATTATCGCAACTGTGGCCATGAGTGCTTGCCTTTCCTCTGTCGTCACAAATATCCGCTCCTTGTCGACCTCTCCTCTTCTTTTGCCACGTACCATCTCATCCAATATTATCCACTGTAGACTCTCCTCCGGCCTCCTGCCCAATCTCGATAAGGCAAGCGTCGAAACAAAAGAGGCTAGCGTCCCTGCGGATGTTGTAGTGCTCTTATTGGCCAGGAAAACGGCTGCACTGTCGAGCTCGTTGTCCGATCTGGTATCGGGAGATTCGTATTGCCAGCTCCTGAACTCGTTCAATATCCGCAAATATCCTCTGATTGTACTATCGGCCCGAAACGCGTTCAGTAGTCCACGAATGACCACTGCCAAAGGCTCTCCCATGTACTCCGCGAGCGACTCCAGCTGGTCAACCATTTGACGGCGAGGCCCGGCCTCTGCAAAGAAATCAACTCAGCAGGCCCTCATCTAGGATACCAATAACAAGAAAATTCAATAATGAAGTCACTGCCTGTGACTTTCCGAGAGCCTAGAATAAACAATCGTCCCAGAAATTCCCTCCGTACCCAAAACGGCACATCTAATCCTCAGCCCTTAAGGGCTACAACTTCGGCTTTTTTGAAATTGCCACAAATGAGGCCTACAGCTTTGACTACTTCTTCCTCACTCCCTCCGACAATCAGCCCGCCATCTAAGTATAGGCATATAATTACCCCAAACTTTCTCCATTTACTAAGGAGAGGCTTGAAAATCTTAGTAAAGATAAAGGGCGCCGGTCCAAAACCGAACGAAGATCCCGAAACACAAAAAATCCCCTTTCCACTCAAACCCAAAGAATCTCCTATCCTCCAGATGTATTGAAACATGGTGATAGCCAGCTTTAAGATTGAAAGTACTAAGAAATTTTGCTCCCCTGATAATGTACCATGCCTATGACATGTCCTCAAACCTAATGGTTTCTTTAACTCGAAACTATTGAACAATGAAAGGTCCAGTATCAGGCCCTAGTTTCCTAACTTCCGCCACCGAAAGCGGAGAAACTATAGCAGGTTTTCGATCGACCTTCTCTACAGCACGCGTCCTCAACAGATCCTCAAGAGCCTCATCAACAAAATCACCATGAATGAAAGTCGACCGACGATTCGACGTGCACGAAAGTTGAACGGGATCGTCATCTAAAAAGTTGACTCTGAATCCTGTGGTAACCCATTCTCTTACTAAACTTGAAAGATCCAATGACTTCCCAAATTCTGCGTGATCAACTATCCCACCTGCTCTGAAATCACTGACTCTTCTTCTAAACTCCGCAAAAGGCTGCCAAGTGGCTCGCTTGTTCACAGTTAAAGTTCGGTGCCTGTTTGAAGTTTCGCACTGTGGGCTGTCCATAAAGAAGCTGAGTTCCTATTTCGTATAGAAGCTGGCTGTTGAGAAGCTGGAGTTGTGGGGTCAAGACAAACTGCGGTCCTCGCTTTGCGAAGTGGGAGGGGAGCTGGACGAAAAACGCGAACGATCCTGCTCCAGTAGGATATCCGCTTCTACAAAAGGGCTTTTCAAACCGCTTCCTCTTCTTTTCAGGAGGTCTCGACGCTGACTTCTTAAGATGTTCCGCCACCAGCTTTCCAAAGTCGTCAGTCTGATCGATGACCGATTCCACCTTATCGAAGGTATCCGCCAACGGAAAAATCGAACTGTGCGTATCGGCACCAACGACTGTTGGCAGCCTTCTTTTCATACTCCTTTTGAGATTCTGCATTCTCTCCCTCTTCGACTCTTCGCATGGTTCGTCCTGAGTGTCTTCTAAATCTCGAATCCATCTGACTAACAGTTCCGCCTGAGCCTTCATCCCAGGATGCGACAGCGATGAGTGTTGGTGGCTTCCATGACATCACAAGTTGCAGAAGGCATCGCCCCGTTGATCTCGGATCTGGTGAAGAAAAAGTTCAAGGAGAAGCAGCCGGTGCCGTCACCCAATTCCTCCCCTAGATCGCTCATATTGTACTCCGGACTGAAATTAATTTATTTTGTTTTTATTTCTTTACTTGAAGGCAGCATACACGCTCGCAAAAGTTGTTGAGATAACTACATTAGTGGGGTCGTACGGGCCCTAGAAGAGCCCTCACAAAGTTGGAAGAGTTGAAAACGAGTTAAAATTACCGTATTTGAGCCGTATTGAGTCACAAAATCATCCTTTCTCCGCCCACCGATACGTGCTCCGCCCCCTCAATACAAATGTTTGATGCTCGATTACGGTCATTTTGGCCCACTTTGTATGCTTCTAACGTCGTAAGCGTTCCAGAAAGGGCCGTGCGAGTACATTAGCGTCGTTACCCCGACAAGTTTGTCGCTAGCTCCGCTGTTTCAGCCAATGCGGAACAACTCTTCCGCTTCTGGGTCAATATAGAACGAACCGTCATATCTTCATTTCAGTTGACTTTTTTTCCAGTTTTTTCGTTATCTCTGAACACTAACAGCTTCAGACCTTCGATTCAATCCATAAAATTGATATCATTTTTGTGCGTGTATGCTGCTTTTAATGTTGTCTAATTTAATAACTCTACTATATTAGTCTCTCCACTCCACTACTTCTTTCACTCGTGTAATCTTATAAATGGAAAAATTACTAACTGACATCACAGCCGAATAATTTTCAGCTCCATGAGAACTGAACCACCAAAACTGAATCCACGAAAGAAAAACAATTAATTACTGCACGTCCATTAAAGAACAAAAAATTTCTTTCCAAGTTTGATGAAACTCTGCAAAATTATAACTAGCAATTTAAAGGGAACCGAACCTATGCAACCTCAGTAATCTCCCTGATAAGCACCAGCTATACGCGATAATAGTAAATCAAATACGACAATACCACTATTCCCCAAATAAGACCACTTCTGAAATAAATAAAATTCAATCAATAAATACCTAACACAAACAATCCGTAAAAAATCGAATAAAACACGCCAAAAAACTAGGCACGGAACGAAGTAAACCGCAACACCGACAACAACCAAACCTCCAATCAAGCCAGCCAATACACGAAATTTTTACAAATTATCTAATATGGTGAACGAAGGCGACCAAACCCTTAAACAGATCCCTCTTATTTCTGTGTACCCTCTCGCAAAATTTTAAACGAAAGCTCTCAATCCAGAAAACTCCACACCACAAACTAAGGAATCAAAGAAAACTTAACCCCACTTCCACAAACTGGGAAACCCAAAAAGAAACTAACCTTCAGGAACCCTCTTACCCTTAACCTTTCCAACGACCGATATGGTTAAATCACAAGCAACTAAAAATGAGACGATGATGAAACAGGAAACGATTACACGATTATGACCGAACTACAAAACTTGTAATTAATCAAAAAGAATTCACTGCCTGTGACTTGCCGCGAGCCTAGAATAAACAATCGTCCCAGAAATCTCTCCGTACCCAAAACGGCCCATCTAATCCTCAGCCAACCCTAAT
This sequence comes from Aplectana chamaeleonis, assembly GCA_029168955.1. Lineage (NCBI taxonomy): Eukaryota > Metazoa > Nematoda > Chromadorea > Rhabditida > Cosmocercidae > Aplectana > Aplectana chamaeleonis. The sequence continues at coordinate 348,187 of JAPDOI010000495.1, read as the reverse complement.
CGACCAATCACAATTCATCCCCGGTTAACTCGTCCGCAGCGTTCCTCCTCTGCGGCTCGATTCCGTCGCGAGAAGAGTACTTACTTCTTTGTAGACTCGCCTCACTCCGCTTTGCTCAGGTTCCTTTTTGGTTGAAATGTTTATAGCGCGAACCAAACTTTTTTTGCTGGGAGGCTCATTTACAGAATTGTTCATTTTTTTCTTGATATTACGCAGTAATATCCTATGTGAGAACTTCAAGCATATGCAGACCTCTTCATTTCCCCACTAGATCAGTCCTCTTTCTGTGACCACAGGAATCAATGACCTTACCAATTATAAAACTATCCCCGCCTCTAAAAAAAGGGTAAAAACGGAATTAGATTTGATTATCCCTTTGTGACTTGAGTTCTCAATGAGAATTTTGTTTCGAAGATAGCGATTACCACATGATAGGCCCCGGACATAGTTCGTCGATCAGATGAGGTCGGCCCGGTCGATAATCATGAGAGACTGCCGGCCTACAACCGACTGCAGAGTCTGCCCGCAGTTTTTCGCTTTCGAATAAAAATAACTCAAAACCTGCACGCTTAAAAACTATCCTTCATTCCATCTGGGCACTCGTATATCAATGAAACCAAACGGTTTCCCATGCTCATTATTGAATTTCCACATTTTGTTGCAGCACGGCCGCTTCGATCCCATGAATGTGATATAAAAACCTCTGCTGAGATGCGAATAGTGATTATATTTCTGGGTAATTTGTTTTTAATGCAGATGAGCAAATACGATTTAGTGCAGAAAAAATCAGTAGGCTGGTGAAGAAGTGTGATGGAGAACTCAAAATGGGGTTACGTGGATGGCCTCAGCGCGGTACGAAATTAAAAAGCAGCCTGCCAACATGACCTACATGGCATTAAGCTTTCTGCACGCTATTCTTGCCATTCGCACACTTTTAGAGAAGTTCTGCAAGGTGCTCCCAGACTCCTGCGCGAATTCCCATGCATCTACCACACAATATCAGACGAATAGCGCAAAGTCCAAGATTCCTGTTCATTCTTTTGGGTGTCCTGCATAATTCCCCGAATGACCAGCATTGGATCCGGAATCCTCCTCACTCTCCGGTGTGTCCTGGATGATTCCCCGGATGACAACAACGGATTCCGGATTCCTGCTTTTTTCCGGGGTGTCCTGCACATATTTTCGGACGAAAGCAACAGGTCCCGGACTTCTTCTCACTTGTCCTGCACAGTTTTGCGAAAGATCAGCAATGGGTATCAAACTCCTGCTTACTCTCCCGGGCTTCCACGACGTCCCAATTACGTCATCAGAAGCCCTAGGCACTTTTCACGACGTCCCGATGACGTCATCACAAGTCCGATGCACTTTTCACGACGTCCTGATGACGTCATCAGAAGACCGATGCATTTTTCACGACATCCCGATGACGTCATCACAAGTCCGATGCACTTTTCACAACGTCTCGATGACGTCATCAGAAGCCCGATGCACATTTAACGACGTCTCGATAACGTCATCAGAAGCACGATGCACCTTTGTTGTGGAAGAGGCCGAGGGCACGACAACACGAATGCTGTCTGAAGACTTCAATGTCAATCAATCCACGGTCTTAAACCTCAAGAAGCTTGGAAAGTGTGGAAGATCGCTGAAGGGGTCCCCCACGAGCTTTCCGATAACAACAGTTTCGTTGAATAAAAAAATTTTGAAAAACGTTCTATGATCATGCATCAACCCAATATTTTCCTTTTTTTTATACTTGTTGCATAGAGAATTACACGCTGATCTCGTCTGTATATCTGAAATCGATCATGGCCCCCAATAAAATGACTTATGGCTTCTTGAAGTTGTGAATATTTTGAGAGCGAAAATTTTGTGGACAATTTGTCTCAGCCCTGTAGTTCTGCTCATTGATAGTCGCTGCAGGAGAGCAAAGCAAGATAGGGAGTTTGACCGGCAGTGGAGTGAAGAACAACGAAGCGATTGGAATTCATCCATCCATCTAGCAGCGAATGAGTTCGCAAATCAAGAAAATGCGTGTGGCCAGTGATGGTGAGTGAAGTGGGTAGTGTTAGTTTTTGTCGCTTATTCCTCACTTATTTGGAGAGATTGAGATTTTGCTTTCGAAAAATGTTATACAAGAGGCCTACGGGTTTACTGTGCCCTTAGGGCAGCATACGCGCTCGCAAAAGTGGTTGAGAGAGTGACTATCATACGGCTCCTTATAGAAAGCTCAAGCCAAAAACATGCAGTATTGTTCCAAGTCTGCACAGTTCTTTCACAACGATACGGACGCTTTTAAACAAGTTGCTCCAATACAGTCATTTCGACTCATTTCGTATGCTTCTAACGACGCCAGCGTTCTAGTACGAGCCGTACGTGACTACTAGATCGGCTATCTCGACCATTTTTATGGTTAGATTAGCATTTTTGTGTGTCAGACGTGTGTGCTGCGGTGTGAGTTGTCCACTTTCATTTTGATCCCCCCTCCCAAATGATCCGAGGTTTCTAAATTTCGATTCTTGAATTTTCCGCCAGTTTCCCATTCTAGCAACTCAAAATCTTGAATTTCTGTAATAATTTCGCAACGATTTTCGAGAGCGCATTCGTCTGCAGCCCAGGGCTCCAATTGCTTCCCCTGTAATGTACAGGTCCGCCCGCCTAGCGCAAGGCTCCGCTTGCTTGACGAAGGGTTCAACTAGCTTTTCGTGAGTTTCGCTCGAATCGCTCAAGATTCTACTCTGTTACTCCGTTCGTGACGGGGGATGTCCGTTGCTAACGAAATGCGTGTTAACAGCTTGTTTTAGAAGTATTTACTAGCGTCAGCACCCGCACTTACTCAACGTTACTAACTTCCATCTTCTCTGTATGAGACGTTAGTTCATGCTATTTGAAAAGAATGGCGCCCTAGTCGAGATGCCATATTTCCGAAAAATCCTCGAAGCCACCTCCATGGTGATCGTACACGGTCTCTAAAGATGTCGTTAGCTAGCTATGATGTCTTCTAGTAAGAGCATTATGGACGCACATATGACAGTTTATTGGTCATAAACCTTCTCATGCTAGTGGAATCGCTTCCATGGTGATCGCCATCGGTTGAGAAAGATTCTCCAAGCAAGCTTACGCTTTTGAATATTGCAAGAGCTTGTTGAAAGAAACTACATTTTAAGAACAAGTGTAGAAAAAAAAGGGTGGTCTCCTTGCATGACTTTCCATATAACTCTGCACAATGATTGCTCTACAGTGGTAGTAATATCCATAGTGACGGTGAGTTAACCGCCGCAAAGGAAGTGGTTATCACGCGGTAAGTGAGTAGCTAATCGCCAGCTCTTTTGGCAGCTCCTAACCATTACTAGCAACTGTGGCTTTTTCTTCAGATTGGCAGTGGGGGAAGACCAGAAATTCGGCTTAGAAACTGCTGCTCCTGTTTTGAAATGAAAATTTTGAGCCGGTCAGAGTAAGGCTTATCGGGCTTGTCATGTCAAGATCTCCGTATCACTGCTATATTTTCCCATGACCGACCACTCCGCTGCTTGCGCCACCCTGACTCATACGAGCAAGCTAGGGTTTATAAGACCACGGGTGGAAGATCTTTAAGCAGAGGGTGAGAAAAATAATTGCAGTGAAGAGACGAAGTACAGTGCTGTAAATGTGAGATATAGAGGTGACTGATTCTGTGTGAATAGGTCGCACGGTGGTTTATGCAGCTGTTTGTGCAGTTTCGCGTGCGGTACTGGCAGTGCCAGACAGGCGCGAGAATTCAAATCGCTTTTTGCTTTCCAGGTTGTTCCAGAGAGAATTTGTGGAGTCATTCCTTCACACGTGGTCCTTACGAGGCCTCATCTTTCCCCCGTTCCTCATCCAAGCCATTTTGACGACTGCAACGCCGATTCTGCCATAACCCTCGTTCTGGGTTCTGCGCTGGTGTGGGCTCCCACGGATAAAGTCGGAGCTCCGGAGGGGTGAAAGGGAGGGGGTCTGACCTTAACTTCGGAGGAAGACCAATCGGACCATCCTGTGTGTGAGTGAAAACCGTTCGAATATACATTGCGATTCGACGAAAATGCTTTTTGAGCTGAGATACGAGTGACGGAGTTCAATTAGGAAGTGTAGGGTGAAGTCATAGCGAAGTTGCTTCCAAAATGATAGTCAAGACATATGGATCCTCAAAGTAAAGTGTCCAATTCAGTTTACCTACTAAATGCTAAATGTTTTTGCAAAGTACGAGTAACGAGAGGATATTTATTCATTCATTCATTTATTTATTGAATACGCTACAATAAGGTAGACGTAAGAGAGAGATTCACACAAACTAAGGCTACAACTCAGACCGTAAAAAGAGCTGAGGACATGAATTTCAGACGAGCGTGGTCGATTAACCCTATGTATTCACTTTCACTGTCTAATATTGAGGCTGAACATCGTTTCAGTCTATGGGATCACGTATTTCTCAAGGGTGGTCTCGCCGGAATTTGAAATTTTGAAAATTAGGATTGATGAGAGTAGGATATTTGAATACAGCGTAGTCCATTTACTCTTTCTGCGTACTTTCATCGTCTCAGAGTAACGCCGAAGACCGCTACATAGGTAACGGAGGATGACGGTAAAAAACGTTAAAAGGTTTCAAAACTGCAGTAACTTAGGTTCTAAATTAGATATCCGGGAAACCCTGGCTGTGTGAAACTTCACTCTGTACCCTACCGTTTGCGACCACCCGCACCCCAGAGAATGCCTTTGGAGAAAATTGTCCTGCTGTAGGTTCTGCAACAATTTTCGCGTTTTCTCAGTACTGATAATTATGTGTGGGCCTAGATGTGGACCCAAAGTGAATTTTAAAGAAGAACCAACACCTAGATAATTTTCTTCAAAGGCACTCTCCAGGGGTGCGGAAGCTTTCAAGTGGGGTAGACAATAATGTCTTGTTTCTTCAAGCTAGGTTTTTTTTCCAGTTGTCTCTATTACTACTTAACTAATAAACTTTTTAAAAAATTACTTTTTCAATGACGATTTTTTCGACAATAACGCCAACAGTGCAGCGGTCTTCGGCGTTACTCTGAGATGGTGAAATCATGTATACAGGGTAAATCAACTACGCTCGACTTAATATCCTACTCCCGTGACTCCTACTTTTCGAAAATGAGGACTTCCGGCGGGATCACACCTGCAGCAGGTATGGCCGCGCTAACAGTGTAGCGGTCCTCGGCGTTATTCTGAGGCGGTGATGATATGTATACAGGGTAAATCAACTACGCTCGACTTAATATCCTACTCCCGTGACTCCTACTTTTCGAAAATGAGGACTTCCGGCGGGATCACACCTGCAGCAGGTATGGCCGCGCTAACAGTGTAGCGGTCCTCGGCGTTATTCTGAGGCGGTGATGATATGTATACAGGGTAAATCAACTACGCTTGACTTAATATCCTACTCCCGTGACTCCTTCTTTTCGAAAATAAGGACTTCCGGCGGGATCACACCTGCAGCAGGTATGGCCGCGCTAACAGTGTAGCGGTCCTCGGCGTTATTCTGAGGCGGTGATGATATGTATACAGGGTAAATCAACTACGCTCGACTTAATATCCTACTCCCGTGACTCCTACTTTTCGAAAATGAGGACTTCCGGCGGGATCACACCTGCAGCAGGTATGGCGGCGCTAACAGTGTAGCGGTCCTCGGCGTTATTCTGAGGCGGTGATGATATGTATACAGGGTAAATCAACTACGCTCGACTTAATATCCTACTCCCGTGACTCCTTCTTTTCGAAAATGAGGACTTCCGGCGGGATCACACCTGCAGCAGGTATGGCCGCGCTAACAGTGTAGCGGTCCTCGGCGTTATTCTGAGGCGGTGATGATATGTATACAGGGTAAATCAACTACGCTCGACTTAATATCCTACTCCCGTGACTCCTTCTTTTCGAAAATGAGGACTTCCGGCGGATCACACCTGCAGCAGGTATGGCGGCGCTAACAGTGTAGCGGTCCTCGGCGTTATTCTGAGGCGGTGATGATATGTATACAGGGTAAATCAACTACGCTCGACTTAATATCCTACTCCCGTGACTCCTTCTTTTTCGAAAATGAGGACTTCCGGCGGGATCACACCTGCAGCAGGTATGGCCGCGCTAACAGTGTAGCGGTCCTCGGCGTTATTCTGAGGCGGTGATGATATGTATACAGGGTAAATCAACTACGCTCGACTTAATATCCTACTCCCGTGACTCCTTCTTTTCGAAAATGAGGACTTCCGGCGGGATCACACCTGCAGCAGGTATGGCCGCGCTAACAGTGTAGCGGTCCTCGGCGTTATTCTGAGGCGGTGATGATATGTATACAGGGTAAATCAACTACGCTCGACTTAATATCCTACTCCCGTGATTCCTTCTTTTCGAAAATGAGGACTTCCGGCGGGATCACACCTGCAGCAGGTATGGCCGCGCTAACAGTGTAGCGGTCCTCGGCGTTATTCTGAGGCGGTGATGATATGTATACAGGGTAAATCAACTACGCTCGACTTAATATCCTACTCCCGTGACTCCTTCTTTTCGAAAATGAGGACTTCCGGCGGGATCACACCTGCAGCAGGTATGGCCGCGCTAACAGTGTAGCGGTCCTCGGCGTTATTCTGAGGCGGTGATGATATGTATACAGGGTAAATCAACTACGCTCGACTTAATATCCTACTCCCGTGACTCCTTCTTTTCGAAAATGAGGACTTCCGGCGGGATCACACCTGCAGCAGGTATGGCCGCGCTAACAGTGTAGCGGTCCTCGGCGTTATTCTGAGGCGGTGATGATATGTATACAGGGTAAATCAACTACGCTCGACTTAATATCCTACTCCCGTGACTCCTTCTTTTCGAAAATGAGGACTTCCGGCGGGATCACACCTGCAGCAGGTATGGCCGCGCTAACAGTGTAGCGGTCCTCGGCGTTATTCTTAGGCGGTGAAATTATGTATACAGAGTAAATCAACTACGCTGGACTTAAATATTCTACTCTTAAAGGTACTAGCTTTCAAATCGTCGACCTCAGGTGGGACCACACATGAGAAAGTGTGAGCTCGCATACCGTAGCGGTGTTCAGCCTTCATCCTAGACGATGAAAGTGTACACATAGAGTTAATCGACCCCACTCAACTCAAATATGCCACTCTCGTAACTCGAGTTTCACAAAAATATGGACTTCAGGCGGGATCGATCCCTTCCTTGAACATTCGAATTTTTTACGCATAGCGCTGGCTTCAAGCTTACGATTTTTGTATTTTTCTAACCATCTGACAATTTTATTCATATCATTTTAATACTAGAAGAGTAATTATACTGTTATGAAACATTAGAGGCGAGCCTGCTTGAGAAACTGCTTGAACGTATCAGCTTTTGGTTGGGGGGAGCAGAAAGCGATCAAAAAATGGCCTACCCACGTTCCTGGGGGCACGTCTGAGCCAAATTGACATGGGGAGGGTTTGAGCAGAATTGACGTGCCCGCATCTCGTGCAGTGCCCTACCCAACTTTCCAAATGTGGGGAAACTATTGACACGAATTTCCCACTGAGCGTAGGGAATTTTCAGCGTTGAGTTTGCTGACAAGCCAAAATTTGCACAGAACTTCCGAGCAGCTTGTAAAGCTTACTGTTGTTGTAATATTGTTGTGAGACTTTACAGTGACTCTTGTTTTTATTTCATAAATTTTATCATCACTCCTGTGTGTCATTGTCCAGTGTACGGTTCTGTCCGATCAAACTTCCTATCTCATTTGATATCATCCACAATTTTACTGCCCACTATGAATTTCGCTTTCCCTTTCTTCCATGGGTATGAGAAGATTCAGTATGCTCTACAAAACCCTATTTCTTTTGAAATTCTTCTAGTGAAAACCTCTAAGGAACCAAGAACCATCGAGAAAGCTCCTCAGGAGCACGACCTGGGCACGATTGACTTGCCAAACGCTCAAAGGCAGCATAAAAGTATACGCCCTCAAATTCGGTTGAGATACGCTATTTGACTCGTACGGTCGTCAAGCATTTTTTCAGGTGTACTTTCAATAAAGGTGCCTTTCAAAAAGAGGGTGTGCTTCCATTTTCCAGCCTTGTTTTTCTGGAATTTTCATAGCGAAAATTTAAATAACAAGACTATGATTTTCGCGATCAACAACCTTGAAAAGTCAGCTATTCAAGTTTGAGTGGGCCATCGCTTGCACACTCGTTGATATTATCGTCTTTTTCAAATCCGTAACACTGTCTCAGAGTACAAATTTCTATTACCTATCTTGCTCAGAGGTGTACTCCTAATAGAGGTGTACTTCTATAAGAGGGAATCCGGATAATCAGGGGATAGGAGCTCTTCACACCGAACGAGAAGTTGTCTTGCCTTTTGCGGCTCCAGTTCCACTCAGGAACTTTCCGCTTTGATTGAGCGACGTGACACTTCATGTTGGAAAATTGTTACGGACCAAAGAAATCTTAGGATCCTTTCATAGCAGACGTCCTAGCGTCAAGTGACCGTGAAGTGTATGAACTGTGATGAAAAGGGAAGAAAATCAGATGAAAAAAAGGAAATATAAGAACCGTTACGATCTACTTCAAGGTTTCACTGGTGCGCAACAATTTTTCAACATGCCGTTCAAACTGGCCTTTTTGTTGTCAATACTGAAATAGGGATAGGGCTATCTACACACAAAAGGAGTTATCCCGTTTTTTGCAGCGCGAAATGTCACGCTACTCAATTGAAGGCAGTGTCCACGATAAAATCAGTCTCCGAGTTTTCACCGGAAATCGAGAGGTCCGAGTCCAACTTCACCAGTAATGTTGAAAAATCGGCTTGGAACAAGCACAGAAGAGCCCTATACGGCCCTAAACTTGAGTGTTCCGCTCACGCAACGCCCACTCCTTTCAACCGCCTCTGATCCGTAAATAACTGGAAAACCCATTTTAAGGAAACAGCATACATTCAGGGGGGCTATAGCCACTCCACTTGACTAAACTTACCCCATTTGATGATGAACTCCTTCTTAAATTGAAATTTTGAGTTGGACAACATTATTGGTAGCCGTTGAGGTAGTGGGCGTTGTGTGAGCGGAACACCCAAATTAGGGTCGTATAGGGCTCGTTTGCGCTCGTTCTTAGCCGTTTTTTCTACGATTCTATTTAAATAGGGCTCGACCCTCTTGATTCCCGGTGAAAACTCGGAGACTGATTTCATCGTGGACACTGTCTTCAAAGCGATAAGCTGCAGAAAGGAATTGGAGCCGCAAAGTGCAAGACAACTCCTCCCTCGATGTGTGAAGAGCCCCTAACCCCTGATGTACCGTATTTCCTCTAATAGAAGTACACCTCTATTAGAAATATACCTCTGATCTAAAAACATCAAAAAGAGATGGCTGAGCGTTAGAAGTACACCCTCTGTTTGAAATACACCTCTATTAGGAGTACAGTTCTGAATAAGATAAAGAATAGAAATTTAGACTCTAAGGCAGTGTTACGGATAAGAAAATGACAACAATGTCAACGAGTGTGAAAGCAACGACTCACTCGGACTTGAATAACTGACTTTTCTAGGTTGCTGATTGCGAAAGTCGTAGTTTTGTTATTAAAATTTAGGCTATGAGAATTCCAAAAAAAAAAAGCTGAGAAATTGAAGTACTTCCTCTATTTGAAGTGCACCTTTTTTAGAAGTACACCTGAAAAAAATGCTAGACGACCGTACGAGTCAAATAGCGTATCTCAACCAAAATTGCGGGCGTATACTTTTGCATGCTGCCTTTGAGCGTTCGGCAACTTAATCGTGCCCAGCTAGTGCCCCTGAGGAGCTTTCTTGACAAAGTTGACGGCGTTTGAAAGGTCCTGACCGCACCAACGAGAGTTTTCGATGCTCTGGTCCCTCAGAGATTTTCACTATGAGAATATTAAAAGAAATAGGGTTTTGTTCAGCATACTGGATCTTCTCTGACCTATGGAAGAAAGGGAAAGCGAAATTCATAGTGGGCAGTGAAAATTGTGGATGATATTAAACGAGATGGGTAGTTTGACCGGACTGAACCGTACACTGGACAATGACACACAGGAGTGATGGTAAAGTTTATGAAAAAAAAGCAAGAGCGACTGTAAAGTCCCACAAGAATATTTCGACAACTGTAAGGTTTACAAGCTGCTCGGAAATTCTGTGCAAATTTTGGCTTGTCAGCAAACTCAACGCTGAAAATTCCCTACTCTCAGTGGGAAAATCGTGTCTATAGTTTCCCAACATTTGGAAAGGTGGGTAGGGCACTGCACGAGGTGCGGGCCGGTCAATTCTGCTCAGACCCCCTCCCATGTCAATTTGTCAAAGGCCCCCCGAGGAAAGTGAGTAGGCCAATTTCTGACCGCTTTCTGCTCCCCCCCCCAACCAAAAGCGGATATGTTCAAGCAGTTTATCAAGCAGGCTCGCCTCTTGACTTACTTACTTGACTTAATCGGTTGGCTTTCGCCTGACGCGGTCATTCCGCATCTTCACCGAGGTGTGCCGTCCTAGTAGTCAGCCGTGTCCATTTTTCACGGTCTGCAGCCACAATTTGAACACATTCCATCCAGCTGTCACTATTCCATTTCCTGCGAAACGAAACATCGCGCCTGAACTGTCTTTCGATGCCGAGTGACTTTAAATCCTCTTTAACCACATCCGTCCAGAACTTTCGCCTACGCCCAGGTGGCCGTTTCCAGACAGGATTCGGAAGCATTTTTAAAGCGTGTTGTACGAGACGATCCGGCGTTCTTCTTAGTATATGCCCGAGCAGTCGAAGTCGACTTTCCATTGCTGCTTGAGATGGCGTTGGGAGATGCTGGCACCTCCTCGTGTCAAGCGTTGATGTACTGCGTCGATTTCCTTGTAAAGGTCTTCGTTATGGCATACACGCGGCCAGAAATATCCAAGCAAACGCCTAAAAAGCTTCCTCTCCGTGCGATCCAACCTTTCCATCTGCGTTTTCGGTGCTGCCCACGTCTCCGATCCGTACATCATGATAGGGCGAATAGCGGATAGGTAGACGCGCAACTTGACTTCCTTCGCGATGGTGGTAGACCACAAACACTTGGTTAGAGAATTGAATGCAGACGTAGCTTTCGCACATCGTTGTCGAATATCCGCTGCATAACTACCATCGTTCTTCAGCAAACAGCCCAAATAACAGAAATCGTCCACCAGTTCGATACGTTGTCCGTCCACACAAACTCCAGTTGAAGGCCTCTGAGAGACCCACATCTGCTTGCATTTGTCGGGACGAAGACGAAGTCCATAGGCTGCGGCATACTTCGAAACGAGGTTCACAATCCTTTGCAGTTTTGCGTTGTTTTCAGCGAATAACACAATGCCATCGGCGTACTCCAGGTCGACAAGGGAGCGTCCTGATGGTGTTAGGATCACATCCGCAGGAAACTGTTCTGCAACTCTACGCATGATGTCATCAACGGCGAAGTTGAAAAGAAAAGGTCCTGCAACGGCTCCTTGCCTTACTCCTGTTTTCACCTCGAAAGCTGACGTAAATCCGACAGGTGTACGAACTGCTGCTGTTGTTCCTTTGTTCATGTCCTCGATTAACCGAACATACTTTTCCGGGACTCCATCTGCTCGCAGAGCATTGAGCAATCGATCACGATGAGGAGAGTCGAACGCGGCTTCAAAGTTCAAAAAAGCAAGCTGTAATGGCTTCGAAAACCGCTGCCACGATTCAATTACTCTTCTCACGACGAACACTTGGTCGATGGTCGATCTTCCAGGTCGAAAACCGGCTTGCTCATCTCTGGTCGTTCCTTCACGATGTTTGATAAGTCGCTCGAGAATGATACGTTCTAAAACCTTGTACATGACACGAAGTAGAGAGATTCCTCTGTAGTTCTTAGGATCCGTGACGGATAGCTTCTTGTGAAGAGGTACGATGATCGCATGTCTCCACGAATCGGGTATCCTTTCGCTCATTTATATGGCACGGATGGTGTTGGTCATTTCACGAATCCCAGACGGAGGAAGAGCTTTCAGCATTTCAGCAGTGATGTTTTCATCTCCACCTGCCTTTCCATTCTTCATTTTCCGGACACAATCCAAAACTTCAGACTCAGTCGGCGGTTCCTCACTGACATCGTAATGTGCTCTCTGAACATGCGGGAGCTCAGGTACTGATGGCGCTGGACGATTCAGTAGTGAACTGAAGTAATCCTTCCATATTGGCAGCGTCGCATCACCAACTGCAACTCCATTGGTAGTGTTCAAGACAGGAGAACATCTCTTCATCTTCCCGCTATACTGTCGCAGCAACGTGTAGGCTTTCTTCGAATTCTTCTCCTCCTAAGCCTTCTCGAACTCCTTAGCTCTACACGTCCACTCTCGTTCGCGGTCACTTTGAAGCTGCCGACGCAACTTCCTCCTCAGACGCTTCTCCTCCACGAAGTTTCCTGCAGTTCGGAGAGCACATACTCTGTTGTAGGTAGATGTTGTTTCTTCTGAGACGTAGGCGAACTTCTTCTTAGGCTGTACAACCGGGAGTGCCTCTTTCGAAGCGTCCTGGATGCACTTGACAAAAGAATACGCGTCGCAAAGTTTCTTCTTAGTCCGTACTCCGATGTGAATAGAAACGCGTTGTCGGAAATTCCTTCTGCACTCTTCATCTCTGAGACTTGTCATGTCAATCCTCTGGAGAGGCTGGAGCCCCTCGCTTCCTCTTATGAATCCTCGCAGTGAAGTTCACCAGACCAGGACGGTCATCCGAATCGAATGCGACATCCCACACAGCTCTAGATCTTCGAATGTCCATTACTGGAATATTCCTCGTCAGGACATAGTCAAGCTGTAGTTTCAAAGTTGTCATCTTCCGCTTCCGCTGCTCTTCTGGAGATAGCCGGGTTGGTCCCTGCCACGTAAGCTGATGGCGGCGATGATTCCTCTTGAATGTCGATGCAATAATCAGACCACTGCGTTCACAAAAGTCGACAAGGCGGTAGCCATTGTCCGATGTTTGCTCCACTGGGTAGAACCATTTACCGAGTACTTCGGATTCCTGATCAAGTCCCATCTTCGCATTTGCGTCAATCCCCACGACAACAGCATGTTGACAAGGTATCCTGGCCAGCAACGTATTGAGTTCCTCATAAAACGCATCCTTCGAATTGTCTTCGGCGGTTTCAGTGGGCGCATGAGCACTCACTATCCACAGATTGAATCCTCTGTGATCCCGCAGTCGTACGAATGCATTCCGACACGACGTTGAGCCGAACTCCTTGACCATACCATTGAAATCCTTCCTTACAGCTGTTGCACAGCCTCCCACTCTCCTATCGTCAGCGTTACCGCAGTAGATGGTGTACTCTCCGACGCTGATGACGGGTCTATCCTTGAGGCGGGTTTCCTGCAAAGCAGCAAACGGTGCATGGGAATAGCTCAGAAGTCTGGATAGCGCAGTTTTTTGGATATCACTCGACAGCGATCGACAGTTCAGGGTGGCGAAATTGTGGCTTGTGGCCAAAGACTCCATGACTCCCTAGGTACGGATCCTAAGGTGTTATGGACCAGAGGCCTTAGTGTGCCGGACGGCGACACCTTTATGCAATGTGCGGGATACTTTCGCGATATAGTTGTGCACGCTATATCGCTCTAATGGTTCTAAACAGTAAAATTACTCTTCTAGTGACTGAATGGTATGAATAAAATTGTCAGATGGTTAGAAAATACAAAAATTGTAAGCTTGAAGCCAGCGCTATGCGAAAAAAATTCGGATGTTCAAGGAAGGGATCGATCCCGCCTGAAGTCCTGATTTTTGTGAAATACGAGTTACGAGAGTGGCATATTTGAGTTGTTTGGGGTCAATGGGCTCTATGTGTACACATTCATTGTCTAAGATGGAGGCTGAACACCCCTACAGTATGCGAGCTCATACTTTCTCATGTGTGGTCCCACCTAAAGTCGACGATTTGAAAGCTAGGACTTTTAAGAGTAGAATATCTAAGTCCGGCGTAGTCGATTTACTCTGTATAACGTCGGCGTGGATCCGGAAGAGACTTTGCGCTCACTATTGCAGGTTGGCGCAAACTCGGTGCCCACTGCTATAACATAGGTGCACCGAGCTTGCGTCAACCTCCAATAGGGAACGCAAAGGTTCTTCAGGATCCACGCTGATGTTACATAATTTCACCGCCTCAGAATAACGCCGAGGACCGCTACACTGTTAGCGCGGCCATACCTGCTGCAGGTGTGATCCCGCCCAGGGGTGTGCGGGAATTTCTGTTTTCTGTTTTCTGATTTCTGTTTTCTGGCCGTTTTGGCCTTTCTGTTTTCTGTTTTCTGAAAAACTTGCAGAAATCAGAAAAAAATCAGCAAAAATCAACGAAAACCAGGTCTGTCGGGTAGTGCAGCTTTTTAAGTCGTTTACGTGGTTTTGCTCTTATTTGTGTTCAATTGTGCGATTGCTGCTAAAGGTAGGGTTCGCCATAACTTACGGTTGTCGTGGTATCCTCATTAGAAGGTAGACATGATCATCACAAAAGTGAAAATAGGTGAAAATTCAGAGGAAAACGCTCAGGAACAAAATATTGCTGGTTATCACCTTGCCCAAAATTGACTAAATTTTTATGTATGTTTGTTTTGCCGTCTTCCACCATGCTGTCATCCTATTCATACTTTTGCGAAGCGGCAAATGCCGCGGATTATCAGCAGAAAAATGAGAAATTAGATGCTCGGTAGCGGTATCAAACATCTGATTTCTAATTTTTCAAATGACATTGCGCGGCATTTGCCGCTTTCGCAATAGGTCGCTAAACGAACAAACCAGCACTTATATGAATCGTGTTAGTTGGGTCGTGCGCACACCCACCAATTAGCTGTTTTAAGCTGGTTTTGTGTGCTTCTCCTACAACTTTTCACTTTTCTCATTTTTGTGATGGTGAAACCTGCATTTTCATGAAGAGAACTCAGCAACTGATTTTATTGCGAATCCTGCTCACCTACTCAGTACTTCGGCACAATTGGGGTTGCATCCCAGGGCAGAGATTTTCTTCTTCTTCTTTGCAGCCACATTGAGGGTTTTGTCATAGGTTGAGAAACTGGGCGACCAGTTACGGATTCATCCATAAGTCCATTACGGTCAGTGTGGTGGGCCTCGCCGGACATTTGAAAAGGTGTGCAGTATCATGGCCGAGGCAGCCACAGTCCGGGCAAACATACCTGATTTGCTGCTGTCTATTTTGCTGACGTAGGACATAAGCAAAGTAGAGTGACCGCAGCGCAGCGATGCGCGGGTGCACCAGGCCCTTCTTCCGAGTTGAGCCTCGGATGTGCAGACTCGGGGCGGCACTACTCCCAGTATGGGAATGATGGCTGCCTTTTCCAAATGACAACGTACGAACTGAGTATGCTCCTCGCGCAATAGATGGAGCTGTTCTTGCTGTGACTCGTGCCATCTTTGCAGATTGACTTTACTGGGAGCACCGGCGAATGGCTTTCTGATGTCTCTCTCTCTGACAGGGTTTAGCACTCTCCAAGAGGGGTGGTTAGGTTGCTTGACAATGTTGATGAAAAATTGTAGCGCCTGGAACTGGCAGTGCTCCCTTACTGGTAATAAGCGGGTCTCAGCATGCAAGTGATCGCCTGGAGAACTTCTTGCACATATGGTGGCGATACGAAGAGCCGCATTCTGCACGTGTTGCATCTTGATTCAAAAGGATTCTGAGACAAGAAGCTGCCAAACTGGTGCGGCCTATTCTAGTGCAGGCTGCAGAATCGCCTTATACGTTGTGATAATGGTTTCCTTGCTGCTACCCCATGATGTACCGCCTAGGGCTCGCAGCACATTGAGCTTCGCTTTGACGATAGCCTGCTTCTGTTCCGTGTTCTTATGAAACTTGAGCAATGGATCGAGCACGAGTCCGAGAAGTTTTGGGAAGCGGGCGGCAGGCAATCGGTCTCCATTCCATACGACATACGGATGTGCGCTGTGTTCAGATGGGTCCGTTGTGAGTACGGGAAGCGATGACTTCAACGCAGAAATCTTTAGCATTTTGCTGTCGAAAAAGCTTTTCAGTGTGATCAAGTCCTCGTTAATCTTAGTGGCGGCAACTTTTATGTCCCGATCTCGACACAAGACGGTCATGTCATCGGCGTAAGCTACCACTTGATATCCTGGGGAGGGACGGGCATATCTTCGAGGTACTGACTGAAGAGGGCAGGCGACATTACGCCGCCCTGCGGGACACCAGCTGCAATCTGAATGCTGTTTGAGACGTGATTCTGGAACATCACTTTATCTCGTCTTTTCGTAGTAAATGCAGCTATCCAACGCTTTTGCCACGGCGCGATTAATGACTCCAGTAAGTTGCCTGATAAGATTCCAAGATTCGCTGTGTCGAAAGCCTTAGTGAGATCCAAGGCAACTGCTACAGTTCTCTGCGGCTTATAGGCGTTGAAAGCATCAATTGCATAGCTAGTAATTTCTAACAAAGCTGTCGTGGTGGAATGCATTTTTCTGGATCCGTGCTGAAACACCTGTCTCTCGTTACGCTCAGCCAGGTCCTAAACGTCCTTTCTGGCAGGTACAGCACTGGTGATAAAAAAACTTCTTGGCAGGGCAAAGATCGAGTGCAAACCTTCGCTGTGAGCAGCAGCTGCTGCTGACAGCGGTATATGATTTCAAAACTTGCGTGGGTTGAACCCCTCGACATCAATAGCAACTACTGCTAATAGCTGTCAGCAGCAGCTGCTGACAACGAGGGATGCAACTCATACAGTGCTGACGTACTGGCTTACACTCTCTTTCCTCTTGAAAAAAGTTAAAATGCAAGGAGTTTTTTTTTCTGAAAATTTTCTGTTTCCTGATTTCTGTTTTCTGACCGTTTTGGCCTTTCTGTTTTCTGATTTCTGTTTTCTGACAATTCCGATTTTCTGTTTTCTGAAGTTTTCGCGCACAACTGATCCCGCCGGAAGTCCTAATTTTTGAAAAATAGCAGTTACGAGAGTAGAATACTTGAAGGCATCGTACGCGCAGAAAACCGTATAATATTTTTTCATGTTTTTGTGTAGCTTGGCCTCTCGAGTGAACAAAAATGTCGAAGGGGCCATGAAAAACCTATATTTGTAAAGAAAAGTCAATCGGAACAAATTGTAAATACGCATTTGAATTTCGCGCCAAAATCCTTTTTGGGGTTTTCCTGCTTCTGGAGGCCTCGTCATTGTCATTTTCGGAATTTTTCTGCATGTGGAGTTCGTGCCGTAACTATTTTTCATGTTGTCTTACGGTCGCACCAACATTCTATGAAAAAGTGCTAGATGACTGGTGAGAATTGGTGGCGGATCTTCATCTTTGACGCCTTCCAACCTCATTGCCCAAGGTTTTAGACGCGTCAAAGTTTACCAGTGTGGTCTACCGGGCTCAATCATGAAATTGAGCCTGAAAAAATGAAAATAGATTTCCAGCGCGAACGATTCCTTTAAGTCTAGCGTAGCTGATTTACCCTGTATACATAATTTCACCGTCTCAGAGTAATGCCGAAGATTGCTGCACTGTTGGCGTTATTGTCGAAAAAATCGTCATTGAAAAAGTAGGTTTTTTAAAAGTTTATAAGTTAAGTAGTAATTGAGATAACTGGAAAAAAATCCTAGCTCTAATAAGAAAGACATCATTATCTACCCCACTTGAAACCTTCCGCACCCCTGGAGAGTGCCTTTGAAGAAAATTAACTAGGTGTTGATTCTTCTTTAAAATTCACTTTGGGTTCACATCTGGGCCCACACATAATTATCAGTACTGAGAAAAAGCGAAAATTGTTGCAGATCCCACACCAGGACAATTTTTCCGATGTCATTCTCTGGGATGCGGGTGGTCCTGAACGGTTGGGTACAGAGCGAAGTTTCACACAGCTAGGGTATTTATTACTAATTTATAACCTAAGTTACTTCAGTTTCGAAACCTTATGACGTTTTTTTTACCGCCATTCTCCGTTACCTATGTAGCGGTCTTCGGCGTTACTCTGAGACGATGAAACTACGCAGAAAGAGTAAATGGACTACGCTGTACTCAAATATCCTACACTCGTGAATCCTAATTTTCGAAATTTCAAATTCCGGTGAGACTACCCCTGAGAAATACGTGATCCCGCATACTGAAACGATGTCCAGCCTCCATATTAGACAGCTAAAATGAATACATAGGGTTATTCGACCACGCTCGTCTCAAATGTGTGTCCTTAGCTCTGTTTACGGTCTGAGTTGTTGCCTTAGATTGGGTGATTCTCCCTCTTACGTCTACCTTATTGTAGCGTATTCAATAAATGAATGAATAAATAAATAAATATCCTCTCGTTACTCGTACTTTGCAAAAACATTTAGCATTTAGTAGGTAAACTGAATTGAACACTTTACTTTGAGGATCCATATGTCTTGACTATCATTTTGGAAGCAACTTCACTATGACCTCACCCTACACTTCCTAATTGAACTCCGTCACTCGTATCTCAGCTCAAAAAGCATTTTCGTCGAATCGCAATGTGTATTCGAACGGTTTTCACTCACACACAGGATGGTCCGATTGGTCTTCCTCCGAAGTTAAGGTCAGACCCCCTCCCTTTCACCCCTCCGGAGCTCCGACTTTATCCGTGGGAGCCCACTCCCGCGCAGAACCATGAACGAGGGTTATGGCAAAATCGGCGTTGCAGTCGTCCGAATGGCTTGGATGAGGAACGGGGAAAGATGAGGTCTCCTAAGGACCACGTGTGAAGGAATGACTCCACATATTCTCGCTGGAACAACCTGGAGAGCAAAAAGCAATTTGAAGTCTCGCGCCTGTCTGGCACTGCCAGTACCGCACGCGGAACTGCACAAACAGCTGCACAAGCCACCGTGTGGCCTATTCAAACAAAATCATTCACCTCTCTATCTCACATTTACAACACTGTACTTCGTCTCTCCACTGCAATTATTTTTCTCACCCTCTGCTTAAAGATCTTCCATCCGTGGTCTTATAAACCCTAGCTTGCTCGAATGAGTCAGGGTGGCGCAAGCAGCGGAGTGGTCGGTCATGGGAAAATATAGCAGTGATAGGGAGATCTTGACATGATAAGCCCGATAAGCCTTACTCTGACCGGCTCAAAATTTTTATTTCAAAAAAAGGAGCAGCAGTTTCTAAGCCGAGTTTCTGGTCTTTCCCCACTGCCAATCTAAAGAAAAAGCCACATTTGCTAGTAATTGTTAGGAATAAACCTTTCTTATGTGGTATTTGCTGCCAAAATAGCTGGCGATTTGCTACTCACTTACCGCATGATAACCACTTTCTTTGCGGCGGTTGACTCTCCGTCACCATGGATATTACTACCACTGTAGAGCAATCATTGTGCAGAGTTATATGAAGAGTCATGCAAGGAGACCATCTATTTTTCTACACTTATTCTTAGAATGTAGTTTCTTTCAACAAGCTCTTGCAAGATTCAAAAGCGTAAGCTCTCTTGGAGAATCTTTCTCAACCATGGCGATCACCATGGAAGCGATTCCACTAGCATGAGAAGGTTTACGACCAATAAACTGTCATATGTGCGTCCATAATGCTCTTACTAGAAGACATCATAGGTAGCTAACGACATCTTTAGAGACCGTGTACGATCACCATGGAGGTGGCTTCGAGGATTTTTCGGAAATATGGCATCTCGACTAGGACGCCATTCTTTTCAAATAGCATAAACTAACGTCTCATACAGAGAAGAAGGATGTTAGCAACGTTGAGTAAGTGCTGGTGCTGACGCTAGTTAATACTTCTAAAACAAGCTGTTAGCACTCAATTCGTTAGCAACGGACATCCCCCGTCACGAACAGAGTAACAGAGTAGAATCTTGAGCGATTCGAGCGAAACCCACGAAAAGCTAGTTGAACCCTTCGTCAAGCAAGCGGAGCCTTGCGCTAGGCGGGCGGACTTGTACATTACAGGGGAAGCAATTGGAGCCCCGGTCTACAGACGATTGCGCTCTCGAGGATCGTTGCGATATTATAACAGAAATTGAAGATTTTGAGTTGCTAGTATGGGAAACTGGCGGAAAATTCAAGAATCGAAATTAAGAAACCTCGGATCGTTTTGGGGGTGATCAAAATGAAAATGGACAACTCACACCGCAGCACACACGTCTGACACACAAAAATGCAAATCTAACCATAAAAATGGTTGAGATAGACAATCTAGTAGTCACGTACGGCTGGTACTAGAACGCTGACGTCGTTAGAAGCATATAAAATGAGTCGAAATGACTGTATTGGAGCATCTTCGCTACTATACTGGGCGGTTAGTTCAGTACAGTACTTGCTACTCCACAGTCGCACAACTCTACCGCGGTTGACGGTCTACGAGTTTTCAGGTATCTTACCTTCAGAATCCGACGTCGTTGCTTCGCCTGCAGTTCTTGAATCCACTGCAGTGTCATGTGCCCCTGACCGGTGAGGTTGTTGCAGCTTCGGCTTCCTCTGGTCCTTGCTTGTTCGGCTTCGGCCCCCAAGTTGGGTGATACAAAAGCATCCTTACCAGTTACCGGACCAAATCCATCCTTTCTTTCCTCGCGTTCTCCTATCATAGACGTCATTGTAATGCTCAGAATTTCGAAGAATTCGAGCATTAGATGAAACTGCACTCCAAATGTTTTGGTGCGGAATTACATTTTTCACAGGTTTAGGGCGATTATCCTGAAATTTCCCCATTTGGTGTGGCCGGCAGGACGACACCGTAAGTTTATGATTTTGAATAAATCCCTAATCTTGAGTTCAATTTACCGCTGTCGTGCAAACAGCTTCAGATCTCAACCTTCTTCCACTAGACCAAAAACAACCATTTTAGGAAACAAACCACGTTTTTCAGTTTTGAGAGAGCCTGAATCGTCCATGCCATTTTCACTGTGGAGAACATTTAACATTCGCTTAGTGAGTGGGACCCTGCTTCACCACCTAAGCCCAGAACAGCCATATGCGTGCCGGCGCACGCTTTGGGCCGCTCAGCACCGATGCTTTAGACCTCAATGGCAGTGCGGTTGGCTTTTCCGACATTCAGCGAGTGAGAAGGAAACGTAAGCACCACCGTCCAATTACGGAGCAGGAAGATAAATGAAATTTCTGTACACGAGTAAGGCCCCTCTCAGGCCCTGTCAGTCCCTGTCAGTGTTGGTTGAGAAAATCGCCGTGGCCAACCCGGTCGATACGTATGAGAAACATGGACGATGGAAGTTGCAAAAAACCTGGTGTGGCTAGCTGTGGCTGACGAGGTCAATATGTATGAATTATGTGGAACGATATCATGGATATCATTCAATTCTTACCTAATGTCATGTGAACATCGGTCGAGTCAGCCACATTGGATGTTTTTTCCACCCCACCTCATTCATGTCTTTCATGATTATCGACCGGGCTGGCTACGCTATTCGGCCAACTATGACCGATGCCTAATGGTAATGTGGGTATGCGACATATCTGATTTGGCTAGATATGTGTGCAAAGAGAACTCCATGGAAGGCCACCTTCTCTGCGAGTGTTTGCAACTGTTTGTGAATGCAAGTCCTACCCAGAATGATTGAATCCAACGAAACTGTGAGATCCAACGTCCAACAAGGCACAGTTGTTTTTGCTTTTATTCCCTGAGAGCACAGAGGTGCAGTTTCGGAAACGCAAACTACATTTAGAATATGACCGCTCGTGTCTGAAATTGTAAACAAAACTTCATGATTGCTGCTCCAGGCCGAAGATCAGTACACTAGGTGCGCGGAGCCTGTTTTTATATTCTGAGGGCACACTGAAGAAGAATTTGCGTCGAATTGATTGTCTTGGAAGTATTTGCAATGGCATCGTTCCATTCGATTCTACTACTAGAAATGCATTAAAGGCAGTGTTTGCGTTAGATTTCCTATTCGCTATCTCCACGGTTTACGGTGGGTCTGGTGCTTCATATAGCAAGGCTTGCTCTAAAAGAAGCAGAAAGCGGAGTTTTAACGTTAAAATAGGTCCTGCCTTGCCTGCATGAACTTTTGAGCGTGGAGGAGTTGACCGCTACGAAGGATAGTAGCTATCAATGCAACCAAGCATTTGAGCTCACTTACCAATACTTCCTTGACTTAATTCTTTTCTTGTATCACAATCTCAAATGCTCAGTTATTCACGTCGAAGGGGCGGAAAAGGGCATGAGGCGTTTTGGTTTCTTCGGAACGCTTGTTTTTAGCCGTTGTTTTGCAATTCTGGCTCGATTTCTAATGTTCTTTCACCACTGGGGCCTAAGACCTTTTTCGGCTACGATTTTACTGTGGAAAGTCGCCGAGGATGTTAACCATGAACACTGATTTTGAGACACAGTACACCCTCAGACATGGATTTTGTGATTTTTATTTGTTTGTGTAGTAGACCCCTCCTGTATAACACGTGTCAGGTGCGAGATGCCAATTCCTTCAAGCAAACGAGATACAAGCTACCACCACGGGCCCGGCCTCCTTCCTGATTTCGACCTCGATATCGGCGGGATGGATGTATGAATTTCTAATGAGCCTACATTCTTCAGTCCACTACCGGTCTTTGTCCTTCTCCTGGCTCGTTCTCGCGCAGCGAATACGAATGGAAAGAAATACAAGCCTGAGACAACTCGTCCACCAATTTTCCGCCCTCAAATAATAGGCTTTTTCGAGGAACCATAACTCCTTTCGTAGGGGATCTTGAACGATTTCGAAGATACCACTGTGATCATCGTGTGATTTTTCCACTATACGCATGAAAACAGAAAAATAATTTTTTGGGTGTCCTGTGCCTTTAAGCTGAGCCTTTGTTGATGTGGTTTCACTGAGAGTCTCCATAGATACTCAGATGCCATCCTGAACATATTGAAGCCACATGAATGGGAATCAAATGCGTTTTCGATGATCGGAATAGACCACTACTGAAGGCTAAGTGGTGATTCTGCTTTATTAGGGTCCTCCATGGAAACTGAGATGTCGTTTCAAACATTCTGAAATCGCTTGAATGAGACTCGAATGCGCTTTCGGTGACCGAAATAGACTTCTATTAGACGTACTGTAGGCCAATGGCGATTCTATTTCGAAGAAGGCTTCCATGGAAACTTAGAAATCAGCTCTGACATTGTGAAATCACTAGTATGATCAAGACCGATTCTCAGGGGGCATTTCGATGATGTAATTCTATGCAAGACCACCGTTGCGACGCGAGCGTCTTTTATTAAAATTGGCTGATTGGTAGAAATGAGTTTCCAATGATCCGTTTCAACTTTTCAGGGTTACCTCAGGCGCTTAGGGGAAGTTATTACATGAAGGAGTATGAAAGCGGATGTTCTAACATTTTTGCAGTGTTGGCCTCATGCAGAAGAGAAGTGTTTTCTTTGTTAAACTTTACCTGTAGCTAAACTCTGGGAAATCACCAGTGACCTTTCAAATTCGATTATCACCAGTAGAATGGCGGATAACTGAGCATTCAATCGTAATTATTCTAGTAAACATATTAAGATTCTGCTTTAGACTGACATTGTACCGATTTCGCTATAAAATTAACTTCACTAAAAAAGTTGCCCTATCATTATGGTACGGGGTAAAATCGTTCCTCTACTCGAGTATTCCTACAGTATTGTGCAATAAATTTTGAAAATTGTCTCCCACGATTATCTTGCATGCTTAGTTCAGTGAAAATAATGGCAGAAGTTGAATCGGAGTGCGGACCCTGGAAACCGGATAGCAAAGCTGGCTCTTTCATTATGATACACGCTGTACATAGTTTTGAACGTGCATTCTCTAAATGCAATACCCTGGGTGGTAGTAATTGGGGTCCAAGCCTCCCTCAGTGTTAGGCATTGTATACAATGCCAGCGAAAGCGCCTCGAAAAAGCGACAATTCTAATCCTTGTTACTGAAATTGGATTTTTGATTTCCAAACGTTTTCAAAACTGTTTTTTCTCAAAATATCCGATAAGTGGCGTCCTTGCGGTGAACTCGCGTTTAACATCCCCTCGCAGAGAGCACGGAAATAGCGCTGAAACGCTAGAGGAGATCGCGGCTAACGGAAAACTCCTCGCGTGGAGTTGTTTCTCGCTCTCAGATAAAAACAGCCCACTTCCCGCCGGCCAAGTCTGGCTAGTCGACTTCGCGCGGCCCCAATTTTGTGTGCGTGGCACAGCGCCCCACTTCCCGCTGACAGAGAGGCTCTACCGTCTTTCCGCGGAGTGTCGGCGGGCAGTCGGCTATTCCCGGGGGTCATCGAACACTCACTCATCGATTCCCACATTGGAATCATCATTGCACCACAGACTAGAGTGGAGCCAATGAACAATTGCTGAGCAGAGAACGCTGTGTTGAGACTCTTTCCAAAACCCGCGCTATGTGCGACGCTGGCCTTGGGCAGGTGAACCACTGTTCGTTAATGTCATCTGCTAATGGGAAGGCTGCAAGAAGCAGTGAGTGTAAGAAGCTTGCCCGTAGAAGCTCACTCCTTACTTGTCAAATGCAGTTCAAGATGGAATCCCCAAGAGCGGATTTTTCGAATTTTGTTAGGAGAGACCTTTATTTAAAGGGTGATTTTTAAATGTGCCGCAAACTGTTTTAGGACTGTCTTCTGTCCGTCATCAGATTAGCCGTAAGGCGGTGGCAGAAGGGCCGCAGAGTGCGTGTTCACCGTATAAGGGCAGTCAACGAAACAGCGCTGCCGACTGCCCGCGACCGATCTATTGGCCTTCCGCGGGAGGGGTTAAGGGACGTCGGCGAGTGATACCGCGGGAAGTGTGAAGTCTCTATCTGAGCTGCTAGCAGAACGCGATCGAAACAGTTTTGACCATCCACTCAGACGATAGCAGGCCCTGAGCCCACCCCGAATGCACCCAG
The DNA here is from genome assembly GCA_029168955.1 of Aplectana chamaeleonis. Taxonomy (NCBI): domain Eukaryota; kingdom Metazoa; phylum Nematoda; class Chromadorea; order Rhabditida; family Cosmocercidae; genus Aplectana; species Aplectana chamaeleonis. The sequence goes on along the minus strand of JAPDOI010000495.1, from coordinate 323,354 downwards.
AGCCGCGTCCATGTTGCGCTCAGGTTGACAAATTTGGCGATTTCCGTGCCACATATATTGCGATGCAGGCCACATACGTTGCGCTCTGGGCCCTACCGACGAAATTGATTCACGCAGCGCCCAGAGCGCAACTGTCGGCTGATGACGTCATAGTGCATCATCCAGCGTAGACGGTTCCGCCCCGGGCGCTTCTTATAAACCGATTTTAGCAACGCAGCTGCAAAAATCGATACCTCGACGTATTTCACACGCTTCGTTGATCGACTATCGCACACATTTTAGCTAATCGATTTTTCAAGGAAGAATCCAGCCATTTCCACAAATTCACCGATTTACCCCACCCTACTGAATTTGCTTGGATTAATGTGACCCTTAATTGTCCTTTTTCTAAGTTAGCCCCGATTATGAAATACCTAAGCTTAAGACACTTTCCCCTGCTTAGAACTTTGATTCCGTCACAATTTCCCTCACAACTTCACCCATTCATCTTCTGATTTCCATTGTATGCGATTTCATCCTGTAATCAACCCGCTAAGCATTGGAAATCGATGCCTAAGTCAGAGCGACCGGATAAGTATCCTCTGGTTCCGAGCCAAATTTATTCTGTTCCCTCGCGCGCTTGTGCAAAGCGAGGGTAGAGGCAGCGAGAAAGTGAGGGGAGAAGGATACGCAACGTACGCGCGAAGACGCACGCGACGAATGCAAATAAATTTCAATCAGAAACAGAGGATAAGCTGAATATTGTATTTTAGAACACTCAAAAACGTATTAAATCCAAATAACCCTCCCGAATCAATTTTTTCCGATTTACGACTTTTTGATTTTTCGGAGTGGATGACTAAATGCAAGAATGCGAGCGAATCGTTTTTCTTATTTTTTCGAAATGATTAAATAAATTTAAAAAAACTTCCCCCATTAATATTTGCAAAATGCGTTCGCAAGGTCATGTTAATGTTTAATTTTTTAAGACAGTCTAAATATTGCACAAATATGAAAAATAAAATGAATTTTAGGATGGTCGAATATTGAGCGCGAATGTTGCAGAGGAAATAAATTACAAGCCCCACAAGAGAAACAGTGAGAATCAGGGCTGGGCACACGTCCCGGCATACCGATTCTGAATATGCACCCCCCTTAGCTCGGTAATTTTTAGGCACCCCCCTATGGAAAATCGAAATCGGCTGTTTTCGAAAAATTTGAGCAAAACAGCCATGATTTTGATTTCCTGATTTTGATAAACAAGAAAAAAAAGGCACCGAATATAGAAAATTCCGAAAATGTCAACAAAAAAGGTCGTGTAATTTTTAATGTTCAAAACAATCCCATGAGGAAAATTTGTTAGTAAGACGGTGAGCTATGACGAAAGATAAAACAATTTTTATTACAAAACAATTGAACAATTACGAACAACAAAACTACTACTATTGCGATAATTAATGTTTCGTATGTTTTCATAAACCTAGGAAAGATTAGTTAATGTGTTTGGTTGTTCTGATGTGGAAATCAGAACCATTTTTTTGTGTTGTGAAACAATGCTAGGATTCGTGTGATGCGTAGGGAGTGGAAAACAAGTGTTTAACCCTCCTTGAATGCCGCAATCCTTCAGAGATTCGGCTTGCCGTGCGATACGGTGTTTGTACGCAGCTACACAGCGCACACGGGAGTGAACGCGCACACAATATTAATAAAAAATGTATTTTATTACAGAACGGGGAAAAAGGATTGGAACTCGCAGTCTTCAATTTCCACAGTTGGCACTCTCCATAAGTCACATTCTCATAATTAGAATCTATTGGCTAGTTGTGATACTGACTGTGCTATCTGTACTTTTAATCTGTCGAAATAAAGCCTCACCTGCTCGGATGGGTCCGGGCGGAGTAAGCAGAGGAGCGGTCGGTCATGGCAAAGTATAACAGTGGTAAGGAGATTTTGACATGATAAGCCCGATAAGCCTTGCTTCGACCAGCTCAAAATGAGCGACATACTGTGCTTCTCTGGGTCAAATTCCGGTCCGCAATTGCGTCTCGACACGCTTTGCGGCCGCGCGCTTTCGAGTCGGAACAGTTTCCAGCGCCGCAGCCGCCGATCTGTCGACTCTAGGTGGGTTTTAGAAACTGGAAACTAAACAAAATTTAAGAAAACTAAATAAAAAAGCCATATCGAGTCGGCTTTGGAGCTGGAAACTCGATTGACTCTAGCGCATGCGACCGCAAAGCGTGTCGAGACGCGATTGCGGACCGGAATTTGACCCAGATAAGCACAGTAGGCTATGCATCAGTCAGCTAATTTTTTTAAAACTTGAACGATAGCTTTCCTGGGCGCTGTGTTTTATTTTGCCTCGAATCGGTAGCCACCCGCGCAATCAATGAACGTTGCATCAAAGAAACATAACACCACATCAATCCTTACTTGCTACAGGATAACAGAGTAGTGTTTATTCCTTCATCACAACAAACTTCGACAGCAACTGTGAATTATTGCGAACACAACCTGCCTGTTTATCAATATTTTGAATTCCTTAAGTGTTCGACTCAAAAAGCGGAGAAGAAGATATGGCGAATCAGAAGAATAGTGTGTATTATTTTTTTCCTGAAATTCGACAGAACAGGAACTTCGTATTTTTTGGTGTTCTGTTTAGGCACCCCACTTTGCCCTCTCTGCAACGTCTAATATGCATCCCCCTAAGGTTAACCGGGACGCGTGTTCAGCCCTGGTGAGAATCCCACTCAAAAATCGCAGGACAGATGCTCTTCCTTGTTCCAATCGATTCATCTAATTTCGAAATGCGCGCGTCAGTCAACGCATGTGTCCCGGGGAGCAACCTGAACGCACTGCAGGTTGCAATCACAACCGAAACGCACCGCAAGTTTGAATATCAACTGCTCTGCGTTTCGGTCGCAGTGGGCGGGGAGAGGCGGAGCCGGTCGCGCTCCGGGCCTGCTGCTGTCTGAGCATGCTGAGGGGCAAGTGCAGGTTCAATTAATGCGGTTGGTAAAGGAAACATGATACTAGCCAAGCTCTAAACTTGAAAGTTGATAGAAGGGATAATCTTTTAACGGCTTCGGCCAGGGAAACGGCTCAAAATCCTACCTAGTGATATGCTTTGTGCACTGATGCTCCCTAAAATCGCCTTGTTCTGTGAGTATAATTATATTACGGTGTTTTTCGGAAACGTCGTGCGCGGAAATTTGCGGCGAAATTTTGATTCGTAATTGCGCAAGATATAAAAGATGAATCTCCACGTTTCCTCCATGTGTTCGATGCAGGTGGGACAATCTTGAGATTCATGCATGTGGAATTCTCGAACACCTTCATTTACCAATTTGGGGCTTGCGCAACACAAGTCAGACTTTTCAAGAGGTTCCCAGGCGTGGTTAATGGAGGATTTCCTAAACTCTACTCGCATGAATCTCGAGATTGTCCCACCTGCATGAAATACATGAAGACAACGTGGAGATTGCTCTTCTATTACCTCTACAATTACAAACTTTCGTCGCACCTTGCCGCGCGCGACGTTTTTGAAAATGACCGCGAAAACGAATTCATTCAAAAGCAAAACGATTCCAATAAACTTAAGATCAGAAAGTATATTATTAGATAGGGATTTGAGCTGTGAATGTGATAGCGTTTTCAGAATCCAAAAAAGTCATCGTCTAAAAAGGTTATAAGCATCAGACGTTTCTTGGCAAATGCTCCCCGTTTTTACAAATAGCGCGGGTATTGTATTCGTCGGACATAGTGTTACCTCTCCAAGAACGCCTTTTTAATAATTCATCCAGGGCTTTCGAAAATCTTAAAAAAAAAATTTTTTTTAATTTCGAAATTCCATTCAGAAAGAATATTTGTTCAGGTAACGTTCAAGAAAAGTTACTGCAAATGCGAAATCTTGTAAGATCACACACATCTGGTGATTTGAGCTATTTATTCTCCTAGCAGGTGTTTTCGAAAATGGTTAAGAAAATTGACCAAGCTCGTGAAAAATTACTAGAATTTGGATTGTCAAGCGAAGGGAAATTGAAGAATTCCGCTCTGATCGTGTTTCGGAAAAAGAAATTTTCAGAACGCTTTGAATGCTCTTCCTCATGAATGAATTTGTTGAATACTGCCAAAACGTAATGTTCGACCGTTTTCGCTATGCGGTGCAATGTATTTGAACGATATTAACCTACCATAATATCTGAAAAAGAGCTTTAGTGCTGAACCTCCGGTTTTAAAGCTTCTCAGCTTGATATCTGCTCTATCCTTTAGTACACTCTAAGTCTGAAATCTAATGTATTTTTGTCATACAATAAGCGTTCAAATCATCGTCCCACGTGAGGCAGCTCGCGTTGACCTGGCGCCTCTGTGGCATATATGTGTCTCGTTTTGTTGCCGGCTCGGAGAAGGCGGTTTGCTAGCGTTGAACACCCCTTTCACTACCACCCCTGTTTGGGAAAGGTTTCTCACATCCGCGCAAGAGGATGAGTCTTCTGATGAGCCTTCTTCTATACGCCCGTGATATATGCAAAGCAGGGCTCTGCATAAGTATTACGTCTCCAATTACGTTTCAGGCCTTCCGGCGCTTCTCGAGCTGTTCCGTTTCGAGTTTTTGGACCCGGAAACGGAAGAAAACAGTGGTACACGGCGAGGGGGTGGTCAACGCCAACGACGTTTCTCGACAGCACTGGGTTTAGATTGAAAAGTGGCTAATGGTACTGAGATCGGTGTGACAGGGAAGTACTCCCACTGCCCGAGGTCGTTCTTGGGTGTGCCCCTCACACCAATCAATTTTTCACAACAAATTCTAACTCATCTTTTTGATTTCTTTCTAAATTTCGACACAATTAGTGCAGTCGCATATAATTCAATGAATTTTTTTGTAATCCATTGAAACTCTCAAGTCCTGACTCCACACTCGTCGAGATTGCTTTCTAGGATTGCTAATGTCTGAGACCACGCTCACTTCTACAGGCACCCAGCTATCTGTCTCCAAATGCCTTACGTTGGGACAACTCCAACGTGTGTTTGACCCTGGCAGCTACAGAAGGTAAAATTATTCAGGGGTTGCTTTGTTTGGCTTATTAAAGAGCTAGATTTGGGAGTCGCAGAGCGCCTCACAAGAATAACTTGTAAAAAGATTTTAGTCAATAGATTTAGATCACATGTTAAGGAAGGGCACCTGGATGTGAGAAGCTTTGAAGTTCTGTTCCGTTTCCAAAATTTCCGGCGTTTTTTGGCCTTGTTTATTCCACTTCCTATTCCAGAAATGTTGAAGAATATTTCTGCACAGCCCTGATGGAAAGCATAGGGTTTAAAATGGCGTCATCGTACACTAACTTGACTCGTCCTCTTGCGCGGATGTGAGAAACCTTTCCCAAACAGGGGTGGTAGTGAAAGCGGTGTTCAACGCTAGCAAACCGCCTTCTCCTAGCCGGCAACAAACCGCGACATATATGCCACAGAGGCGCCAAGTTAAAGGCAGGGTTCGCGATAAAAAAGTCTTTTGAGCTCTCTTCATAAGAATGTAGATTTGGCCATCACAAATATAAAAGTAAGTGAAAAAACCCGGAAATTCGCGGGAAAAACGCTCAAAAACAAAGTATAACGGCTAATTACCGGTGTCGGCCGGCCCCCTAATTAACGCAATTTTTATTAATGCTTGCTTATCCGACATTTATTTTGCTGTTCAAGTAATCAGTAGTCTTCAGAAATGTTCAGAAATTACTTTAGAAGCAAAATAAAAGTTGACAAAACAGGCTTTTACCCGAATCTCGATAACTGGGGGCGGGAGGACACCAAGCCATAACTTTCTCCTGAGCGTTTTTTCTCCAAATTTTTACTTATTTTCACTTTTGTGATGGCCAGGTCTACCATTCTACGGTAATATCACAACAACCAATTTTATCGAGAACCCTGCCTTTAACGCGAGCTGCCTCACGTGGGAAGATGAATTGAACGCTTCTTGAATGACAAAAATACATTAGATTCCAGACTTAGAGTGTACTAAAGGATAGAGCAGATATCAAGCTGAGAAGCTTTGAAACCGGAGGTTCAGCACTAAAGCTCTTTTTCTGATATTATGGTAGGTTAATATCGTTCAAATACATTGCACCGCATAGCGAAAACGGTCGAAAATTACATTTTAGCAGTATTCACCAAATTTATTCATGAGGAAGAGCATTCAAAGCGTTCTTAAAATTTCTCTTTTCAAAACACGATCAGAACAGAATTCTTAAATTTCCCTTCGCTTGGCAATCCAAATTCTCGTAATTTTTCTCGAGCTTGGTCAATTTTCAGAACCATTCTCGAAAACACATGCTAGGAGAGTAAATACCCCAAATCACCAGATGTGTGTGATCTTACAAGATTTCGCATTTGCAGTAACTTTTCTTGAACGTTACCTGAACAAATATTCTTTCTAAATGGAATTTCGAGCGAACGAGAACTTGAAAAGCCCTGGATGAATTAATAAAAAGGCGTTCTTGGAGAGGTAACACTATGTTCGACAAATACAATACCCGCGCTATTTGTAAAAACGGGGAGCATTTGCCAAGAAACGTCTGATGCTTATAACGTTTTTAAACGATGACTTTTTTGGATTCTGAAAACGCTATCACATTCACAGCTCAAACCCTATCTAATAATATACTTTCTGATCTTAGGTTTCCTGAAATCGTTTTGCTTTTGAATGAATTCGTTTTTGCTGTCGTTTTTCAAAAACGTTGCGCGCGGCAAGGTGCGACGAAAGTTTGTAATTGTAGAGGTAATAGAAGATAAATCCCCACGTTTTCTTTATGTATTTGATGCAGGTGGGACAATCTCGAGATTCATGCGAGTAGAGTCGGAAATCCTTCATTAACGACGCCTGGGAACCTCTTGAAAAGTCTGACTTTGCGCAAGCCCCAAATTGTTAAATGAAGGTGTTCGAGAATTCCACATGCATGAATCTCAAGATTGTCCCACCTGCATCTAACACATGGAGGAAACGTAGAGATTCATCTTTTATCACTTGTGCAATTACGAATCGAAATTCCGCCGCACCTTTGCGCGCACGACGTTTCTGAAGAACACCGCAAAAATAATTATACTCACAGAACAAGGCGATTTTAGGGAGCATCAGTGCACAAAGCATATCACTAGGTAGGATTTTGAGCCGTTTCCCTGGCCGAAGCCGTTAAAAGATTATCCCTTCTATCAACTTTCAAGTTTAAATCTTGGCTGGTATCATTCATGTTTTCTTTACCAACCGCATTAATTGAACCTGCACTTGCCCCTAAGCATGGATGGTCTAAACTGTTTCGATCGCGTTCTGCTAGCCGCGAGAAACAATTCCACGCGAGGAGTTTTCCGTTAGCCGCGATCTCCTCTAGCGTTTCAGGGCTATTTCCGTGCTATCTGCGAGAGGATGTTAAACGCGAGTTCACCGAGGGGACGCCACTTGCCGGAATTTTTGAGGAAAACAGCCTTGAAAACGTTTGGAAATCAAAAATCTAATTTTAGTAACCAGGATTAGAATTGTCGCTTTTTCGAGGCGTTTTCGCTGGAAGTGTATACAATGCCTAACACTGAGGGAGGTTTCGACCCCAATTACCACCACCCCAGGGTATCGCATTTAGAGGATGCACGTTCAAATCTACAGTGCGTATCATAATGAAAGAGCCAGCTTGGCTTTCCGGTTTCCAGGGTCCGCACTCCGATTCAACTTTTGCCATTATTTTCACTGAACTCAGCATGCAAGATGAATGTGGGAGACAATTTTTCAAATATTATACACAATACTGTGGGTATTCTTGAGTAGAAGAACGATTTTAAGCCGTACCATAATGATGGGGCCACTTTTCTTGTGAAGTAAATTCTATAGTGAGGTCGGTACATTGTCAGTCTAGAGCAGAATTTTAATATGTTTACATCCACCTTGCTTCTCTAGAGTTTCACAGATCCTGTTAGGAACACTAATCTCTGGGATAATTACAATTGAATGCTAAGTTATCCGCTATTCTCCTGATGATAATCGAAATCGAAAGGTCACTGGTGGTTTCCCAGAGTTTAGCTACAGGTAAAGTTTAACAAAGAAAACACTTCTATTCTGCATGAGGCCAACACTGCAAAAATGTTAGAACATCCGCTTTCATACTCCTTCATGTAATAACTTCCCCTAAGCGCCTACGGTAATCCTGAAAAGTTGAAACGAATCATTGGAAACTCATTTCTACCAATCAGCCAATTTTAATAAAAGACGCTCGCGTCGCAACGGTAGTCTTGCATAGAATGACATCATCGAAATGCCCCCTGAGAATCGGTGTGGACCATACAAAAGATTTCAGAATGTTGAAGCTGATTTCTAAGTTTCCATGGAAGCCTTCCTTGAAATAGAATCACCATTGGCCTACAGTAGGTCCAATAGAAGTCTATTTCGGTCACCGAAAGCGCATTCGAGTCTCATTCAAGCGATTTCAGAATGTTTGAAACGACATCTCAGTTTCCATGGAGGACCCTAATAAAGCAGAATCACCACTTAGCCTACAGTAGTGGTCTATTCTGATCATCGAAAACGCATTTGATTCCCATTCATGTGGCTTCAATATGTTCAGGATGGCATCTGAGTATCTATGGAGACTCTCAGTGAAACCACATCAACAAAGGCTCAGCTTAAAGGCACAGGACACCCAAAAAATTATTTTTCTGTTTTCATGCGTATGTTGGAGAAAACCACACGATGATTACAGTGGTATCTTCGAAATCGTTGGAGAACCCCTACGAAGGTAGTTATGGCTCCTCAAAGAAGCCTATTATTTTAGGGCGGAAAATTTGTGGACGTGTTGCTGAGTTGTCTTAGGCTTGTATTTCTTTTCATTCGTAATTGTTGTGGGAGAGCGAGCCAGGAGAAGGACAGAGACCGGTAATGGACTTAAGAACGTAGGCTCAGTTGAAATTCATCCATCAATCCCGCCGACATCGAGGTCGAAAATCAGGAAGAGGGCCGGGCCCGTAGTGGTAGCTTATATCTCGCTTGTTTGAAGGAACTGGCATCTCGCACTTGGCGCGTGTTATACAGGAGGGACCTACTACACAAACAAATAAAAATCACAAAATGCATGTCTGAGGGTGTACTGTGCCTTCAAAAGCAGCGTTCATGATTAACATGCTCGGTGACTTTCCACAGTAAAATCTTAGGCGAAAAAGATCTTAGGCTCCCAGTGGTGAAAGAACATTAGAAATCGAGCCAGGAATGGCCAAATAACGGCTAAAAACGAGCGTTCCGAAGAAACCATAATGCCTTATGCCACTTTTCCGCCCCTTCGACGTGAACAAGTGAGCATTTGAGATTGTGATACAAGGAAAGAATAAAGTCAAGGAAGTATTGGTAAGTGAGCTCAAATGCTTGGTTGCATTGATAGCTACTATCCTTCAAAGCGGTCAACTCTTCCACGCTCAAAAGTTGATGCAAGCAAGGCAGGACCTATTTTAACATTAAAGGCAGCAGACACGCTCAAAAATGGTATCGATTTTGTGACATAAATCGAAGGTTTGGAGCTGGTTGTATTGGGAACTGTCGAAAAAACGAACGAAAACTGTGTGCAAATAGAGGAATAACGGGTATTCCGTTATCGGGTGAAAGTGGACGAGTTTCTCAGCGCGCGGCTGAAACAGTGAATATTAGCAACAAAACGGTTGAGATAAAGAAGCCGATCTACTCCTTAAACCTGTACTAGAACGTTCACCTCGTTGGAAGCTTCAAAAACCAGCCGAAGGGGCCGCATTAGAACGATCAGTTCGGACGAGTTTGTATTTTGGGGCGGGGTTGTCGAGGCTCAGGGGCGGGGTTGCAGAAATTTTTCGACATTCATTGCTGGAATTTAGTAGTTTTAACTCGTTTTTGACGCTTCTAACGGCGCGAGCCTTCTATTGGGAGCCATACGACCCCAGTAACGTAGTTAACTCAACAACTTTTTGGAGCGTGTCTGCTGCCTTTAAAACGCCGCTTTCTGCTTATTTCAGAGCAAGCCTTGCTATATAAAGCACCAGACCCACCGTAAACCGCGGAGATAGCAAATGGGAAATCTTTCGCGAACACTGCCTTTAAAGGCACAGTCCAAGCTCAGGGACGAAATTTGAAATTTTCACTTAGTTGTGAAGTAGACCCATCTGATATAACACCTGTCAAGTGCGAGCTCTTGAATCCTCCGAATAAGCTAGATACGGCAGGAAGCCACCCTGGGGCGCCCACACCAGGAAGCCACTTTGTCACACCCCTTTCACAGTCTTTCGAGCTCAAAAGTGGCAGAATGAGCCGTGGTTTCCGATCACTGGCCCCGTTCCTCCCTTCATTCTCAGCCTCTCTCTTTATTTAGGTCAGCTCACACACACACCGGTTGCAAATGGCGGAAGTTACAAGCCTCGAACAACTCGTCCACTATGCTTCATTTGCTCAATTTTTAAGGAACCATAACTTCGCTCCTAGGGGGTCTTGCACGATTCCAGTGACATCATTAGAATCAGCGTGGTACCGTTCTCAAGATAGGCAGAAATAAAAGAAAAACTATTTTGAGTTTGGACTGTGCCTTTAATGCATTTCTTGTGGTAGGAATTGAATGGAACGATGCCATTGCGAAAACTTCCAAGACAATCAATTCGACGCGAATTCTTCTTCAGTGTGCCCTGAGAACATAAAAACAGGCTCCGCGCACCTAGTGTACTGATCTTCGGCCTGGAGCAGCAATCATGAAGTTTCGTTTACAATTTCAGACACGAGCAGTCATATTCTAAATGTAGTTTGCGTTTCCGAAACTGCACCTCTGTGCTCTCATGGAATAAAAGCGAATACAACTATGCCTTGTTGGACGTTGGATCTCACAGTTTCGTTGGATACAATCATTCTGGGTAGGACTTGCATTCACAAACAGTTGCAAACACTCGCAGAGAAGGTGGCCTTCCATGGAGTTCTCTTTGCACACATATCTAGCCAGACTAGATATGTCGCATACCCACATTACCATTAGGCATCGGTCATACATAGTTGGCCGAATAGCGTAGCCAGCCCGGTCGATAATCATGAAAGACATGAATTAGGTGGGGTGGAAAAAACATCGAATGTGGCTGACTCGACCGATGTTCACATGACATTAGATAAGAAATGAATGGTACCTATGATATCGTTCTACATAATTCATACATATTGACCGCGTCAGCCACAGCTAGCCACACCAGGGGTGGTAGTAATCTGCATGGTGGCCGCAAGTTAACCGCCGCTAAGCGGGTGGTTATCACACGGTCAGTGGGTAGCTGATCACCAGCTCGTATGGCAGCAAATGAGGCATGAGAGAGGTTTATTATTCAACACTACTAACGGAATTAGCTTACTCTTGAGATTGGAAGTGGGAGAAGACAAAAACCTCGGCTTGGAAACTGCTGCTCCTGTTTTGAAATGAAAAATTGCGTGGTCACTGAGCAGTTTTTCAAGGGAGTTTCACTCTGCGGCAAACATATGACACCACCGGTTGAAGATCTTCCGACAGAATGTGAGAAATATGTCTGCAGTGGAGAGACGAAGAACGGTCTCCCAAAATGTGCTATGGAGGACTTTTTGCGAGCGGTTAACACAACTCGTTTTCCAGCTCTGCTATCTTATAAATGCACACTTTTTGAAATTTCTTTTTCTCGCACTATGTAGAAACAAAGAATACCAAGGTAAACATGAATACTGCGTTACCAATTTGTTGTTTGTATTTTGAGAATAAGTAAAAAGGCGTAGTTTAACCTTCTTTGGCGTTAAATAATCATGTCCTTTACAGACAATATAGTACAAATAAGCAGCTGCGAGAAAATGTACAATTTGATGTTCTTTTTCCGTTTGATAGCAAATTGAAGAAATTCCATTGTCTTCTCCGAATGATAGCTTCGAAATTGAAGAAATTCCATTGTCTTCTCCGAATTCCAACTCTCCATATGTTGCCCTGCAATTGCAATGATCCAAGGGATCAAATCCTTTGCTGCAGTCTCGAAAAACGTCAACGAACTACTTCAAATTCAAGGTTTAAGAAAGACTGCGGATGCATCCATGGCTTTTTACATGACATAATGAGTAGTGGTTGTGTTGTTTCAAGTAACATATACTTTACATTGAATTATAACCCTGATCCCTGTTACAGGGGTGGTTAGCTCACGGACAAGCTGTGGCTGATTCGTGGTCAACGAACGGTCAAGAGCGCGTGGTTGACCCGCGTTAAAAGACAAGATTACTACCACCCCAGGTTTTTTGCAACTTCCATCGTCCGTGTTTCTCATACGTATCGACCGGGGTGGCCACGGCGATTTTCTCAACCACCTCTGACAGGAACCCACAGGGCCTGACAGGGGCCTTACTCGTGTACAGAGATTTCATTTATCTTCCCGCTCCGTAATTGGACGGTGGTGCTTACGTTTCCTTCTCACTCGTTGAATGTCGGAAAAGCCAACCGCCCTGCCATTGTGGTCTAAAGCATCGGTGCTGAGCGGCCCAAAGCGTGCGCCGGCACACATATGGCTGTTCTGGGCTCAGGTGGTGAAGCAGGGTCCCACTCACTAAGCGAATGTTAAATGTTCTCCACAGTGAAAATGGCATGGACGATTCAGGCTCTCTCAAAACTGAAAAACGTGATTTGTTTCTTAAAATGGTTGTTTTTGGTCTAGTGGAAGAAGGTTGAGATCTGAAGCTGTTTGCACGACAGCGGTAAATTGAGCTCAAGATTAGGGATTTATTCAAAATCATAAACTTACGGTGTCGTCCTGACGGCCACACCAAATGGGGAAATGGCAGGATAATCGTCCTAAACCTGTGAAAAATAGAATTCCGCGCCAAAACATTTGGAGTGCAGTTTCATCTAATGCTCGAGTTCTTCGAAATTCTGAGCATTACAATGACTTCTACGATAGGAGAACGCGAGGAAAGAAAGGATGAATTCGGTCCGGTAACTGGTAAGGATGCTTTTGTATCACCCAACTTGGGGGCCGAAGCTGAAGAAGCAAGGACCAGAAGAAGCCGAAGCTGCAACAACCCCACCGGTCAGAGCCACAGGACACTGCAGTGGATTCAAGAATTGCAGGCGATGCAACGACGTCGGATTCTGAAGGTAAAATACCTGACAACTCGTAGAACGTCAACCGCGGTAGAGTTGGGCGACTGTAGAGTAGCAAGTACTGTACTGGACTAACTGCCCAGTATAGTAGCGAGTACATCGCAAATACGAGCAGGGTGCTGTCCAAATTTGCTGATCGTTCGAAACCGCATAATTCCCGTGAGTACGCGTGGCGTGATTTTTTTCGGGCCAACAGTCCGAATAACCGCATATTTCCAGATATGGCGGATGAAGACATCGACAAACAAGTCGACGAAATGCTGGCTCAGGCAACAGATGTTGACAGCGCAGGAATACATGCAGCTATAGTAGCGCGTCGTATGTACATTCGTCCTGGAGAGACAAAACCTGTAGCAATAAGGATACCGGAGAAGGATGAAAACCAAGTTTTGTGGTCTAATTGTGAAGTCATTCCGGATACAGTCTGCAATAGCAACCAACCGATAATGGAGCTTCCTATCATGAATACCCTGCAAAACCCGAAGGTTTTTCGAGCAGGAGAAAAGATAGGATCCTGGGATACTTCGATAGTGGTAAACGAGTCGCCAGCCGGGCATGCAAGCATGCTAGAACTAACGATATCGGTAGATAGAGAATCTCGCACCAGAAAGCTCTGGGGGACACTGCGACAAAGGAAAGTGAATCTAGAAAACTGTGAAGCACTGAATTCTTGGAAAACAACTTCCACGATTACTTCGCCATTTCAGATCAAGAGCTGACGCAAACATCATTGGTAGGGCATAACATCGAAACCGGTGATGCCGCCCCGATTCGCCAGAAGGCTCGTCCAGTGCCACTTGGCATGAGGATGGAGCTGCGCGAAATACTAGCGGACCCCAAGCAGAGGCACATAATCGAGCCCAGTCAGTCGAGCTGGTCATCACCCGTCTATGCGTTGATTACCGCAAGCTGAATCACGTGACGAAAAATCATCACTATCCGTTACAGATGGCGCACACAATCCTCCAGAACTTCTCTCGATGGTTCTTGAAGAACTACATAATAATGAAGTTTTCTGCTACTTTGATGACATTATAGTGGCAATCAATACGTATGAAAGGCATATCGAGATGCTAGAGAAAGTTTTCATAGCAGGATTTTCTTGTTGGCCGTTGAGGGAGCGGGTGGCGCGAGCATAGCATATCCAAGTTTGATGGCCGTATAGTGCTATTGGGTGTTGGTAAGTGTTTCCACCCCGAGCGGTCGGCTTCATCGAGCCTCTCTTCATTACCTCCCTCCCTACCATCCGCACCAGTCGCCTGGACAACCTGGTGTCGCTCCCTTCGTCCACCATGCTCAACATCCGAACAGGAACGACCTACTGCCGCATTCTCTGTATTGATTCGAAAGCACAAGCTGGACTGCAAGACCACATCAGAGGAAATGGTTGTGGATGTCAGCAAGCATGCAAACAAGATATTCCATCGATTTCGGGCTATCACCAGTCTATTCCAATTACCTTGATGTGCACATCGTCGGTCGTTTCGAATGTGCAACCAAAAATCGTCCGATGGAGACCAAAGGAATGAATGAGATGTGCAGGCCGACCAACGACAAGATGGCTAGATATGTTCGAGTTAAGCTTAGAAGCAACAGCAGCCGGCCGCCTAACACGGAGTTGAAGCATGCAACGACACGTTGAAACATGTGATACCGTTCAATAAATAGGTAAATGAATAAACTGGTAAGAGCTCGAAATGACGAAGAGAAGAGTCGCAATAGTGTTGTCTACCGTAGCGAATTCGAGCGTATATTCGAAATCAAGTCTTCGTGATTCGAAAAACGTTCGAGCTGGCATGGTTGGTTTCAGAACATCAAAGCCTATTCATTCAATGCCCGTAGCCTTGTTAACAAGATTGAATACTTACACTATTTCATAGGCAGTCAATACTTTATTATTTCGGGCATTACTGAAACGTGGCTGCCCGATAATTTTCCTGATTCTGAAATTGTTACTGATATGCCTCATTTCATATTATGCTTTGATAGAAGTAACTGTAGAAGAGCTGGGATATGTTGCTTAGTTAGGGGTAACTTTTCTGTCGAACTGGTCGGTATTGATCGCATAGGTTTACCCGATGTTCAGTGTTAGAATTTTCATCTTCTTCCAGAAGGATAGCACGTTTTATTGACTTTAAAACAGCCATTATTTTGCCATTCCTGGCTCGTTTTCTACCGTTTTTCCAACACTGGGAGCCAAGTATCCTTTTCGCCTATCATTTTGCTGTGAAAGTCATCGAGGATGTTCATCGTGAACACTACCTTTGAGCTGAGCCGTTCTTCATGCGGTTTCACGGAGAGTCTCCACAGAAAGCCAGATGCCGTCTTCAACATTCTCAAACCGCTTGAATGGGATTCAAATGCATTTCGATCACTAATATAGATCCAACCCACTCCTACTGTAGTCCGAGTGGTGATTCTGCTTTATTAGGGTCCTCCTTAAAAAGTGAGATTTCGTTTCAAACATTTCGAAATCACTCGAATGAGAAATGAATGCGTTTTCGGTGACCGACATAGACTTCTATCAGACCTACTGTAGGCAAATCCATTTTAAAGAAGGCTCCTAGAGAAACATAGAAGCCAGCTTCAACATTCCAAAGCCACTTGGATGATCGTTCGATTCTCACAACGAGGGGGCATTTTAATTATATCATTCGATGGAAGAATACCACTGCAACGTGAGCGCCACACCTTAAAATGGCTGCTTAGTATTATAAAGGTGTTCGCAAAGTTCCGGTTAAAGTTTTCAAGTTCATTGTCGGCTCGTGGATGAAGTGACTGCAAGGAGGAGCATAACGGATATTTCTTTCGATGCGTCTACACCATCGGCCTCTTCATTTGAAATGGTTTTCGCTCTCAACAAGTTCGCTATTTCCCCCTTTTTGTGCAAAATCAGGGCACTCTCTTTGATTTCTTATTTTTTCGTTATGCGTGTTGTTCTCGTATTGAATTGGCGACCTATATAGAGTTCACTGTTAATGTAAATGAATAAGTATTAATATATGCAAATTTGTCTGAGCCACTGATTGATGACGACGACAACCCTCACACATACACACACCGGAGAAACTTTTCCTGTCGTTCATGTAGCGAAAGTAGCACTGTCACTTTGAGGTTTCCCGAAAGAATCGGCTCGGTAGAGATGCCTACCTTACTTGGCATCTTTTACAGAGTCCACTGAAGGACTCAGTCGTTGTCGGCAGAAGGGCCAACCATAATGTTTTCAGGAGGTTTAGGCCCAAAGGTAAGTTGCAGGTCACAAAATGGGTACGTAAGCGTAACATGATGTTCGTACTAGAGAGTTTCACACTGTCTTCCTATCGGGAAAGCCCATGCAAACCCTTAACTTTCGTTAAAAAATGCTTTAGCACGTCTAGAATCGGCCAGCCCTCTCTGGCCGATTCCGTCGGAATCATCTTCGTGTTATTGAACACTTGAGCTGCTTTTTGTGGGCGGTTAGGGTGTATCACATTCCGGCGTCGACAACGAACAGTGTTTTTCACCAGTCGATTTGTCCTCCGGACCGTAGTCTCTCTGTCAAAAATGCAAAAATCAGCTAGAACTGTTCTGAGCGCAGTGTTGAAATAAAAAAGTTTACCAAGATCACAAGCTTTGTGTGCGACCGGCCTCTTTGGTCCTCCGGACTCCGCTTTGCTATCTTCGCAACCAAAATATTGCTTGCTTCTGCCGGGTATCCTCAAAGTCGAGCTGAGTTCCTACACCACTCTCGGGTTCGTGAGACGAAGCCTACTCGCTGCATCTCCTTGTGCTTATTAGAACATGGAGGACACTTATCTCAAAGCATATGAACTACGAACTTGAAATCCTGGTTACTGAACAAGTCAGCAGGAAAACTGCTCCGAGAAGAATTTAGTTTTGTTCTGATGGGTGAAAGTGCGCAAAATAATTATGAAACTATCACATACGACTGTCTCTGAATTTTAGCATAGTTTGAAAGGGTGTTTGAGATTTTCTGCTCAAAAGCTTGTAACGACTTTTACAAGCTTTTGAGCAGAAAATCGAGAGGCAATAGTTGGATTGGCAGTGTAAGGAAGGGTAGCTAAGCTCTGGTACATCCGTAGTGACCTGTCGATTTTGATTGCCACCCGCAACGGAGCGGTGAGCCTCGGTGAGGTATAACTAGTGATAAGGAGGTTCCGACGATAATGCCACCGCTCCGCGCTGTGATAATGGAAAGCAGGAGTTCACTTTAACCAGTGTCTATAGCCCCTTTCACACTTGCCCGGCAGACGTCGAACGACTTGTTATCGAATGTGTGATATCTATCGACCCTATCCTATCCATCTTATCTATGTTGACTCATCAAATTTGATAACGAGTAGTCCGACGTCAGCCGGCAAACTATGAAAGGGGCTTATATGAGGCCAATATTTTGGCGGATGAATTTTGCGAAGTACACAAACTTTGAATTCTGTGGTTGCTGAACCAATGAACACATTCCCTTAGTTCAACGAGTCCGCCCTTTTTGATAATATAGGAAAGTGGCCAAGATCTTCTTCTCTGACACCGAATGTGGCCAAGATCTTCTTCTCTGACACCGAATGTGGCCAAGATCTTCTTCTCTGACACCGAATTTTATTCCTGCTACCTTTTTGAAAAACAAAGCTCACGTGACAGTCACCCCTTTGTGCTACATCTACAACCAATTTGGTGGCGCTTCGCGCGCACCAGATTTGGCTTTAACTCAACCATGTGCGACTCTGCGATTCCGAAATCGGCGTTCAGAATACTGTGGAGACGCGATTTTTTTTCTCCATTGAAAAAGAGCGTAAAAAGATGATCTATGTACCTGAAAAATGGTTTGTAATGGTTTCTTGACTCTCGAGAAAAACGGCAAAAACTATGTGATTCTGGTCGAAAAAAAGTGTTAATCTCCTTTTTTCAGTTGGCGTTTACGATCTCGGAGGAGCACTTCCTGATGAGCTAGGGAGCTCATTTTCGGCAGGATGCTGGTGGAAATGGATGCAGCTAGATCCTATTCAATTTTGGAGTTGAAAGCTTAATCTTGGCGGAGCCTCAAAATTGTGGTCGAAAACAAACAAAACATGTGAACATGTTATTGTAAATCATCCGACGTTCACTCAACCTTAAAAATGAACTAATGAAAATCAACACAGTTACTGATAGGCTTCCGTCCAAGATTTTTCCCTATTTAGTATATTGCGCCTAAAGCTACACGGCGGGACCTTGAAAGTTGTTTTCGGAACGCCGCATGGTGTAAATAGAATTTCAGGAGTGCACAGGATACTATAGAAGGTGTGCGGGACCCCAGTGGGAGTGCGCAGCAGGTCGTAGAAAGTGTGTGGAACCCCAGCGGAGTGCGCAAGACGCCCTAGAAAGTGTACTTGACCCCTGTAGGAGTGCGCAGGACGCCGCCGAAAAGTGTGCAAAACCCCATTGGGAGTGGGCAGGAAGATACAGAAAGGGCCCGGAAACTCAGTGGGAGTGCGTAGAACGCCACAGAAAGCTTGCGCGACCTAGTCGAAGTGCGCAGGACGAGCAGTGGCATTTCCACCGAGCTGCGCCCGTCCTCTACAACCTCAGCTCCGACGGCTAAAGTGGACAGCGACTTTAACTATTTATGTATAGGTGATGGTATCTGACGAGAAGAATTTTAATCTCGATAGGACTGATGGTTGGAAGTGCTAATAAAAGAATTCGAGGATGGGTTCTCTCCAACATAGCCGTCAGAACTGCGAAGGTAGATATCCCATTTTATGTCAGAGCATTTGACCGTCAAGAATATCTACACCTTGCGATCGCCAGCAGTTGGATGACTTCCACTGAGTACCAGAGGATTGAAGAGCGTTGTCTACCTTCATTTCCGCATGTCTTTGGGCGACAAAGTTGCACTTTCTAGCAAGACAACGAGAAAGTTCACGTGAGCAGGTCTAAGGTCGGCTTCTTTGCTCGGTAATAACTATCTTGTTCAGAGTGGCTAGTCTACATTGCTGATTTCGTCAGAATGGAAAATCTCTGGGTATTTCAGTTCGTCGGGCCTGAGCCGATGGCAGGCGATATCTCTCGATTTCTGCGTTCCAACACGCCATAACCGAGAAGTGAAGCCGGCTCGCAAAGACTTGTTAACTTGGTCGATAGCATACCAAATCGAGTATTTGATGCGATAAGGTAGCAACGAGAGCCAATCTACCATTGGATTTGCGATTACACAATTATATCGAACGTGAATTCTGGATTAACCCAGAGGTGTCCTATCTTCATGAAACGCGCCGTAAAACAAAAATTTGTTCTAGAAAAGTGCACAAACATTTGACCCCACTCGAAAATGGTATACGGTGGTTTTTTCACATCCTGATCACATTAGTATTGATGAAAAAGATTTATCCTGCTCAACAAACAAGAAACCGACAAATTCAGGTGGTGTCCTATCTTTTTGATACGAAGTGTATTTTCTACTGTTTTGTGCCCGATTCTGAGCTAATCCTATAGCGTAGTTTAAATACTGCGCCAATAGCGTCGTTTCTGCCTATTCCTAAGTACTAGATATTCGGTTATATCCTTCGATACCATTCCATGGTTCCATTTTCAATACCTCAGGTTTTTACCCAGCTCGCAGTGTTGCCATAGTTGGTAAAATTCCTCATGCGCAAGTAACATCACGCTCGTGCTGTATTTAGCCAGCAATGATACAATGCCCCCTTACTTAGGTGGTGAAATTTATCATTTTTCCCTATCATCTTCCATATGGAAAACCCCACACCCAATGCGGGCGATGTCTATGCATTTGCACCTTTAACTGTCGAACAGCCGAACCAGACGCAGACCTCAGGTTTCTCCTTCATCAGTCTGGAAGAATTATGTATGACGTTATGGGACAGAAGGTTTCTGCTAATTGTAAGATTATTGGAGATGTCGGATTCCTTGTTCATCCTTCATCTCCGTCGTGAACTGCTACGCCCCAACAAATGTGGCCGAAGATGAGGAGAAGGATAACTTCTACTGTGAACTTGAGGCAGCAATCAGGAGGGAAGAGTTTTACTACAAGTTCATTTGTGGAGGCTTCAATGAAGTTCTGTTCAACGCAAATGACGGCAGTTTGAGGCTTGGCTAACACGGAAACGGCATCAGAAACAACAACGGTTTTCGCATGCTAGATCTTTTCTCATCTTGCAACCTGTTCCACGGCGATTCTCTTCTTGAGAAGAAACAACACAGGAGATGTACATGGGAGAGCCCCAACGGACAGACACAATTGGAGCTGGACAATGTACTGACAAATTGAGGGTGGAGTCTGATTGATACTGGCGTGATGCCGTCTTTTGATTGTGGATCCGGTCGTCGACTGCTTCAAGCAAAGATTCGCCTAAATAATCGAACCTTCAGAAGGGGTACACATCTACGCGTCCCTATTCGTTTTCCCGGTAGAACGAAGCTGTAATTGAAGCAGCAGTTAACGGCTATCCTTATAGGTTGCCGGATAACCCTGAAACAGGATTTCAGGAGCTCGTTCGAGGTCCACTTCAAAGTGGTAAATTATTAGTGGAAGGTCTTCAGCCTGGAAAGAAGGGGTTGAATTCTACGGCTCTGGAACTTCTCAAACGCTGCGGTGAAGTGAGAGGAGATCCTACTTTATCACATCTGGAAAAGACCATCGTTAATAAGGCTTGTTGCTCAGCAGTAAAAGATGTCATCAGGCAGCACCGTAAAGTAAGTTGTCCTCGGCCGCAGCTTAAGGACGGAGTCTAAAACCTTCTCGGTGCGATCTCGTGGACTATCATGCCGTAACGACTTGTTTGAAGGACAAACACGGAAGATCTAGGACTGCAAGAGTGGATATAGAGCGCGTAGTTACGGACTTATATTCGGATCTCAATTGTTCAAAAACGTGGTTCTGCGATGTTATTCTCCTGCGGCAGATCCAGTACCTCCTATTCTCTCATCTGAAATCAAGAATGTTTTGCGGTCACCTAAGAAAGGAACAGCATCTGGTCTTGATGGCATTTTTGCAGACTTGGTGGGATTAGAAGACGAAGCCGCGTGCAAATTACTTGCTGAACACTTCAACTCCTATCTCGAAGCTCGGTCCATACCAGAGCAATGAAAATGCTCCAGAACAGTGTCGATTTTGAAGAAGGAAGACAAAGAGGGTATCAGAAACTACCGTCCTATCGCTCTAATGTCGATTTCATACAAGACCTTTACCAAGATTATACTTAATCGTTTGGGGGTCACTATGAATGCATACCAACTAGTAGAGCAAGCCAGAATCAGAAAATGTTTCTGTTGTATGGATCACATCCACACCGTGTCTCAATTAATCGAGCGATGTCGGGAATACAAAATGTTATTGTGCCTCACCTCTATCGATTACAAGAAAGCATTCAATTCGGCGGAGACAAATGCAGCACTCAACTCTTTGTTACACGCCGGAGTAGAGCCTTCTTATATAAATATGCCTTAGCAGTGTAACTCAGGAACATCCACAACTATTCAGTTTTTCGAGCAGAAGCTGCAAATTCCAATTGAGAAGGGTGTCTCGCAAGGTGACACAATTTCGCCGAAGATTTTCACGTCTGCCCTCCGATATGTAATGTGTCGACACGACTGGGACGAGAAAGGCTTGAATATTGATGGTAGGAAGCTCTCGAATTTGCGGTTTGCAGACGACATTGTGCTGATCAGCGACAACGCTACTGAGATGCTGAGGGAGTTAGATGGCGTAGGCAAGACGGTTGGTCTAGTGATGAACCTAAAGAAATTCAGACGAGGGTGAACCAGTGGTGCGATGATGTTTTAATTTACCGCTGTGAAAAGAAACTGGACAAAGTCGACAGCTGCGTGTATCTCGGTCGAGAAGTTAACATGGCAAACGACTTGACGAACGAAATCGGTCGCCGAAGAAGAGCAGCCTGGGCAGCAATGGGCACAATTCGAGAGGTGACCAGTAAGATCCAAGATGTTAAGCTGCGGGCTCACCTTTTTAACTCCAATGTGCTGCCAGCTTGCTATGGTACCGAAACATGAGCTCACAATAGGGGACCCTCTGTCGCCGTGAGGACCGCACACAGGGCATTAGAGAGATGTCTTCTGAACACGAATCGACGGAGGCAGTGGCAGCAAAGGCAGAGCAGTAAGGAGCTTCGGAAGGAGTCTGGTATCCAAGACGCATTGTCCCATTTCGAATTGGATGACTGTTGCTATTTCTTGGAAAGCCAGGGGGAATGTGGTTCACATCGAGAAGGCCACCGATGAAGATGGACCATCAAGGTATCAGCTCAAAATGCGCACCTTTTGACTTCATGGGCACTGAACGATAACCACGTTCTAGCCATTGCTTGGGGCTAATCATTTCGCAAACAATGTGCCACAAAATCAATTATTTTTGCTCAAAAACTATCTATACTTTGGATAAAATCCGCCTTAATACACAATTGTTTGCTTAAAGGCAGAGTTCACGGTGGTCATCCTCTGCGACTTTCCACAGCGAAGTGATAGGTGAGAAGAACCCTAGACTTTCAGTGCCAAAAGAGCGGTAGAAAACGAGCCAGGGGTGACAAAATAACGGCTGCGAACAAGCGTTTTGCTGTACCAGAACCGCTCCCTGACCAATTTCCGCCCCTCGATGTGAACAAATGAAAACCCAGAGTACAGGTATGATCAAGTCAAGGAAAAACTGTTAAGTGAGCTTATTGCTTGATTGCAGTGTTAGGTATCTTCCTTCATAGCGGTCAATTCCTCCACGCCGAAAAATCAACGCAAATGAGGGAGAGCCTATTTTGGCTCAAAAACTTGGCTTCCGTGTTCTTTTTGAGCATGCCTTCCTAGTTAGGGCACCAGACCTTCCGTAAACCGTGGAGATATCGGAAGTCAAGTTTCTCGTTAAAACTGCCTTTAAGACACCGAGCATAACGCTCACGCATTCTGAAGCTTCAAAAACGACCCACAATGAGGCTACAGGAGTGAAACGTTGGCTCCAATCCTGTATCTCCCCGCCCCTGTATTTCCCGTCTCCTCCAAAACAGTGGTGTTTATCCATTTCCACCGTCATCGATGTGTGTGGTTTACTTATTTTACCTATTCCACCACCTACAAACGTCGCCGACGGTGGGGATGGCCCAGCAGCCCTGTTTTAGGGGAGGACGAAAATACAGGGGGCGGTCAGATACAGGGGCGGGACCAACTTCTCACTCCTGTAGCGTCATTGTGGGTCGTTTTTGACGCTTCAAAATCCGTTGGCGTTTAGATCGGTGCCATACCATTCTAGTTCCGTAGTTATCTCAATTACGAGCGAGTATGCTGCCTTTAAGGGCAGTTGCAGAATCATTGCTAATGCAAAAGGTAGCCATTATCCTTGTATGGTTTGGATGTGGTCGTACACAACGCCATCTGTGTCAAAGTGTCCTGCGGACATTTCAACTATTACCTACGACGATGTCGAGTTGCTCCTGGGGCCCAGGGTCAGACGTGGCAATGGGATCGGTCGGTAGAGAGTGCGCCATCCCCCCCGCGAACAAAAGTTTGAATTTTTCCCATTCGTTCTCTACTTTCTTTTTTTCGATTTCTTCATGAATAAATAAACATTTATCAATATCTTCCTTGTTTGATGGCTAGTTCTCGGCTCAATCAAGAGCTAGGGGTCTCAAACTCGGGCTGTGAGTAGTAAAAGTGAATAGCTTTGAAACAAACCCCATATGGACAGGGTACACGGAGAAAAGTTTTTTCTCTTACTTTCACGATTAAGTCCGAAGAAAAAACCCGAGAATAATTTTGTGGTACCAAAAATGTAGGTCTCAACATGTTACAAATGTTCCGAAAATCATCCCTGTATAGTTGGAAAAACGATATTTTCTATGACCTTCATCACCTCCGATACATTTTTGGATCACGTCCTGGGATAGTGAAGCATCTCCACACCACATTCTGAGAATGAGATTTTGCGAGGAGCCAGACAGTAGGATGGAAAACCCTTCATCTTAATCGCACATGTCACACCTTTATGTTACACTCCCTTTTTTCTATCAGTGAGGCGAAATACGTAAACTTTAACGAAGGGTCACCAAATCAAATCATTTTATAAACAAATTTCAAGGGGTTTTTAGAGGTAAGCGCATTGCCCACCTTATGAATAGCCAGTTCACTAGCGGCATTGGCTTTCTGATTCCCACAACGATAGATCATACAATTTTTTTTCGCTTTTTGAAAAAAAATCGTTCACTAGGTGTACTCACAGTAGAAACAAAAATGACCACGGAAACATTGGAAGAGCTCTTGTCTGAGGATACGTGATTTCTCCTATTTCCACTCTCGTTGTTGTAATTTATCCATATTTCATCACTTCAGTATTTTATCAATCACATGGAAAGTGTATGGCTATTTACACATAACTGCAATTCTTTTAATGAAAATTTTGTTTTGGCAGTTCATTTGAGCGATTTCCGCGTTTATCCAACAGCAGCATGCAAAATCCCTACTCAAAACCGTTAAAATCTACTTTCGATCTGCGCAGTTCTTTCGAAACCACTTTTTTAAACATTTCTGCCTCTTCTCTCTTTCTGTACTCCCATTACAGTAATTTCATCATCCATTCCGTCCTTTAAATCGAGGGGTCTTGCCGGTCGTTGATTTTGACTTCGTGCCAGCGTGACCGCACCGCGACGCGCCTGGTCCCGGCACGAAGAGGTAGTCATCGAATTTTCCAGAACGATTTCGCAATTCCCGGGATTATTCGAGACGCATTTCCTCTTTTATCCGTGTGTCTGCTCACATTCCCTTGTGTATTTGTATCTCCTCGCCCGCAGCTACTCTTTTTCATTTTTTTTTATTATTATGTGTATTACCGTCAATCATCACCGTTTCGTCAACTTGCCCCCGGGCAACCAAAATCCATCGCCGCGGCCGGCGCCCCCAGGCTGGGTCTGTTCGCAGACCCATTTATTCGAACGCCTTCGACGAGTGTGGACAGATCCGCCTGAAGTTCATCACGCTGCCGGGATACGAGGAGTACGCGGCATCCCCTTGCTTTTACTAAACCATTTCTCCACGCGATGTGGTGCCGTACCGCGCCTAATGGATAGGCTCAAGATCCACGTCGCATATGGGAGAAGTTTTGAGTGTGGAGGGAGGCAACCGGAAACCGAGTGCCACAGGGAGGTAGAGCGGTACAAGTTGTGTAAGCGCACGACGCATCACGCTGCATTTTGCTTCCGCGGCCAAGGGGTGTACGGTAATGTTGTTCCTGAGGAGTATCATAAAGAAGGCAGGAAAGGCGAGAGCCATTCTCAGGTTGACAGACAAATGGCGAGGGATGATGAATTCCGTGCACACGAGCGGGCCGTAATGTACTTGTGGAATAGATAACAATATAATGTGGTAAGTTAGATAGAGAGATTATAGCCTATTCAGGATGTGAAATCATTTTTCATGTATTCAGTTTTTGTGACAGAACAAGACTCATGTTTAAAACTCGTTTTTCAGCTGTGGTCCAAACAAAAGCTCAGACAGCGGAACGAAGCAACGATGGATAGTGCGAAAGATGCTACCATTTGATAAACGAGCAAGCGGAATATCAGGATGAAAAGAGTACGATAACGCGGATTATATTCGATAAGCAGCCGTGGATAGCAACTACGTCAAGGACTATAGAAGTTGAGAAGAATAAAAACGAGCAGGAAGGAAAAATTCCTCACTATCGCATTTCTTCTTACCTCTCGTTATGTCAAAGTCAGAATCATAAACTTTCGGAATTTCTCGGAGTAATCACATCATGACCCTCAAGGCCAGAGACATCGTCTGTCTCGTATGGTGGATCCAAAAACAATTTAATGAACTCAGGTAAGCTCGGAGGGACGATATAGCATCACCCATGAGGAATAATCAAGGGTCTTGGGCACTTTCTTGGACTCAGATTAGTTGTGGTGGAACGGGTTTGAGAAATAGAGTTTATATGTTGAGTTGAGGGTATATACCCCCATGGAGAATGACTCTGGGCTTAACCCCCTCACCTTGTGCTCTACTTGAAATGGGTTACCCTCTCGAGCCAAGCAGAATATATGTAGGTCCCTCTAGAAGAGACGCTAAGGATCTTCGCCCTCTCAGGGCGGCAGTAACATCAAAATCTTTACAGGGCTCATCGTCATGAGTTCGATGAATAGGTAGGTTTGGTGAGTTGAAACTCGCGCACACTCGCCAAAAACTGTAAATTTCTCTCGCACATGCGAGAACAATCACTTTAATGTTTACTATTGCGCAAGTGATAACCTTTTGTGTAAATCACCGCAAAACGGTTAACAACCTTTACGGTTAAGTCTTCGCGCAAGCGAAGAAAATTTTTTACGGCTACATTGTGATCTACCGAACCTTATTTTAGTATAGTGTATATGTATAGTTACCGCGCCTTTTTTATAATAGTGATTATACCGCTTCTTTTTTTTGTAGTAAACACAACACCGCGCCTTCTTATCCCTAAGCTGAGTCGCGCACAAGTTTGCTTCAGGAACGCCGTCGAGGAGTTGGCGGTACATCGCGCATGCGAGATCGTTGGTCGTCTGAAATATGATATGGTGGCGTATGCCACTCGTGGGCTTGGGGAACCGAGAGGCCGATGATTTGTTCACCCCAACCAGGAGCCATCGCCTTTTTTTCTCCCCTCTAGGATCACGAGCTCGACTGGGATAGTGAGAATTCAACCTCTCCCTCACTTTTTCTCTTGACCCTTCTGCGCTGGAGGTGACGTCCCCCACCTCTGACACTCCGTGTCCTGCTCAACGCCTCGTCAAGACAACTCGCCAACGCCTGTACCCACACACACGCCACGCCATGTCACATCCCCCAGTGCACCATGTCATCAAGGTGGTTCTCCTCGCCGTATCAGTCTGATCCCGATTGCGCGGCAATGCGCCCGAAAGTGCGACCTCTCCCGCAACTTAACTTTTACTGTTAGTGAGATCCCCCATGTCACCTCGCCGAATACCTACGGACCTTGCCTGTATGTTCCTGCACAATCCGGTCAATAGCCACGAATGCCGTATTTTGCTGTCGACTTAGGCGTCTGAGATTTGTTAGGTTTTGTGTTGTTATGTATTGTTTGAGAATAGGGTAGCTGAGGGACACCCCGGCTGCAATCCTCCGCCTGGTTTGGACGTTTCTGTTGCCGCCCCAGTATCGTAACGTTCATACGACTGCGTCTGCTTACGAACTGTGTCAGTCTCACGACCCGGGGTCCCACCACGCAGTCAAGCCAAACGACGCTGCCACCTGAGTATCGACATCACTCGGGCGCAAATTCGTCCCCGCTTTGCTCGAGGTCGATATCGTCAGTTGTCTACCTGCTGCCGTCCGTCCCTGTCGTCTCTCGTTCCTGTGGCTGGGCTGTGCCCCACGCGCAGAGGCATTTTCACCGTTCTGCGCCCGTCAACTTCACACGCGACGCCAATCGATCGAACCGTCGCAATCAAGCAGTACAACGCCATCCAGATCATGTCTTCGTGCATTCCGTTTGAATCGCCTACAGTTAACCCCGTGTGTCGTCTGCCCGGCCTCTGTGGGGTCGAACCCACGGTCGGCTCCACATGCCTACGGTACGCCACCGGCATTGGAGCCGGAATCCATAGGTTGGGCAAGATCCGTCCCGCGACTGTATTTTAGGGAAATGTTTGTTCATGCCTCCCATCGAGGCAGAAGAAGATTGATAAGAAGCGCATTCACTAAATGCGAGTTCTGTTCCGTAGCAAGATGTTCCAACATGGACTATTTACAGTATTGCATATGTGTCATATTTGTGTGGTGTTATCTCGTGAGGCGAAATAGAGTGTAGTATCTGGTTTGTCCCGCGCCGGTGTAGTAGTGGGTTCGATTTAGGTGGTCACTAATATCGTAGTTATTACCAGAGGCAGCAGGGCCCATCAGGGTCAAGCCTACATCGGGATGATCCCACTAAGGGAAGAGGGGGCGCAGTTTGGCAGACCACAGAGGGGGAGGGGCCCGCAGAATCGGGCCGCGTGCGATTAAAATCATGTTCCACTCCGCTCAGAAGAATGTTTTGTTTCCCAACTTTAGTTAAGACTTTCAAATTCGAATTTGCCTTCATTTCAATTTTTTATTGTTTTCATTCTTAAATTCCGAAGGGCGAACATTCAAATCAACATTTAACATTCTAAAAATTTTGGTGAACTGTATATAGCCATGAACCTTTCATGTGATTCTTTCAGTACTCAAGTGAAGCATTTTCTGAGAGATTTGTAAGAACGGGAAGTGCAGACAGGAAAAGATATGTATTCCCAGACAAGAGTTTTTCCAGTGTTTCCTGAGCCGTTTTGTTTCTTGTGAATACACTTAGCAAACACGAAATGTTTTCACATCGACACTATCAATTCGACTTCTTTGAATCTCTCCCTTTCAGACGTATTCAGGGTCTCAAAATTCAGTTTTCCGAGCTTTTTCGATTTTGTCGGTGACCCGATAGATTGGCCATTTCAAAAAAAGACAAAGAAATGGATAGCAAAAATAAGCTGTAAGATAAAATAAGCGAACAACAAAATAGATTGTCTTGAAAGCACGGTGGTTGTGAAAAGTGTTTTCGGCTAAAGCAGGCTTGCGAAACAAGTTAACCAATATGAGAACAAGTCTTCTGATTTGTGTTGAACTCGGGATTTATTCGGTTATCGAAACTTGTTAAAATATCACAATTGCGATAAAAAGTAACAACGGCTTGTGAACTGCCTATTTATGAAGAGCGCTATGTGCTGATCTCTAGAGAACCCCTGAATTTTTGTTACAAAATGCTTCGCTATGTTGACTCTTCGTGAAAGTCTACGTCCCCTCTCATCAGGGTGAGATGCAAAAAGTACTAAGGCGGAGGTGATGTAACTCGAAACTAAAGTCGTTTCCTTACCTACAAAGAAATGATTTTGAAATGATTTGTAGCTACAGTGCGGTCGGCTGCCAAGGGTAAAAAGGCGGCGGCGGCCGCCGCCGCTTTTGTGTGGCGTCCAATTCAGGAACGGTTTACCGTGTTTAACGACTTCCCCGGTTGATTCTGTTTCTGTGACACTTTCGAGGCAGCCGTGCGATTCTGCCAAAGAAGTTTCAAGAAATTTCGAAAAGTTTGAAATTTTTTCGAGAAATTGAACTGAAAGGATGACGAGTCTTCAGAAACTCATAAACATTTTTAAAACAACGGCTTATGATCAAAGAAATTTGTAAGTGATACAAGACATGCAGTATATCGTGTATAAAACACTTTGTCAGAGAACTGCGAGCTGGAAATGAAAATACTCCGGACGAAAATTACAATACAGCACTGTAGAGCCCGATTGAAATCAATTTTCGGCTCAGACAGGCTTACGCTGATTGAAATGTTATAATGATGATTCAAATGATTTATATGCACAACCACGAATACACCCAAAATTTTTCTGGTTGAACGGGCATTTTTGAAAAAATTTCAAAAACTAGTGTTTTTTTTTTCGGAAATTCAATGTCTATTTAAAGACACTTACAAATCTGCTTCTCTGTTTTGATTTATGATTTCTTTAGAGCTAGGTATGTGAAACCACCAGTGAGTTATCCGGTCATTTTTGATAGGATTTCCAATTTATCATTTACTCAACATTGTTCTGCGAGACGTGACCAGTTTTTATGAGGTCCTCGAGTGTGTAGCTCCTGTAAAAAAGATTTTTCGAAGAAGTTAGCTATGAAAAAGTCTATGTGGGCATCATTAAAAAATGGCAGAATATAAGAAACACGAAAACGAGAAAATTTGTTTTTTTTTTTAAATTTCGCATTTTTCGTTTTTTTTTCTGTTGTGTTTCAACACTTATTAAAAAGATTCACTGTGCAATGCAGCGATGATAATTTTGCTTTCTGATAAGGGCACCCATTTCTACATTATAAATTAGTTTGAGGCCAAAAGATAGAAAAATGGGTGAGAAATTTGTTTTCAAAAGTGCTTCGCGCTCACTTTAGTGGCATTTCTTTCATATCCAGGTTTATCTGGATTTATGAGAAGAAATGGGTTATGATACTGCAGCAAAAGTTTATTCGCGTTTCAGTGAACATTTCTGAAACCTATGTAGAAGTTTTCATAGAAAACGATTTAACTTCGGTTTTGCAAAAAATAATGATATCAAAAGTTCAATATTTGCACCGACGTCAAACAATTTGTATTTAAGCCTTACCAACGCGCTTGTCACATATAAAAGAGAAGAAGTATTGCAGTTGAACCTCACAGTGTGGACGAGTTTAAATAAGTGGTCATGAAAAAATCAGGAACCAAACTCAGCTGTTCATGCTCAAAACTATTTTCCTCAGAGTATATTGATCCCAAATCAGTCCATATCATGATAATGAAGCGAAACGCTCTCACACAGAATAGTAATGAGCCAAGCCTCTGAATAGGCGACAAAGAAAATCTCAAACATGGATGCGAAAATATTTGATTTTTTCGTTGATGGAATTGAGCTCAGGGTCCGATCTGGGCTCTCTATTGACAGCCGACTGTCATTAGAGTGAAATCGACGAAATCCGGGCTCGCTCACAAAAACACCCAAGCAACATTCATATACATAGAATAAGCTCATACGCCAAATTTTTTTCGAAATGTGATTCGCAAAGGGAAGATGTGCGTAGAAAACGACCAACTTTTTCACAGAAAGCAAAATTTGAAAAAATATGAATCCGCTGATCCAACAACGATTCTTTCACGCTAGTGTACAGATGCGAATATGTAGGTTGTGGCAAATATCATAGCTCCTCTGAATGTGCCCTAGATTCCTGCTCGCATCGATATGCCCTCGTCCGGGTAATTACGGACTTCGCACCTCCAGTTGGACGTGTCAGGGCACTACAACCCGATGCCAAGAGGAATCTAGGGCACATTCAGAGGAGCTATGATATTCGCCACAATCTACTTCTTCGCATCTGTACACTAGCGTGAAAGAATCGTTGCTGGAGCAGCGGATCCATATTTTTTTCGAATTTTGTTTCCTTTGAAAACGCTGGTCGCTTTATGCACATATCTCTCCTCTCCGAATCACATTTCGAACAAAATTTGGCGTATGAGTTTTTTCTATGAATATGAATGTTATTTGGGTGTTTTTGTGAGCGAGCACGAATTTCGTCGATTTCACTCTGATGACAGTCATCTGTCAATAGTGAGCCCAGATCGGACCCTTAGCTCAGAATTCCATCAACGAAAAAATCAAATACTTTCGCATCCACGTTTGAGATTTTCTTTGTTGCCTATTTAGAGGCTTGGCTCATTACTATTCTGCGTGTGAGCGTTTCACTTCATTGTCACGATATGGACTGATTTGGGATCAATATACTCTGAGGAAAATAGTTTTGAGCATGACCAGCCGTGTTTGGTTCCTGTTTTTTTCATGACCACTTAGGTAAACTCATCCACATTGTGAGGTTCAATCGTAATCCTTTTTCTCTTTTATATGTGACAAGTACGCTGGTAAAGCTTAAACACAATTTGTTTGACATCGTTGCAAATATTGAACTTTTGATATCATTATTCTTTGCAAAACCGAAGATAAATCGTTTTCTATGAAAACTTCTACATAGGTTTCAGAAATGTTCACTGAAACGCGAATAAACTTCTGCTGCAGTATCATAACCCATTTCTTCTCATAAATCCATATAAACCTAAATATGAAAGAAATGCCACTAAAGTGAGCGCGAAGCAGTTTTTGAAAACAAATTTCTCACCCATTTTTCTATCTTTTGGCCTCAAACTATTTTATATTGTAGAAATGGGTGCCCTTATTAGAAAGCAAAATTATCATCGCTGCATTGCATAGTGAAGCTTTTTAATAAGTGTTGAAACACAACAGAAAAAAACGAAAATGCGAAATTTTTGAACAATGTTGAGTAAATGATAATTTGGGAATCAGCTATCAAAAATGACCAGATAACTCAATGGTGGTGTCACATACCTAGCTCTGAAGAAATCATAAATCAAAACAAAGAAGCAGATTTGTTAGGGTCTTTGAATAGACATTGAATTTCCGAAAAGAAAACACTAGTTTTTGAATTTTCTTTCAAAAATGCCCGTTCAACCAGAAAATTTTTGGGTGTATTCATGGTTGTGCATGTAAACCATTAGAATCATCATTATAACATTTCAATCAGCGTAAGCCTGTCTGAGCCGGAAATTGGTTTCAATCGGACTCTGCAGTGCTGTATTGTAATTTTCGTCCGGAGTATTTCTATTTCCAGCTCGCAGTTCTCTGAAAAAATGTTTTATACACGGTATACTGCATGTTTTGTGTCACTTACAAATTTCTCTGATCATAAGCCGTTGTTTTGAAAATGTTTATGAGTTTCTGAAGACTCGTCATCCTTTCAGTTCAATTTCTCGAAAAAAATTCAAACTTTTCGAAATTTCTTCAAGCTTATTTGGCAGAATCGTAGGGCTGCCTCTAAAGTTTCACAGAAACAGAATCAACCGGGGAAGTCGTTAAACACGGTAAACAGTTCCTCAATCAGACGCCGCACAAAAGCGGCGGCAGCCGCCTTCCGCCGCCGCCTTTTTACCCTTGGCAACCGACCGCACTGTATTTGAGACCAGCTTCTTTTCGGACAATTTTTTTCTGATCAAGAAAACAGTCCTGTAATAGTCGTGTGAGAAAAAAGTTAATCTCGTAGATCCTGTCCATGACGGGTTTATTATGAAGCCTTCCACTAGTGATATTCACAGCCCGAGTTTGAGACATCTAGCTCTCGAAACCGAGAACGAGCCCCTGGGATGTGAAACTCGCTCAATGGGATTCGGACCCCTAAAACCGGTATTATCCCATTGAGGAAAATTTTCGTTAAATCCTCCTGGAAGAGACTGCGCAATATTTTCTAGTACAACTTTTTGTGAAGGACAACTTGCCACCTCAATCAGTCGAGAAGGAGCAGATCAATGTGTCATTTTTCGCGTCAAATAGGCCTAAAATCTCTTCCGGACTTCGAGCTGTCAGTTATGGGAAATAAACTTTTGTAGATTTTGTCCTTATGGGGCTCATTTCGAAGCTTTCCACTAATGATATTCACAGCCCGAGTTTGAGACCCCAAGCTCCCGATCGGACCGAGAACCAGCCATCAAACAAGGAAAATGTTGATAAATAATATATATTCAAAGAAATCGAAAAAAGAAAAGAGAGAATGAATGTGAAAAATTCAACTTTTGTTCGCGGAGAGAGGGGGGAGCGCAGTGACGAGCCACCAGCGGGGAGGGGGGGGGGCACTCTCCACCGATCGATCTCATTGCCATGCCTGACCCTGGGGCCCATTCGCACATCCTGGGTTTCGTCAGTGTCCGCCTGAGTCAGGTTCGGCACATCTCCGGGTGTGTAATATTCCGCATGGCAGTACACTTGCGAGCGAGCTTTAGTGCGGATGTAGGTCCTGTGGTGGCTGAGCCGCAGCCACGGGATCCAGACCACTTGTCCGCCAATGCTACTAAACCGTAGCCTCGGGTGAAAATCCTGCATCGCGACACCTGTTGTTAATTTGGGGAGACAGGCGCTCAATCTCCAGTGCTTCCAGCTCTTTCCTTCCAAAGGTAGCTTCGGCTGAGCAATGTAGACCTGTTGCTTTCAAGTGCGGATTGCTTTCCAAGAGACACGTTGTTTTTGTAAACTTTGTTTTGAAGAACCATTATTGGGGTACGTGTTTGGATTTTTGATAGCTAGTTAGTGTTCATTAAGCCGCTTCTCTAATGGCCGCATAGGCTCGCCAACTTAACTTTGTTCACAACCTTCACATGTGACCACGTCCACAGTACCACGTAGTTGGCAGATTTCCCGTTCTGTGGATTACAAGCAGTTGCGTCTACCACACTTCTCTTCGTACATCCTTGATGATGTCAGGATTTCCTTCAATTTATGTGGTATACCCAAAACAAGCTTCACAGGCAGGTCGGACGTTCTCACGATGTTGTTTAAGATTCTGGCATGACCGTCATTCATATATGGTGGCACTAAGGATATTCCCTCCACCACTTAGAGCGGACACCACGAACTCGGTTCTGTTGATGTGTATCCGTTTTCCTCCAACATTCTAACAATTTCGGCGTTTACCTCCGGAGATTCTCCACAGCACACTTTCTCTTTCGTCTCTATCAGATTCTTTACAACGTTCTTCTTCGTGTAAGGTGGGTGTGCACTGCGAGAATCAAGCATGACGTTTTTGGCATAGGCTTCTTGTACCATATGTACTCCTTGATGCCATGCCTGATTCGGATTTCACCTTTGAGAAATGGTAGGTATCCATTTTCGCTAGGAAACTCTGCTTTGAACTGGTTCTTCGCAGCGCACGAACTCAAATTCCTGAGCATGGTATGTAGGCCGGAGGCAGCGGATCCCATGAAGAACTCATCGTCAGCGTAGCGTTTGTACGATCGACGTATCAAAAGATTCTCCCTCTATCTTATTAAGGTACACAACAGCTTACCATGGTGCTATTCTTGATCCCATGGCTAGGCCACGTTTTTGACAACAAAACTCTTCGTCGAACTGGGAGATATCTTAAGGGCAGTGTTCACGATGAAAATGTGTTTCAGTTTCCACTTGGAATGAGTAGTGGAGGAGCACACTGTAATGTGGACGTCCAAAGAACGCATGGAAACGATCCAGGAAGAGCCCCAAAAGGGTCCTAAGTTGCCACTATGAGCGCAAGGCAAACCCCAAAAGCGCAATGCCCGCCCTTCGACGTGAGCAGATGAAAGCTCTAGAACGTGAGATGAGCGATGGTTTCCGATCAATAGCCCCGTTGTTCCCTTCGTTCTCAACTTCTCTCTTTATTCAGGTCAGCTCGCATACATCGGCTGCAAAAGACGGAAGTTAAAAGCCTCGGACAACTCGTCCACCATGCCCCCCTAGCTAAACTTTTGACGGACCATAATTTCGTTCCCATAAGGTCTTGTAGGATTCGAGAGACATCATTAGAATCAGCATGGGACCGTTTTCAAGATAAGTAAAAAAAAAACAGAAAAACGATTTTTATCGTGAACACTGCTTTTAAAGTAGCTACGAGAAGTTCTCGCTCATCTTGCTCTGCGAGTCCAAGGGTGTGAATTTGTTGTTGGTGTTCATGGAGAAGTTGAAGTATCGCTTCCACTGCTTCATTGTTGTTGACATTCGTATAGAGAGTCACTGCTTCAAAACTTGCTTAGCTATCTTCATCAGGATTGTCACAGCGATTAGGGCAGTCATGATTTTTTCTACGTTGGTAAAATGAGCTGCAACATAATGAAAAGGAGGCGAAAGGAGTTGACTAGGAACCAACCAATTCTATCGGATGATACGATCGGTCTTGTTTTGATATCATCTTCAACGGCATCAGGCAAGTTTGTTTCCTCAGTGAATTTATGAGTTTCCACCATTGCATAGAATGCTGGGATTGTAGGCTCAGTATTCGTTGAACTGTCAGCCGGAGTTCTTTTGATACGCTTTCAAAATTACGTCGAGTTCGTCTTTCATATACTCCTGTATCAGACAAACATTTTCGGCTGAGCCGTTTATACAAGGCCTGCGTCATCACCACGGAGTCGCCTCCTTTATCGCTTAGGCCAATGTTACACTTTGTTGCTGTCATGATCGACAGTCGTGACATTGAGCACAAAACGTGGTGTGAGCACAAAACGTGGTGGGGCCAGCATCGGAGCGACGGCACCGGCCGTCGTAGGAACAGTTGTCGCGTGTCCGTTGCAGCGACGTGTCGCGGAGGGCTGACATACTGTAAATGTCCCTATGCCAGTCGTTGCCGCTGTCGCTGTGCATCGCACTGCGACAGCGACAGATTTAAAGGGCGAGAGGCGGTCGCTGTCGCTGTGCAGAGCGACGCGATCGCTTGTCGCAAAACTATACCATTGGCTTTATACTGTAGCGGAGT
This sequence comes from Aplectana chamaeleonis, assembly GCA_029168955.1. NCBI lineage: Eukaryota > Metazoa > Nematoda > Chromadorea > Rhabditida > Cosmocercidae > Aplectana > Aplectana chamaeleonis. Next base: position 287,394 of record JAPDOI010000495.1, on the reverse strand, counting down.
TCGTTGGGGAGAGAAAGGAATTTCTTCAGTCCTCGTTTTTCGGTTTCTCTGAGGTTTGTTGTTCGGCCCATCTCCCTTATGAGGGAGTGACCAGACCCGTCTGCTCGAACTGCGCATGTGGCCATGTTTTTCTGATCGACCACCTTACGGGTATCTGTAAAAACCCTATTTTAGCTGCCCGAGTAATGATAAAATTTTCAACATTTTTTATGAAAAAATTCAAAAAAAATTTGCCTAAGTTTCTCTCAAAGGGGATATTTGAGGCGCTGAACACGAATATGAGTCATATTTTCGAGAATTCGAACGATAAAGACACTTTACGGCAGATAAACTTTATTTTACCTACAGAGCTCGCAACTTCTACGCCCATAAGGTTTTCTTTTACTACTATTTCTCGGGCAGCTAGGATAGGGTTTTTATGACTACCCGGGAGGTGGTCGATCAGAAAAACCTGGTCTCATGGATAGTTCTGGCGACCAGGTCTGGTCATTCCCTTGTTAGTGGATCAAGTTGGAGCCTAGCCAAAGCAGGTTGTAGCGACGTGGCTGGTTTAGGTGATGTTATAGATGTTTGAGAGAAAGGCATGGAAGCGGTAGAGGGATGTATTCGATATATAACGGTAGGGTCTGAATTTTCACGCCATCGAAGCTGTTACGCGAATTTGTAGAAGCCACACCTAGTAATTCCGGTAGCGATCGCAAATGATGGTTCAAGATTTTACACTGCTTATGTTTCTTAATCCACTTTATCACTCTCCATTATGGAGCACAGTTTAGGTGAGACTGCCTGAGGATTGACGAAGTGGTAAAAAAGTGAAGTGGTGGAACGACAAGCTGGATGTTAGATGGTTGAGCTTGGCACTGAAGTTTCCTTTCTCGCGATTGCGATGTGCGAAAGGACGGCTTGATTCCTATCCGAAATAGCTTGCCACGCAGCAGGTTCAACTCGCTCTCGAAGAATTCTCTTGTATATAGTTATACCATGTATACATCGCCCTCTTTTCTGCTTTCGTTTTGCGATGGATGCGTCGAGCAAAGCATGATTGTGTCTGGCAATGGAACTGTAGAGTTTGCGCGGTATGGTGCGTTCGAAAGGGAATTCTCTAAGAACCTAGGTAGCAGCCTTGGTAACTTGCATTTGAGGAGAAACACTATGGACCCGTCATGTACTACGGAGGCCTGGTGACAGGTGACATATTTGAGAAGGATAGCGAATGTGTTCTGGCAAAAATTTTATCGTCGTTGCTGGAGTTTCAAACCTATTATATTATATTTATTTTGCACTCATGGTGCGCAATCGGCAACTATGGTAACAATGTGCCATCTCGAAGTCTCATGCGTACTTGTTGATTTCTTCTACGATCGATTCAGAACTTCGTAGAAAATCACCTTTTATTGGCAATATTTCGGTGCATAACACCTTTGTCAAGCCAGTAATGTTTCAAATATACAGCAAGTATCTAACAGGGTCGTAGAGAACAATGCAAAGTGATAACCGAGCGAGTCGCAAAGCCGATTAGTGCGGTCTGCAAAAGCCCTTTTTGGAGTCGTCTTTCCATCGTCAAGCCTTAAAGGGTCCCTTCCTTCGCTTTGCTGGTATTGCCGCTTGCCACTCTCTCGGCAGAGCAGCGTCGGGTTTTCCGAGCGAATGGCTCGAACCGTAGCTGTCGAGGAGGAATGCGCCAGTCATATACCTGTCGCTTGTGTAATGTTTAAACCTTAGGCAGAAATTAATCGGATGAGCTTTGGAAAATCTTTTTCCACGTTTTATCAATTTTGGGCCGCCACCGAAGCTGAAGTATTTTCATCCAGATTGTTCGTCTCGTCCTTCATGCCAGCAAGTCAACGTCAGCGTGGTTTGGGTCCCAAAAAGTTAGCTCTGGGGTAGCCATCCCCCTCACAAATTTTAACTTTGTGAAAAGCCTCTGAAGATCATTCATTGCTCAAAGGGCTGTTGCTTTCGCTAGTAGTTCGGCATTACGGTAGAGCTGGAAGATGCAATCGTTGGCACATGGAGCAGTGCCGAAATGTCATTTCAGAAATTCTTCGCAGACAGAATTGCAAATCGATCACTGTAGTTGATTCTGAGGCAAGGATCACCCGTTGAGTCCTGATTTCCGTTCCAAAGTTATTTTGCGCATCGAAGAATTCATCAGTCAGTGGCTGTATACTAATGATGCGGTACGATATTAAATTAAGAGTTACAATATTGTTTAAAATAAAGCTAAAACGTTGAAACTTGACCATCGTGGTTTTTCTACAGGTTGACAATAATCATATACATCAGGAAAAATAATCCTACATACCTCTATGGCAAGTTCTGACTGAAAATGGGGGTGGCTGTATCGTGGTGAAGCGCACTGTACCTATGCTTTGGTTCCGAGCCGAATTTACTCTATTCCCTCGCGCGCTTGTGCGTAGCGGTGGTAAAGACAGCGAGAAAGTGTGGGGATAAGGAGACATAGCGTGCGTCTGCGTAGGCCCGCAGACGCACGCGATTAACGGGAATACACTCGGAAACGAAGGATTCCTTCTTTTCAGGTTGAATTTTTCTGTTCCTTCAGGTTCGTGTGTGTGTGTGTGTGTGTGTGTGTGTGTGTGTGTGTGTGTGTGTGTGTGTGTGTGTGTGTGTGTGTGTGTGTGTGTGTGTGTGTGTGTGTGTGTGTGTGTGTGTGTGTGTGTGTGTGTGTGTGTGTGTGTGTGTGTGTGTGTGTGTGTGTGTGTGTGTGTGTGTGTGTGTGTGTGTGTGTGTGTGTGTGTGTGTGTGTGTGTGTGTGTGCAGATCAAAAATGGAGATGACGGGAGAGCGTGTAGTGGAAAGAGACGCGCGCGACGGACTAAAGCAGTATTTAGTTGTATTTCTGCGAGAATACTGCACGATTCTAGAGAAATCATATCAATGCTCACTGTTTCCTGTTTCGCATTTATCACTAATCGAATCGAACTGCCTGGTTCAGCCAAGAAGCGTAGTTCCTAGCGATATTTGACTTTGTTTGTCATTATGTGGGATTATCTCACGCTGCTGAAGGAATGGAACACTTCAATTCCTCACCATCACTACACTCGCTGAAAATTTTTCATCAGTCTTCCCATTCAACTTCCAAGATATGAGAACAAGTTGAATAGAACTCTTTATGCAGCAGGAACCGTATTCACAATCACGACAGTTTATCAAGAAACATTGTCATAAAGAAGAAACTGTTTTTGTCGTTGCTGATGTCACTGACGTTGATTTTGATCGAAACGGTCGCAACGGTATGCGGTACATACAGGCAATCCTTATCAAGTGATCCCTTAAAAACCAAGTACTGAAAGAAGAAAGCGGTCCGATTCCTCACAAGGTTAAGGGTTAAGAACTTTGCACAATCGGGTGAGGGAAACACGCCACCACAACGGAGAAGATACGCAACTCTGTGGTTTTTCGCGTATTCTAACTTGCACTACCCAACCATTCAAAGCCTTCTCAAAAACGTCTTCCTACGACTATAAGAGCAAGGAGGAGTCGGTAGTGGAGTGTTAAGTAATGGCGATGTGGCTGTCGCAAACGAGGTTTCTACGTGGGGTTAGCAAGGAAAGCAGCGTACTGCATCGAGCAGATTTCTAACAGAAAAGGTTTTTTGAAGAGTTTTTTGCGCGCGCGAAGCGCCGCATCGCCATAACTCGTTTTAAAATTGACTGCTGTAAAGAAAACTTTCGTGTTCATCCCAGCGAAACTAATATGTGGGGGTAACCTTTTCGTCTCCGATTTTTTTTTCGAAAATGTACTGTTTCTTGAGAAATTACCGTCGACCACAGGTCTGATATGACGGTTTTCTAATTCGATGACCGTGTGAATAACTCATGGGGGGGGTTTCTACGCGGAAGCGTACAATCATTTCAATGAGGGGCTGGAGCTAAATCTATAATTTTGTCACATTAGCGTATTGATCTCGTCGAATTAAATTCAAAAATGGCTTTAAAAATTGAAATTGAACCTCTATTCAAGAAGTTATGGCGATGCAACGCTTGATCCGCCGCCGCAAAATGCCGTTCTTGCCTGCCCAGTACCGTAAACCGAAAGCAGATCTCGAGAAAGGTACTTGTGAAAATGCAGTTACTTGAAAATCTTCTTTACCTGTAACAACCGCATGTTGCTATCATTGAAATGCTACTACCCAGTGACTTAAAAGAAGACAACAGCGAGGAACTTGCTCCATAAGCTGGATGAGCACCTATACGACAAGAATTCATTCTAGTAAGACACAAACCGTTAAAGCAAGGTATGCACGGGCCTCGTTTCTTCTTCCTGTCTTTACTAAAAAACAAACCGAAAGAAAGTCATACTAGTAAATCAACCAACCTTCAGGATGTGACAGATTAGACGGTCCTATAAAAACAGCAACGCTTAGCATAATGGCTGGAAGTATTGTAACCAGCACGATAACAGAGCTCTGAAAGCGGAATTGTCTGAGTGAGTGGAAATACATTCAGTGCGTTTCACAAGTATACGGACACACCCTAAACTACGAAGACAGAAATTCAAAAAAATCTTCGCCTCATTTTATGGCCACCATTAAATTTTGCGAACCTGAAAACCCCAATCTACAGCATTTCAATAACGAACCTGAAAATTTTTGAGTAAATTAGGGCTTCAACCTTAATTTAGGTCATTTCATAAGTATACGGACACCTTAATTACGGAGGCAAAAAAAATTTCTGGTAAAGTTTTCCGTTTCAATTGTGGAATAAGTTTGACCAGTGCGTCCACTATTTTATCTACGGTTTACATCCTTCTGAGGTCGAGCAGGCTTAAATTCGTGCACTGCATACTGCTTGTTTGATCAACCTCCAGCTTGCCGAGCAACTTTGTCATTCACCGTCGACAATTATCTCCGCGATCCTGAATCGTTTGGCTATAAAAGAAGATCAGGTTGATCAAAGAAGCGGTCCGCTCCAGAAGAATGTCGAATCGGAAGACTCGTCTCAACCTCAATCAACACCATCAACCAAGTTCGAGCCTATTCGCAGACGCCTGTGTTTAATCGACCGCCTGGAAAATCATGCGTCGTCAGAACAACATTGTGCGTTGCCTTCTACGTCCGGCTCCACGCCTCAATAACTCACGCAAGGCTGCTCGACTTTACTTTGCGAGTATCAACATGGCGACAAATCGGGCCAAGGTTATCACTAGTTTCGTGGGGTCTCTAAAGTCACTATTTCGTGCTCAGGTAATCTTTCTGACGAAGAGAAGTTCAATTTGCATGGTACAGACGGCTACGCCTACTGTTGGAGATAGGAAGGAAACAATATACTCCAGCACGAGGAACTTCGGTGTAGGAAGTGTGATAATTTGGGGCAGATTCTACCAAGAAGGATTGCTCGAGATCGCCTTTTATTTTACCCACATGAACTCTGTTGACTACCAGAACATCCTTAGAGTTTACTTGCTGCCATTTGTGGCCGAGTTGAACAAGGAAAATTTCGCATTTCAGCAAGACAATGCCGCCATCCACGTCAGGAGCTCTACGAAATCGTGGTTTGAGGAGAAGGATGTAGCTGTGATGGAAAGGCCTGCCTGTTCTCCAGATTCCAACCCTATAGAAAATGTATGCGGCATCCTTGTGCGTGCAGTGGAAGCCCCACATACATACGACAACGTTGAAGATCTGAAAGGAGCCCTTATCCGAGCTTGAAACAGTTTGGGCGGGCAAGTACTTTCTAGACTGGTCCACTCAATGCCAAAGCGTGTTCTCGAAATAACTTCCAAACATGGAGAATCGATAAATTACTGAGTTTTTCTTTGTATATGTTTCTAATAATAAAGTCGTTGAATTTTGGGGGTGCCCCTATACTTATGAAACACGTGTTGAAGTATTAACTTCTATTTATTTATTTATTTAATTACGTCACATAAGGCGATGCGTAGTAGAACACAAGACATGAGACGATACCAAACGTCAATCAAATAGTATCTAAAAACACAAAAGTTTTTTCCCTGCTAAGCGTTTGAAAGTACGAAAACCGAGTGGGTGAGGGTGGGACCCCACCTTCAAAGAAATGAAGATTACACCCGCTCTGCAGGTGAAGCTGGCCGAACTAACCGTTGTTTTAGCAGTACCAAAAGAGATTTTGAGTGAGCTTTCCCGTGTCCTGGAAATTACCAATCGATAGAACTTCGACGGTCTAGTCTTTATAATACCAGAGAGTATTTTGAAAACCATACTAGCGTCACTTGGTTGACGACGAGACTGAAGTGTGCAGTTTGAGCTTCTGATTCCTAGTTTTAGAACTGGGCAAGCTTCGAAAGAAGTAAGAAAACGCTCTTAAGAATGTTCTTCGGGTAAAATTATCTTGAACCTTCTCTAGCAAAGCATTATCTTTCTTTCTAGTCGGACAAATGACTGAGCTCCCACATTCCACAGTAGGCCTAACGTATGTCCTGTAGGCTCTAACGAGCAGAAACTCGTCCAGTAACGTCAAACCCTTAAAAATTTGGAAGGTACGTGACATATCTTTCTTATGCAAACATTTCCAGTGCTCAAAAAAATCTAGTCTGTTGGTATAATGAAAACCAAGGTCTTTGACACTGGAGACAAAGCCCAGAACATGGCTACCAAGCCTATAAGTGGTTGACACTGGAGACAAAGCCCAGAACATGGCTACCAAGCCTATAAGTGGTTGACACTGGAGACAAAGCCCAGCACATGGCTACCAAGCCTATAAGTGGTTGACACTGGAGACAAAGCCCAGAACGTGGCTACCAAGCCTATAAGTGGAAGGAACAGAGTACCCACCGATTCTCATGCAAACGGTTTTCTCAGGAGCTAAAGGTAATTTCTAAGTATTAGACCAACCCAAAATACCATCCAAGGCAGCTTGAACTTTATCGTGATCCTCATCACTTTCCGATACCCGATAAGTTTTAGGATCGTCGGTAAATTGTTTGCATTCGACGCCACACAGTTCCAAAATACTAGAAAGCTCAGCTGAGTACAGCGCAAACAGAATAGGAGAAAGGACTCCACCCTGAGGAACGCCACTGATTACTGGTCTACTAGAAGAGAAGCTATCCCCGAATTTTACTTGAAAAGTTCTCTCGGAAAGATACTCTCTCAACCAACTGACCACCAATGGATGAAACCTCAAGAACGTGACCTTATGCAACAGCATAGAGTGATCCACCTTATCGAACGCTTTGGACTTGCTTCGAATCTTTAAAGACAGTGCTCACGATGATTTCCGTCCCAGAAATTTTCACATGAAACAATGCGCTGATTTCCAAGTGTTACCAAAATTACGAAGAAACGGCGAAAAACGCATTAAAACGTCGTATTTCAGTGACAGTATTCTAGTGACAGTATTTCTGGACTAGCTGTCCGACTGGATTAACATGTTCATGGTGGTTGTCACCAATGTAAAATTGGGTCAATCGAAAATAGAAGAATATTTCATGCAAAGCAGGATTAGTTCGGGCTCTAAGGAAAGAACGGAGCAATAGAGAGTAGAGAATCGCAAAGGACAGATTCAAAAAAAAATTTCATTATCACAACAAACACAATCTGTGAAAATTAAAGGCACAGGACACCCAGAAAATTATTTCTTAGGGGGTTTATTCTTATATTAGAGAGAGTCTCAATCTGATCACAATGGTGTTTCTGAAATCGTATAGAAAATACAAATAGATCCAAAAGGGAGTGAAGAACGGCGACTCGGTTGAAAATCATCTACCCATCTAGCCGCTATTGAGCTCAAAAATCAGGAAGGGGGCCGGGCCTCTGGTGGTGGCTGGAGGGGATCGGGCCCGTGGTGGTCGCTTATATCTCGCATATTTAGAGAAATTGAGATCTCGTATTTGGCAAGTGTTATACAGGAGGGGTCTACAACACACTCAAATGAAAACCACAAATTTCATGTTTGAGGGTGTAGTGAGCCTCTATAGGCAGCATACACGCTCGTAAACGCGATTGAGATAACTACGGAAATAGAATGGTATGGCCCAGATTACAACGCCTACGCATTTCGAAGTGTCAAAAACGACCCACAATGCCGCTACACAAGTTAGAGTTGGCCCCGCCCTGTATTTTCACCTGCATTTGCCCTTTTCCTGCAATGCAAGGTTGCTGGGTCATAATAACCGTCGGTACTGTTGGTAGATTGCCTAACAAGTGAACGGCGAAGATGGCCCAGCAACCCTGCGTTTGAGGAAAATGGCAAATACACGGGGCGTGAAAATACAGGGCGGGGCCAACTTCATGTAGCGGAATTGTGGGTCGTTTTTGACACTGCAAAATGCGTGAGCATTATGTTGTAAGCCATACGGTTCGATTCACGTAGTTATCTCAACCACGTTTACGAGCGTGTATACTGCCTTTAAGAGGTGGGGTGATACTTGAGGATTTCGTGTACTTCTGGTGAGTTTTCTTCAATTTCTACGTCATTTTATTTCTACCCGGGGGCCACTTAATCAATATAGCGAGTAATCGAAAAATTGAAGATAACTTATTGACAATGTTTGTCCTTTAAGATTTTTTACAGAAATGCTGTAGACTGGGGTTTCACGTGAGCCAAGTCCATTGCAGCCATAAAATTTGCCTAAGATTTTTGTGAATTTATTAGTTTTAGGGGTGCCCCAATACTTATGAAATGCACTGTATAAGGTTCACTAATAGCATGACTCCACACGCCACTGAAGGAGATCTGAATGAACAAATCGTAAACAATTACCCTGTGTCAAAATGATGCTTACAACGTGCCTGTACAACTAAGCCAATGATTGCGTGCCTATGCTGTCTTCTGGAAGTTGCGCTAAATCGTGCTTGATTGCGTAGAATAAGTGAAGTGTGCTTAATAATGATGACAATAACGATAGCAGATGCAATCGACAGTAGAACAAGGGATAACATCCATGCATCCACAGTTGGCCCACCACCAAGAATGAAACTCTCGTCGAGATTCATTGCAGGATGAACCTGAAAAGAGACAGTCCCATAGGGAATCATCACTAACGAGTGGACTAGGAAGCAAATGGAAACATGAGTGAGGAGTAAAACCCCAACTTCCGGATGGCCACATACCTTGTTCATTGCTGAAATACTCTCTTTATTATCCTTGAAAGCAAAAGTGGCTAGCGGTGTACTGGTAACGGTGTATATCATATACCAGAGCGCTATGAGGGCAGCCAACGTTCTTTCAGATAGTTCCCATTTTAGGCCATATAAGCAGAGTTTATATCTGTACAAATATGCAGCCATCAGAGACCCATTCATGCAGGCTTCCAGCAATGTTGATAAACCCTGAAATAGGTACAGGTACCAGTGCGCCAACGCAAACTACATCTCCGAGGAGGAACAAAACGGTCAGTGCAATACATGCCGACTGCATGTAGTCTTATTGTATGGAGTCCTTACAGCGGTGACCAAGATTGTTATTCTCCTTATTCGGCTTACCTTTCGGCTATCTTCGCCTTCTTCGAAATCTGGGAAACTCTAAATAGAATCAGAGAAACTACATGCCCAAACCTCGTCTCAACCTGCATAGAAAGATTCTCTCGGACGTGATCCAAAAGAGCCAAATGACAGATATTGCCAACTTTTAAAGGTGACCAAGAGGTCCCACAGTCTTGGATGGAAGTGGCTATGCGACTGACTGGTAAAAACCCTCAGGACCATCCACAAAGATTCTGGACCGCCCACGCTTAGACCCACCTTCAGATCAGGATCGATCGGTCAAATCCCATACAGGTCGGCGTAGTAAGCCAACTTTAGGTCACATCAACAAACGTCTTTTCTGTGAAATTTGGGTGTTTTCAACCCAAGAAGCTACAAGAGTTTTGCGCGCAAAGGTTTTGCTTTCACGTGCCAAGATAGTAACAGTAAATGAACTAAAAATGTTATCGTGACTGAGCACTTAGTATTCACCACACCAAGTAGAGAAGTGGAGTAGATATTTCAGACTTGCTTACGCTGTATGCGTGCAATTGAAGGGACACACAGTGGTTTGCCCGTCTCCCTACCTAAAGCACCTTCCTATAACGGCAACTTCGAGCGATTACAAACTAGTAAACCCCCAGGATGTGTAAGAGGGTTTTCGACAACTTATACCATCTTTTGAAGATCTGCGTAACGAATTCAGGCACGAATCGCTGAATTGAATTGAACCGATGAGAAATAAACGCGAAATGCTACTCTTGTTAGTTTCTCCTCGTAAATAGCTGAGAGCGCGGTTCGAAGAAAACGTCTCGAGTGGCGGCAAGAATGATATCCTCTATTATGGAATGAAATTTACCGCTGTTGATCGCGTGTGTGTGCACGCTTACGCTGCGGTTTCCTCTCCCCCCCCCCCACTTTCTCGTTGTCTGGCCCCTTGCTCCTCAGGCACGTGAGGGAAGGAACTTTATTTGCTCCTCAAAAAAAATACATTGTATGTGCTTTTTCAAAACGAAGTTTCCACCATTGAGCGTGGGCCCATTCGCAAACGCGGAAGCCATGGAAATTTAGTTACTCACACAGATTATACAAAAATTATTCTCCTAGTTGGATAGCGTAGTACAGAAAAGTATTCAAAAATCAAAAAGGAGGTAAAATGAATCCTAAATACAAATATTAGTCTTCAAACCTTAAATTTACAACAAATAAAGGCTGAACCCACGTAAAGATACTGCGGTGGGATTCTGAAAAGCTGCCACAATAAGCCTTCGAATTGGGTTCCTTGCAATGGAAACATTGGCATCGGTGACATAAGCACCATCCAGAAGATCGAACTCACATAGCCTGATATCTAAACAACGAGATGGGCGTGTTTTGTTCTCCATTTTGGCTCATGTTGTCAATAAATTCTAGCGAACTTCAAAATTAAATTGTGGCGCATTCTGTCCCGCCTAAAGCTCTCCAATATTTTCAGCGATGCGCAATTTGACTAGAAACTTCATAATTCTTTTCTGTTTTGGTCCCAAAATTCTTCAGCACAACTAAAATGTATCTCTTACCTGTATGTTGAGCAGAAAGTAGATGTAGGGTTTCATGTGCACAGTGGATTTGTAGGCGATCAAAAATAACGAGTAAATGAAAAAGATTGTTGTGACTGTGGCTACGCAGTAGTAAAGCATAAGAAGGACTGACATTGGTCACTTCACAGTAAGAATACTTCAAGCGAGAGGTGCTGATAGCCAAATTGGTAGGGGATCTCAGGAAAATGCAGTTTGTGAAGTAGGGATTATTTTGAATATGCTAAACGGCTGGACGACTTCACCATCCACATGAGAGGATGAGGTAATAGTTCCCTGCAAATACCAACACTCCCAGTAGGCTTATTTAGAGCGGAAGTTGCGCTCGAAAACAATGAGGTAGGTTCCATCCACTGTTTGGATGCAATCATGCCAGAAACTTGTTTATGTTTTCTGCAAAACTGACAATAAATGAAATCCTTGTTGCACGTGTTCTGATGTGGGAAACACGAATCAATCACTATCTGCAAGCTACAGTATCATGCATGCAAGCACTCTCGTTTCTTCGATCATAACTCAGATTTGTACTATGGGCTACGAACGCACTTTGTCCAACGGGTTGCTTGACCCTGCTGTCATTGTGTGAAATTATCTCACCTGCTAAAAAATATACCACTTCAATTCCTCACCATCAGCACACTTCCTGAAGTCGCAAAAAAATTTGAACAGTCCGTCCATTGAACATTCAAAACATGAACGCAGGGCACATAGAACCATTTATGGAGCGAGAATCGTATTCTCAATCACAATGATTTATCACGAAACACTTTTAAAAGGAAGAAACTTTGGTTGTCTTTACTGATGTCACTGACGCTGACTTCGATCGAAACCATCGCAGCGGTATGCAGTACACGCAAGCAATCCTTACCATGTGATCCCTTAAAAAACAAGTACTGAAAGGAGAAAGGGATTCTATTTCTCACGAGGTATCAAGGGTTAAGAAACTTGTGCAGTCGAATGGAGAAAGCACGCCTCCACAGCGGAGAAGCTACGCAACTCTGTGGTTGTCCTCTATTATGACGTGCACTGCCCAACCATTCGAAGGCTTTCTCGAAAAGGCTGTCCCCCGACTATTACAGCAAGGCGGAGGTAACTGTCCAAAACGAGTTTTCCATAAGGAGTTTTTAAAGAAAGTAGCGTACGGCACCGAGCAGGTTTCTTGCAGAAACGGCACTTTGCTGTGTTTCTTATTCGCGCAAGGCACCGAATCGCCATATCTCGCTTCCAAATTGACGAACTAAACTTTCAAGGGAGTTTTCGTGTTCCTCTCAGTGAGACGAATGCGATGATATATAAATCGTCTCCGATAATTCATCGAAAAACGTATATTTGCTTAATGAATTTCCCTTCGGCCACAGGTCTAATATTGCAGATTTCTGATCTCATGATCGCGTGATTGGCCTACAAGGGGTATTTTGAGATGGAAGTGAACAATCACTTCTATAAGGAGTCGCTTATGCTCCCGCCGCGGGGAGGCGTGGCCAGGGCTGGGCACACGTCCCGGCATGGCGAATCTGAATATGCACCCCCCTTAGCTCGGTAATTTTTAGGCACCCCCTTATGGGAAATCGAAATCGGCTGTTTTCCGAATAGTTGGACAGCTATGATCTTGACTTCCTGATTTTGATGAACAAGAATATAAAAAAAGCACTGAATAGAGAATATTCCGAAAAAGGCAACAAGAAAGGTAGTGTAATTTCTGAACTTCAAAACAACCCCATGAGGAAAATTTGTTAGTAAGACGGTAAGTTATGACAAAAGATAAAACATTTTTCAATACAAAACAATTGAACATTTACCAACAACAGAACTACTACTATTGCAATAATTAATGCTTCCTGTCAAATGTTTTCATAAACCTATGAAGGATTAGTTAATCTGTGTTTGATTGTTCTGATGTGGAAATCAGAACTATTTCAAGTTGTGGAACAATGTTAGGATTCATGTGATTCGTAGGGAGTAGAAAACCCGTGTTTTACCCTCCTAGAATGCCGCAATCGCTTAAAAAATCGGCTTGCCGTGCGATACGGTGTTTGTACGCAGCTACACAGCGCACACGGGAATGGACGCGCACACAATATTAATAAAAAATGTATTTTATTACAGAACAAGGAGGAGAAAAGGATTGAAACTGAAGGAAATGGAAGATGGTAAAGGTAGTCTATTCTGGATGTACCCATTTTAGAAATTTAATGTAAATAAACAAAGTTAGAGCAGGTGTAAATATTTAGCCGTGACAAGGTTAATTCAAACGAACCTAGTTGATCAAAACTAGCATTAAACTGAGAGCAAAGGATATTGTTAGAACGAGGAGAATCTTGCAAACATTTGAGCACCAATGGGACCGGCTTTCAATGTGATTTAAGGACCTTAAATCTCGTCCCGGTTTTACCCCGAAAACCGGGACAAAGCCGGGACAAAACCGGGACGAGTTTTAAGGTCCTTAAATCACATAGAATATCAAACCTATTGCTGTTAAAATCTTTGCCAGATTCTCCTCTTTCTCTCAATGCTCTTAGATCTCATGTTTATTGGTGTTTTTAATCAACTAGGTTCATTTGAATAAACCTTGTCAAGTCCAAAAATTTCACTCCGCTCCAACTTAGTTTGTTTACATTAAATTTTTATAATGGAAACATTGAAAGAATCCTATTTCTGCCTCTCTACATTTACTCTAGTTTCAATCATTTTCTCCGCCCGTTCTGTAATAAAATAGATTTTTTTAATTAATATTGTGTGCGCGTCCACTCCAGTGCGGGTTGTGTAGCTGCGGACAAACACCATTTCTCACGGCTAGCCTAGTCTATGAGAGATTGCGGCATTCAAGGTGGATAAAACTCGGGTTTTTATGATCAGGGTACTTCTCAATGAGGAGGACACGGTCATTCGCTTCTTTCATAGTAACTTGCAGTCTTCACTTTTTACAGTTGGCTCTCTTCATGAGCCACATTCTCATGAATAAAAATCTATTGACTAGTTGTGATGCTGACTGGGCTATCTGTACTTTTAGACTGTCGAAATAAATCCTAGCCTGCTCGGATGAGTCCGGGCAGAGTAAGCAGCGGAGCGGTTGGTCATGGCAAAGTATAACAATCGCTCCAGCCGCGAAGCGGCTGGAGAGGTTTGGTTTTGCCTGGCACTTGTGATCACTTAGATTTTGGTAAAGTAGTTAATAAAACCTGTAAAACAAATTTTCTAGAGATTTCCTTCTGGATATAAGTGAGAGAGTATAGAAGACACCCGCTGACAAAATTTGAGCCAAATCGATTGAAAATTAACAAAGTTAGATCGGCGGAAGCTTAGCTAAAATTCGCGTTTTTTCTTGTAACGCGTCCCTCGTGTCCTGTTCCTCGTCCCTCGTCCCTCGTCCCTCGTTCGCGCCACTAGCCACTGCCAGTGGTCGCAGGCTATCAGTACATAGGGCATCTGATGACGTCATCAGGGTGTCATGTAAAGTACATAGGGCATCTGATGACGTCATCAGGGTGTCATGTAAAGTACATAGGGCATCTGATGACGTCATCAGGGTGTCATGTAAAGTACATAAGGCATCTGATGACGTCATCAGGGTGTCATGTAAAGTACATAGGGCATCTGATGACGTCATCAGGATGTCATGTAAAGTACATAGGGCATCTGATGACGTCATCAGGGTGTCATGTAAAGTACATAGGGCATCTGATGACGTCATCAGGGTGTCATGTAAAGTACATAGGGCATCTGATGACGTCATCAGGGTGTCATGTAAAGTACATAGGGCATCTGATGACGTCATCAGGGTGTCATGTAAAGTACATAGGGCATCTGATGACGTCATCAGGATGTCATGTAAAGTACATAAGGCATCTGATGACGTCATCAGGGTGTCATGTAAAGTACATAAGGCATCTGATGACGTCATCAGGGTGTCATGTAAAGTACATAGGGCATCTGATGACGTCATCAGGGTGTCATGTAAAGTACATAGGGCATCTGATGACGTCATCAGGGTGTCATGTAAAGTACATAGGGCATCTGATGACGTCATCAGGGTGTCATGTAAAGTACATAGGGCATCTGATGACGTCATCAGGGTGTCATGTAAAGTACATAGGGCATCTGATGACGTCATCAGGGTGTCATGTAAAGTACATAGGGCATCTGATGACGTCATCAGGATGTCATGTAAAGTACATAGGGCATCTGATGACGTCATCAGGGTGTCATGTAAAGTACATAGGGCATCTGATGACGTCATCAGGATGTCATGTAAAGTACATAGGGCATCTGATGACGTCATCAGGATGTCATGTAAAGTACATAGGGCATCTGATGACGTCATCAGGATGTCATGTAAAGTACATAGGGCATCTGATGACGTAATCAGGATGTCATGTAAAGTACATAGGGCATCTGATGACGTCATCAGGGTGTCACGTAAAGTACATAGGGCATCTGATGACGTCATCAGGATGTCATGTAAAGTACATAGGGCATCTGATGACGTCATCAGGATGTCATGTAAAGTACATAGGGCATCTGATGACGTCACCAGGGTGTCATGTAAAGTACATAGGGCATCTGATGACGTCATCAGGGTGTCATGTAAAGTACATAGGGCATCTGATGACGTCATCAGGGTGTCATGTAAAGTACATAGGGCATCTGATGACGTCACCAGGGTGTCATGTAAAGTACATAGGGCATCTGATGACGTCATCAGGGTGTCATGTAAAGTACATAGGGCATCTGATGACGTCATCAGGATGTCATGTAAAGTACATAGGGCATCTGATGACGTCATCAGGGTGTCATGTAAAGTACATAGGGCATCTGATGACGTCATAAGGGTGTCATGTAAAGTACATAGGGCATCTGATGACGTCATCAGGTGTCATGTAAAGTACATAGGGCATCTGATGACGTCATCAGGGTGTCATGTAAAGTACATAGGGCATCTGATGACGTCATCAGGGTGTCATGTAAAGTACATAGGGCATCTGATGACGTCATCAGGTGTCATGTAAAGTACATAGGGCATCTGGTGACGTCATCAGGATGTCATGTAAAGTACATAGGGCATCTGATGACGTCATCAGGGTGTCATGTAAAGTACATAGGGCATCTGATGACGTCATAAGGGTGTCATGTAAAGTACATAGGGCATCTGATGACGTCATCAGGGTGTCATGTAAAGTACATAGGGCATCTGATGACGTCATCAGGGTGTCATGTAAAGTACATAGGGCATCTGATGACGTCATCAGGGTGTCATGTAAAGTACATAGGGCATCTGATGACGTCATCAGGGTGTCATGTAAAGTACATAGGGCATCTGATGACGTCATCAGGATGTCATGTAAAGTACATAGGGCATCTGATGACGTCATCAGGGTGTCATGTAAAGTACATAGGGCATCTGATGACGTCATAAGGGTGTCATGTAAAGTACATAGGGCATCTGATGACGTCATCAGGGTGTCATGTAAAGTACATAGGGCATCTGATGACGTCATCAGGATGTCATGTAAAGTACATAGGGCATCTGATGACGTCATCAGGATGTCATGTAAAGTACATAGGGCATCTGATGACGTCATCAGGGTGTCACGTAAAGTACATAGGGCATCTGATGACGTCATCAGGATGTCATGTAAAGTACATAGGGCATCTGATGACGTCATCAGGGTGTCATGTAAAGTACATAGGGCATCTGATGACGTCATAAGGGTGTCATGTAAAGTACATAGGGCATCTGATGACGTCATCAGGGTGTCATGTAAAGTACATAGGGCATCTGATGACGTCATCAGGATGTCATGTAAAGTACATAGGGCATCTGATGACGTCATCAGGATGTCATGTAAAGTACATAGGGCATCTGATGACGTCATCAGGGTGTCATGTAAAGTACATAGGGCATCTGATGACGTCATCAGGGTGTCATGTAAAGTACATAGGGCATCTGATGACGTCATCAGGGTGTCATGTAAAGTACATAGGGCATCTGATGACGTCATCAGGATGTCATGTAAAGTACATAGGGCATCTGATGACGTCATCAGGTGTCATGTAAAGTACATAGGGCATCTGATGACGTCATCAGGGTGTCATGTAAAGTACATAGGGCATCTGATGACGTCATCAGGATGTCATGTAAAGTACATAGGGCATCTGATGACGTCATCAGGGTGTCATGTAAAGTACATAGGGCATCTGATGACGTCATCACGGTGTCATGTAAAGTACATAGGGCATCTGATGACGTCATCACGGTGTCATGTAAAGTACATAGGGCATCTGATGACGTCATCAGGATGTCATGTAAAGTACATAGGGCATCTGATGACGTCATCAGGATGTCATGTAAAGTACATAGGGCATCTGATGACGTCATCAGGATGTCATGTAAAGTACATAGGGCATCTGATGACGTAATCAGGATGTCATGTAAAGTACATAGGGCATCTGATGACGTCATCAGGGTGTCATGTAAAGTACATAGGGCATCTGATGACGTCATCAGGATGTCATGTAAAGTACATAGGGCATCTGATGACGTCACCAGGGTGTCATGTAAAGTACATAGGGCATCTGATGACGTCATCAGGGTGTCATGTAAAGTACATAGGGCATCTGATGACGTCATCAGGGTGTCATGTAAAGTACATAGGGCATCTGATGACGTCATCAGGGTGTCATGTAAAGTACATAGGGCATCTGATGACGTCACCAGGGTGTCATGTAAAGTACATAGGGCATCTGATGACGTCATCAGGGTGTCATGTAAAGTACATAGGGCATCTGATGACGTCATCAGGGTGTCATGTAAAGTACATAGGGCATCTGATGACGTCATCAGGGTGTCATGTAAAGTACATAGGGCATCTGATGACGTCATCAGGTGTCATGTAAAGTACATAGGGCATCTGATGACGTCATCAGGGTGTCATGTAAAGTACATAGGGCATCTGATGACGTCATCAGGGTGTCATGTAAAGTACATAGGGCATCTGATGACGTCATCAGGGTGTCATGTAAAGTACATAGGGCATCTGATGACGTCATCAGGATGTCATGTAAAGTACATAGGGCATCTGATGACGTCATCAGGATGTCATGTAAAGTACATAGGGCATCTGATGACGTCATCAGGGTGTCATGTAAAGTACATAGGGCATCTGATGACGTCATCAGGATGTCATGTAAAGTACATAGGGCATCTGATGACGTCATCAGGATGTCATGTAAAGTACATAGGGCATCTGATGACGTCATCAGGATGTCATGTAAAGTACATAGGACATCTGATGACGTCATCAGGATGTCATGTAAAGTACATAGGGCATCTGATGACGTCATCAGGATGTCATGTAAAGTACATAGGGCATCTGATGACGTCATCAGGATGTCATGTAAAGTACATAGGGCATCTGATGACGTCATCAGGATGTCATGTAAAGTACATAGGGCATCTGATGACGTCATCAGGGTGTCATGTAAAGTACATAGGGCATCTGATGACGTCATCAGGATGTCATGTAAAGTACATAGGGCATCTGATGACGTCATCAGGGTGTCATGTAAAGTACATAGGGCATCTGATGACGTCATCAGGTGTCATGTAAAGTACATAGGGCATCTGATGACGTCATCACGGTGTCATGTAAAGTACATAGGGCATCTGATGACGTCATCAGGATGTCATGTAAAGTACATAGGGCATCTGATGACGTCATCAGGATGTCATGTAAAGTACATAGGGCATCTGATGACGTCATCAGGATGTCATGTAAAGTACATAGGGCATCTGATGACGTCATCAGGATGTCATGTAAAGTACATAGGGCATCTGATGACGTAATCAGGATGTCATGTAAAGTACATAGGGCATCTGATGACGTCATCAGGATGTCATGTAAAGTACATAGGGCATCTGATGACGTCATCAGGATGTCATGTAAAGTACATAGGGCATCTGATGACGTCATCAGGGTGTCATGTAAAGTACATAGGGCATCTGATGACGTCATCAGGGTGTCATGTAAAGTACATAGGGCATCTGATGACGTCATCAGGGTGTCATGTAAAGTACATAGGGCATCTGATGACGTCATCAGGGTGTCATGTAAAGTACATAGGGCATCTGATGACGTCATCAGGGTGTCATGTAAAGTACATAGGGCATCTGATGACGTCATCAGGATGTCATGTAAAGTACATAGGGCATCTGATGACGTCATCAGGGTGTCATGTAAAGTACATAGGGCATCTGATGACGTCATCAGGATGTCATGTAAAGTACATAGGGCATCTGATGACGTCATCAGGATGTCATGTAAAGTACATAGGGCATCTGATGACGTCATCAGGGTGTCATGTAAAGTACATAGGGCATCTGATGACGTCATCAGGATGTCATGTAAAGTACATAGGGCATCTGATGACGTCATCAGGTTGTCATGTAAAGTACATAGGGCATCTGATGACGGCATCAAGGTGTCATGTAAAGTACATAGGCATCTGATGACGTCATCAGGATGTCTTGTAAAGTACATAGGGCATCTGATGACGTCATCAGGATGTCATGTAAAGTACATAGGGCATCTGATGACGTCATCAGGGTGTCATGTAAAGTACATAGGGCATCTGATGACGTCATCAGGATGTCATGTAAAGTACATAGGGCATCTGATGACGTCATCAGGATGTCATGTAAAGTACATAGGGCATCTGATGACGTCATCAGGGTGTCATGTAAAGTACATAGGGCATCTGATGACGTCATCAGGTGTCATGTAAAGTACATAGGGCATCTGATGACGTCATCAGGGTGTCATGTAAAGTACATAGGGCATCTGATGACGTCATCAGGATGTCATGTAAAGTACATAGGGCATCTGATGACGTCATCAGGATGTCATGTAAAGTACATAGGGCATCTGATGACGTCATCAGGATGTCATGTAAAGTACATAGGGCATCTGATGACGTCATCAGGGTGTCATGTAAAGTACATAGGGCATCTGATGACGTCATCAGGTGTCATGTAAAGTACATAGGGCATCTGATGACGTCATCAGGGTGTCATGTAAAGTACATAGGGCATCTGATGACGTCATCAGGTGTCATGTAAAGTACATAGGGCATCTGATGACGTCATCAGGATGTCATGTAAAGTACATAGGGCATCTGATGACGTCATCAGGATGTCATGTAAAGTACATAGGGCATATGATAACGTCATCAGGGTGTCATGTAAAGTACATAGGGCATCTGATGACGTCATCAGGGTGTCATGTGTAAAGTACATAGGGCATCTGATGACGTCATCAGGATGTCACGTAAAGTACATAGGGCATCTGATGACGTCATCAGGGTGTCATGTAAAGTACATAGGGCATCTGATGACGTCATCAGGGTGTCATGTAAAGTACATAGGGCATCTGATGACGTCATCAGGATGTCATGTAAAGTACATAGGGCATCTGATGACGTCATCAGGATGTCATGTAAAGTACATAGGGCATCTAATGACGTCAACAGGGTGTCATGTAAAAGTACATAGGGCATCTGATGACGTCATCAGTGTGTCATGTAAAGTACATAGGGCATCTGATGACGTCATCAGGGTGTCACGTAAAGTACATAGGGCATCTGATGACGTCATCAGGGTGTCACGTAAAGTACATAGGGCATCTGATGACGTCATCAGGGTGTCATGTAAAGTACATAGGGCATCTGATGACGTCATCAGGATGTCATGTAAAGTACATAGGGCATCTGATGACGTCATCAGGGTGTCATGTAAAGTACATAGGGCATCTGATGACGTCATCAGGGTGTCATGTAAAGTACATAGGGCATCTGATGACGTCATCAGGGTGTCATGTAAAGTACATAGGGCATCTGATGACGTCATCAGGATGTCATGTAAAGTACATAGGGCATCTGATGACGTCATCAGGGTGTCATGTAAAGTACATAGGGCATCTGATGACGTCATCAGGATGTCATGTAAAGTACATAGGGCATCTGATGACGTCATCAGGGTGTCATGTAAAGTACATAGGGCATCTGATGACGTCATCAGGGTGTCATGTAAAGTACATAGGGCATCTGATGACGTCATCAGGATGTCATGTAAAGTACATAGGGCATCTGATGACGTCATCAGGATGTCATGTAAAGTACATAGGGCATCTAATGACGTCATCAGGGTGTCATGTAAAGTACATAGGGCATCTGATGACGTCATCAGGGTGTCATGTAAAGTACATAGGGCATCTGATGACGTCATCAGGGTGTCACGTAAAGTACATAGGGCATCTGATGACGTCATCAGGGTGTCACGTAAAGTACATAGGGCATCTGATGACGTCATCAGGATGTCATGTAAAGTACATAGGGCATCTGATGACGTCATCAGGATGTCATGTAAAGTACATAGGGCATCTAATGACGTCATCAGGGTGTCATGTAAAGTACATAGGGCATCTGATGACGTCATCAGGGTGTCATGTAAAGTACATAGGGCATCTGATGACGTCATCAGGGTGTCACGTAAAGTACATAGGGCATCTGATGACGTCATCAGGGTGTCACGTGAAGTACATAGGGCATCTGATGACGTCATCAGGGTGTCATGTAAAGTACATAGGGCATCTGATGACGTCATCAGGATGTCATGTAAAGTACATAGGGCATCTGATGACGTCATCAGGGTGTCATGTAAAGTACATAGGGCATCTGTTGACGTCATCAGGGTGTCATGTAAAGTACATAGGGCATCTGATGACGTCATCAGGGTGTCATGTAAAGTACATAGGGCATCTGATGACGTCATCAGGATGTCATGTAAAGTACATAGGGCATCTGATGACGTCATCAGGGTGTCATGTAAAGTACATAGGGCATCTGTTGACGTCATCAGGGTGTCACGTGAAGTACATAGGGCATCTGATGACGTCATCAGGGTGTCATGTAAAGTACATAGGGCATCTGATGACGTCATCAGGATGTCATGTAAAGTACATAGGGCATCTGATGACGTCATCAGGGTGTCACGTAAAGTACATAGGGCATCTGATGACGTCATCAGGGTGTCATGTAAAGTACATAGGGCATCTGATGACGTCATCAGGATGTCATGTAAAGTACATAGGGCATCTGATGACGTCATCAGGGTGTCACGTGAAGTACATAGGGCATCTGATGACGTCATCAGGGTGTCACGTGAAGTACATAGGGCATCTGATGACGTCATCAGGATGTCATGTAAAGTACATAGGGCATCTGATGACGTCATCAGGATGTCATGTAAAGTACATAGGGCATCTGATGACGTCATCAGGATGTCATGTAAAGTACATAGGGCATCTGATGACGTCATCAGGGTGTCATGTAAAGTACATAGGGCATCTGATGACGTCATCAGGGTGTCATGTAAAGTACATAGGGCATCTGATGACGTCATCAGGATGTCATGTAAAGTACATAGGGCATCTGATGACGTCATCAGGGTGTCATGTAAAGTACATAGGGCATCTGTTGACGTCATCAGGGTGTCATGTAAAGTACATAGGGCATCTGATGACGTCATCAGAATGTCATGTAAAGTACATAGGGCATCTGATGACGTCATCAGGATGTCATGTAAAGTACATAGGGCATCTGATGACGTCATCAGGGTGTCATGTAAAGTACATAGGGCATCTGTTGACGTCATCAGGGTGTCATGTAAAGTACATAGGGCATCTGATGACGTCATCAGGGTGTCATGGAAAGTACATAGGGCATCTGATGACGTTAACAGGGTGTCATGTAAAGTACATAGGGCATCTGATGACGTCATCAGGATGTCATGTAAAGTACATAGGGCATCTGATGACTTCATCAGGATGTCATGTAAAGTACATAGGGCATCTGATGGCTTCATCAGGATGTCATGTAAAGTACATAGGGCATCTGATGACGTCATCAGGATGTCATGTAAAGTACACATAGCATCTGATGATGTCATCAGAACGTCGTGCCAAGTGCATAAAGCATCTGGTGACGTCATCAGGACGTCGTGCCAAGGTGGTGCCAAGTGCATAGGGCATTTTCTGACATCATCAGGACGTCGTGGAAAGTGAGTAGCGCTTCATTTGTAGCGTGCGCAACAAGGTTGTTGCTTACTGATTATTATAGCAATCCATGCTATTCGAGAATTATTGAAGATTTTTCAGGGATATTACTTCGTAATATCAATAAAAAGTGAACAATTCTATCAAAAAGGGGTCTTCCAAGCAAAAGAGGTTTGGTTGGCGTCAGAAACGTTCCAACAAAGGGAACAATAATTAAGTTGAATGAGGAGAGTCTACAAAAAGTGAACAATATTCTATCAAAAAAGGGTTTTCCAAGCAAAAGAGGTTTGGCTGGCGTCAGAAACGTTCCAACAAAAAGGGAACAATAGGTAAGTAGAATGAGGAGAGTCTACAAAAAGTGAACAATATTTTCTGAGACTGATTTTCCTGGCCGATACTTCTTAACAGCAAAAACAAACCTGTTGTGGTACTTCTAGAGGAAGAGTTTAATGGTTTCCAAGAATGGACTTCTATTCGTTGACGAGAATATAAGAAAATATTCTCATTAGGTGCTGCACTTTGGTTTCGCTTCTCGTAGCAGCTGGAGCTAACCGTCCGTCTGTGTTTTTGGCATGATCTTCTATTCTGATGGTAAGTATTAGGTTTAAATGCACATACTTTTTAACGGTTCTCGTGTAGTCAAGACGAGTTTTGGAACCACAGAGTGCTTCCGTGTAGAACTCCGCAACGGTTTGTTTTGCTGTTAAGAAGTA
Source organism: Aplectana chamaeleonis (assembly GCA_029168955.1). NCBI lineage: Eukaryota > Metazoa > Nematoda > Chromadorea > Rhabditida > Cosmocercidae > Aplectana > Aplectana chamaeleonis. Next base: position 263,594 of record JAPDOI010000495.1, on the reverse strand, counting down.
TCGGCCAGGAAAATCAGTCTCAGAAAATATTGTTCACTTTTTGTAGACTCTCCTCATTCTACTTACCTATTGTTCCCTTTTTGTTGGAACGTTTCTGACGCCAGCCAAACCTCTTTTGCTTGGAAAACCCTTTTTTGATAGAATATTGTTCACTTTTTGTAGACTCTCCTCATTCAACTTAATTATTGTTCCCTTTTTGTTGGAACGTTTCTGACGCCAACCAAACCTCTTTTGCTTGGAAGATGATAAGAAGATTTTGACATGATAAGCCCGATAAGCCTTGCTTCGACCGGCTCAAAATGAGCGACCTAGGCTATACATCAGTTCGCTAATCTTTTTTTGAACTTGAATGATAGTTTTCCTGGGCTCTGTCTTTGTATTATATCTTTGCCTCGAATCGGTAGCCACCCGCGTAATCAATGAACGTTGCACCAAAGAAACATGACACCACATCAATCCTTACTTGCTACAAGATAACGGAGTAGTGTTTACTCCTTCATCGAAACAAACTTCGACAGCAACTATGAATTATTGCGAACACAACCTGTCAATAATCTATCAATATTATTGCGAACACAACCTGGCAATAATCTATCTCTATCAAGAATTTGGATTCTTTAAGTGTTCTACTCAAAAAGCGGGGAAGAAGATACATATGACAAATCAGAAGAATAGTGCGTATTATTTTTTTTCCTGAAATTCGACAGTGCATGCACTTCGTTCTCTTTTTTGGTGTTCGGTTTAGGCACCCCCCTTTGCCCTCTCTGCAACGTCTAATATGCACCCCCCTAAGGTTAACCGGGGCGCGTGCCCAGCCCTGGGCGTGGCACAGTGCAATCCTATGGTATTGATCACGCGGCGCCACACGATCGAAATTGTAGGAATGAATTTCGCCACGCCGCTCGGAGGCGGAAGCATGAACGACCCCCTAAGGGGCCGATTAGAGTCACGCCGCTGAAATGGGCGGCTGAGGAAGGAGCCCCACGGCAATGTGGAACGGCGAAACGTCTAATATCGAATAAGATCGTTTGACTATTGAGAATCACAAACATCAGAGTTGGGCCTGACTTCAATTCCTCGGCAGAATAGGGAATGACTCATTTTTGGAGAGAAAAATTCGAGAAACAGAGTTACTCTTTTCGAAACACCTAAATATGGATGGAATTTCTTGATCAATTCTTATCCAAGTAGTCAAGTATCGTTAGCGTTAGGTTTATAATTGTAACAAATAACCCTACTTACCACCGCTACCTGTCTCAGATAATCGGAGGTCCAAATCGGCCACGATAGGCTTTCTAATTGGGTACCTAGTCGAGTTGAAAGGAACTTTAGCAGCAGCAAGTGCTGCTCCGAGGAGCATGTGGCCTGTTCGATAGGACTACGTGGTGCAGAGAGGCAAAACTCTTGCAGCACCCTATTTTCCACGTAGCAGCACGTGGCCCGTTCGATAGGACTACGTGGCGCAGGGAGGCAAAACCCTTGCCGCACCCACATTTCCCACGCAGCAGCACATCGTCCTATAATAGAAGCACGTGGTGCTGGGGGCGGGGTCCAACTCTTTCGATGGGAGCGGGTCTCCCTCAATAAGGATACGGTCCATGGCACGGCCTGCAGCAAGGGGTCACCCCCCCCGCAGTCCGCAGCAAAGACATCATCCTCGTCGCGGTCGACAGCGGGGGAGCTTCCCTTGCTGAAGACCGTGGGGGAGACCCTCTCAGCGGTCAAAAATCGTCCAGAAAGTGACTCCTAGTCACCTTCCAGGAGCGGCCCCGAAAGCCGACTGCGCTCCTCATGGGATGGTGCCCCTTTTATACATGCTGTGCGGCTGACATGCGCCTGGCCAGGTTTGAAGTGATGGATCAACGTGTTCAATCATGGGCATCGTGGCTCGTTCGTCATGCAAACCCCATCATAGTCGAATCGAAAGCATGTCATGGCCGAGTGGAACGGCTATGATTGGCGACACGTGCTTCTCACCTGGACAACGATTAGGCCACGTGGCGAACGGAATGTACGTGGCGGTATCGTCGTCTAACCGCTTTGTAGTGGAATAGAAAGCCTATCGTAGCCGAATAGGACACCCGACTCTCTGTGTGTTCTTTATACTCTCGCTTATTCAGAAACTGATGTTCGATTCAAACGAATGCGTACATCTGCAGAAAAGCTATCAAAGTGCAAAAAGAGCAGAAAAGTCTACAGTCGGAGTTGCTTAAAATTTTTCGGGGCAAAGTGTGATAATTGACTACCAGAAAGCTAAACCGATTTCTTTGATGATCGAATATTCATTATGTAATAGCTCATTAATTTTGATAACGCGCTCCACGGTTTTATTTATATTATTTTTATATGCATTTTGTTTGCTTACCAAACGTAAGTAGAGAGAAAAATTGATTGAGAAGCTCCTTGGTAATTTTCGGATCGCAAGTGCAGTTACCAGTGAGAAGTTATTCTTTAAATTCAATTTTTTCCGGTGGTCGCCATTCAACATAATCACCTCCAGGATAGGAAAAACGTTGATGATTGAGAAGAAGTTTTTCTGAATGCTTCCACTGGGAACAACAAGATCGAAATCGAAAGAAACGCAAAAGACAGCCAACCAGATATGTAACAGTTCGAAGCACTTGAGAAATAGAGAAGGACCCACGAACATGCATATTCTCGATGATTTTATCATGAAAAGCGAGCTCGACCGTCTGCTGTCGCAGCGCCTTCTCGCCGCACCGCTTGGGGTCGCAAAGCGGCACCGCCTAGCCACGCGGAAGCCGCCGGCGGCGGCCGCTGCCAGATTGTGCCCTGACCAAGTCTAAGGGGTCGTCTATACTTCCGCCGCCGAGCGGCGCAGCACAATACGTTATTGATCAGGCGGCGCGGCACGATCAATATTACAGAAAAGCGCTCTTCCGCGCCGCTCAGCGGCGGGTGTATAAACGACCCCTAATCGAACCAATGTAATGGTCTTGTTGAAAGAAATTCAAAAATGGCTTGAAAATTGAAATCGGACCACTTTCAAGCAAGTTATGGTGATACAACGCTTTATTCACCGCAAACCGCCGTTCTTGCAAGAGAGCTGCCTGGTAGCGTATGCAGGGTCTGATATCAGTTCTTTCTCGGACAATCTCTTGCATTCTGTTGGCTTGGTAATCACACAAGCATGATTTAATTGCAGTGTTCATTGGAGTTACATTTTTACGAATGCGCTTACAGGAGACACTCAATAAGAATCGAAGTCGCCCTGCGCGTATAGCCTGGTGCAAAATTGAATAGCTGTTTTTCGCGACTTCGCAAATGATGAAGGTACCGAGGTGCTTGTATGCTTTCCACCGCCTTAATTGGTCGCTTTCCAGAGTTTTTAAAGGACCTTCAACATTGAGGTGGGACGCACCCACGACATTTCGAATCCGATGCATTTCAAAACGCTGACTTTTGAAAATATTCTTTACCTGTAACAATCACATGTTGATATCATTGAAAGGGTACTACCCAGTGACTTCAGAGATGACAAGAGCGAGGAAATGGCACCATAAGCTGGAAGAGACCTATACGACAAGCAATCGTTCAAGTAAAATAGAAACCGTTAAGACGAGGTATGCACGGGCCTTGTTTCTCTATTATGCATTTTTAAAAAAAAATCAGGTATAGAGAAACAACCAACCTTCTGGATGTGACAAATTAGACGGTCCTATAAAAACGGCAGCGCTTAGCATAATGGCTGGAAGTATTGTAGCCAGCACGTTTACAGTACTCTGAAAAAAGGAATTGTCTTAGTGGGAGGAAATACATATAAGATTCACTAACGGTATAACTTCCAGCCACACGCCGCTGGAGGAGATCTATAATAAATGAACAAATCGTGAAAAATTACCCAGAATCGAAATGATTTTTATGAACTTGCTTGTACAATTAGGCCAGTGATTGCGTGCTTATGCAGCCTTCTGGAAGTTATGCTGAATCGCGCTTGATTGCGTAGAATAAGCGATGTATGCTTGATAATGATGACAACAGTAGTAATAGATGCAATCGATACTACAACAATGGCTACCATCCATGCATACACAGTTGGCCAACCAGCAAGAATGAAACTCTCGTCAAGATTCACCGCGGGGTAAATCTGAAAAAAAGTCGGTTCAATGAGGAAACATCGCTAATGAGTGGACTAGGCAGCGAACGGAAACATGAATGAGGCGTAAAGCTCCATTTTTCGATTGTCTACATACCTTTTTCATATCTGCGATACTCTCTCTGTTATTCTTGAAAGCAAAAGTGGCTAGTGATGTACTGGTAACGGTGTATATCATATACCAGAGCGCTATGAGAGCTGCCAATGACCTATCAGATATTTCCCATTCCATGCCATATAAGCATAGTTTATATCTGTACAAATAAGCAGCCATCAGCGACCCATTCATGCAGGCTTCCAGCAATGTAGATAAACCCTAAAGCAGGTTGAAAGGAAAAAAATTGATTTGTCAACCTATTACTTGATACTGGAAGGGCCTACTACAGTTGAAGCGGATGGCGCTGACCGTTTTGGTTCCCCCTTTGAGGTGTAGTTTGAGCCAACACAAGTCACACGAGCGAGGAGGAATTAAAATTGTCAGTGCGCTCCGTGCCGACTGTATTCAGTCTTACTGTATGGAGTGGTCTCCGGAGCATTGACAACCCGGCGCGCGAGGTGTCCGAGTCAGTATGATGAGCGCAGAGGACGAAAAGAAAGGCGCTGCCGGCCGGCCTGGCACTCCGCCGGCCAAAGTGCAAACTGGCTATCTCTGTGTCTCCGCGGAAAGGGATCATTTGCTTTGGCTGTACAGTATAGGGATGAGAGCAATCCTAGTTTGGGAGGGGGGGGGGACTCAGCATTCCAAACAGGAGTGACAGATGCAGCTTTCAGATGTCTGAGGCTCAAAATAGAGTTTCTAGGAAGGCAATGTCTGATATCGCGATCAGTTATCTGATGTGAATGAATTTCCAGCGGTCCCCCTTGTAGAGGTTGGCACCCGGGAATGAATCTCTAGAGTATTCAATTCCTAAATTTATCAACTGAAAGGCGTTGTAGGCTGTGCTTTTTCCATGGGGTTCTACACGAGAATAGGTTAGCAAGTTGGTTACTTATTACCAAATGTTTCCAGACACTCGTTTTGTAACAGTCGTAGATGCTAAGCGGACGTTTTTCAAAAAAATTCAGCTGTGAAAATGGTGAAAACATTCTCAAAGTCACACTTCTAGCTAAATGGGTTTCTCCAAGCAAAATCATTTCGACGGTGGCCGAAACGCTTTAACAAAAAGGAACATCAGGTGAGTGGAGTGGGGGGAGTCTACAAGGAACTGAACATATTTTTGGGGACGATTTCCGTGGATACAATTTTCAAGTCCCCGAAACGAACCGTTGCGTTAGTTCACATGGAAGGGCCCTAGACTTTTCGAAGGACTTTTATTCATTTGAGAATGTTTATGCGTTAGTCATTGCACTTGTCACTGCTTTTTCACTGGTTTGCGTTTCTGAACAGCAGAATGAAACCGTTTGTGTGATTTTACTATCATCATTTTTTTCAATAGTAAGTATTGAGTGCCTTTTTTTCTGTACTAGAATAGAACCGAAGAAAGAGAAGTCATTTTTGGAACCACAAAGTTCTTATATGATGAATAACAAAACGGTCTTATTTTGCGAGTAAAAGTTTCAGCCACGGGAATCGGTTCTTGAGAAATATTGACACTTTTTCGTGGAATCATCCACTCCACTTCCCTAATCCTCTTTATTTTTGTTGGTACGATTCTGTAAGCTCCGAATCACATTTGCTTGGAGATCCCCTCTCTGACAGAACTAACTTTGCTATTTCTTTATCGCAAGTGTAATCAGCGGCTTTAGCAAAGAATTCAGTAATTTTGTTGAAGAAATTGCGCAGTGCTATGAAAAGTGAGGTTTGGTAGAGCAGCGTCAGCATCCACATTGACGAAGCGTTCGTGGCTGTTTACCAGAATATAGATCAAAAACCTAATCATTCTAGAGATGCCAGTCGACGGTACAGTGAGAGGGTCTTTTTCTTTGTGTCTCCGGCGTCTTTTCTTTGTGTCTCGGGTGGAGAGCGCAGCAAGCGCGAGGGAAAATGGGAGCGGCATGCCTGGTTGTCAATGGTACCGCAACCGTATGGAGTTCCTGCAGCGTTGACCAGGATTGTTATGCTCATCATTAGGCTTACGTTTCGGCGATTTTCGCCTACTACGCAGGCTGGAAAATCGTAATTAAGATCAGAGAAACTACCCGCCCAAACCCCAGTTCAACCTAGAGAAGAAGATTTACGCAAAAATGAATCAGGAAAGCGAAGTCACGGCTTCTACCAATATTTTAAAGAATGGATTATTATTCTCATCATTGCTAAGGACCTTTTTTAAAGGATGGATTATTATTCTCATCACAGCTAAGGACCCTCACAACCACCCACAGAGATTCTGGACTACCCAGGTTTAGTGATAAAGATAGCACGATTTCGGGACCTTAAAGGCAGGGTTCTCGATAAAATCGGCTGTTATGCTATCACCGTAGAATGATAGATCTGGCCATCACAAAAGTGAAAATAAGTGAAAAATTGGAGAAAAACGCTCAGGAGAAAGTTATGGCTTGGTGTCCTCCCGCACCCATTTATTGAGATTTGGGTAAAAGCCTCTTTTGTCAATTTTTATTTTGCTTCTTAAGTGATTTCTGAACATTTCTGGAGACTACTGATTACTTGAACAGCAAAATATATGCCGGATAAGCAAGCATTAATGAAAATCGCCCTAATTAGGAGGCCGGCCGACACCAGTAATTAGCCGTTATGCTTTGTTTTTGAGCGTTTCTCCCGCGAATTTCTGGGTTTTTTCACTTACTTTTACTTTTGTGATGGCCAAATCTACATTTTTATGGAGAGAGATCAAAATTCGTTTTCATCGCGAACCCTGCCTTTAACATGGAAAACTATTATACTTCTGTGAGAAGTTTGTGCCGATGGCATATTACGAATTTTTCAGGTTTAGATCCGCCCTCAGATCAAGATCAGTCGGTGAGAACCAAAGGTCAGCGTAGGGGGCCAACACTCGGGTCTCCGCAACACATTTGTCTTTCCTGATGACTTTGTATAGGGTTCCTATTCAAGAAGCTCCAAGAGTTTTGCGCGCAGAGGTTTTCACGCGCCAAGATCGTAACAGCAAATGAATTACATTTTGTCACCGTGGCTGAGCACTTTGTATTCATCTAGTAAATTGATACTTGAGCCTTGTTTAGGCTAACCATGTGCTCTTTGACCCGGACACACACACAAGGTCTGCCAGTGTCTCCTACGTAACGCATTCCCCCACGACTTATAGGAGGATTTTCGACAGCGAACATAATCTCTTGAAAATCTGCGTTACTAATACAGGCACGAATCGCTGAATTATACTGGTCCGAGGCTAGAGGAACGCGAAATGCTACTTTTGCAAGTTTCTCCTCGTGAACAGCTGAGAGCACGGTCCGCTGTTAACGTGTCGTATGGCGGCGAGAATACCACATATGCGGCAGAACATGCTTACGACAACAGTACTACATTGAATGTGGTTTTTTTTTCAGAACGGAGTACCCAACATTGAGTGTGCGTCCATTCGCAAACGCAAAAACACCACGGCATTTCCGTTTTTACGCAGACTGTACACGGATGATTTTCCGAGTTTGATAGCGCAAAACAGAACAAACATAAAAAATCAAAAAGTGTTGTGAAGTGAATCTTTATTCCGAACAGTGGTTTCCACACGTGACATAACCTCAGAGTTTCAACAAAGAAAGGCTAAACTCACAAAAAGATACTGCGGTGGTATTCTGAAAAGCTGCCACAACAAGCCTTCGAACTGGGTTCCTTGCAGTGGGAACATTGGCATCGGTGACATAAGCACCATCCAGAAGATCGAACTCGCATAGCCTGAAATCTAAAGAACGCAAAAGGAATGCCTTGCTGTTTATTCTGGCTCACTTCTGCATATATTTTAGTGAACATCTAAAGCATTTCAACGCTACACGATGGACATCGAGCCCAGCTCGTTGCTGGTTTTCTTTAGAGCTTTTCATTCTCTAATCTTTCCGCCGTACCGTGTCAAATCTTGAGTGTCGGCGCTGCTTTTTCACTAATAGAATTGTTCCGGTATTCGAAGATCTCAGTAGGAACGATACTATTCCTATAAACTTCGGCGCCTATAAGAACTTAGTGCACATGGAACTGGCTTCCGGGAAGCGGCGGAGTGACCCTCCGTAGTCAGGGCTGGGCACACGTCCCGGCATGGCGATTCTGAATATGCACCCCCCTTAGATCGGTAATTTTTAGGCGCCCCCTTATGGGAAATCGAAATCGGCTGTTTTCCGAATAGTTAGACAGCCATGATCTTGACTTCCTGATTTTGATAAACGAGAATATAAAAAAAGCACTGAATAGAGAAAATTCCGAAAATGGCAACGAAAATGGTAGTGTAATTTCTGAACTTCAAAACAACCCCATGAGGAAAATTTGTCAGTAAGACGGTAAGTTATTACAGAAGATAAAACATTTTTCAATACAAAACAATTGAACAATTACCAACAACAGAACTACTACTATTGCATTAATTAATGTTTCCTGTCGAATGTTTTCATAAACCTATGAAGGATTAGTTAATCTGTGTTTGATTGTTCTGATGTAGAAATCAGAACTATTTTGTGTTGTGAAACAATGTTAGGATTCGTGTGATTCGTAGAGAGTAGAAAACCCGGGTTTCACCCTCCTAGAATGCCGCTATCCCTTAGAAAATCGGCTTGCCGTGCGATACGGTGTTTGTACGCAGGTACACAGCGCACACGGGAATGGACGCGCACACAATATTAATAAAAAGTGTATTTTATTACAGAACGGAGAGGAGAAAAGGATTGAAACTGAAGGAAATGGAAGATGGTAAAGGTAGTCTATTCTGGATGTACCCACTTTAGAAATTTAATGTAAATTAACAAAGTTAGAGCGGGTGTAAATATTTAGCCGTGATAAGGTTCATTCAAACGAAGCTAGTTGATCAAAACTTGCATTAAACTGAGAGCAAAGGACATTGTGAGAAAGAGGAGAATATGGCAAACATTTTAGCATCAATGGGACTGGTTTTTAATGTGATTTAAGGACCTTAAATCTCGTCCCGGTTTTACCCCGAAAACCGGGACAAAACCGGGACGAGTTTTAAGGTCCTTAAATCACATTGAATATCAAATCTATTGCTATTATACTGCTTGCCAGATTCTCCTCTTCCTCGCAATGCTCTTAGTTCTCATGTTTATGGGTGTTTTTAATCAAATAGGTTCATTTGAATGAACCTTATCACGTCCAAAAATTCACTCCGCTCCAACATAGTTTGTTTAGATTAAATTTCTATACTGTATACATTGAAAGAATCCTATTTCTGTCTGCTTCCATTTACTCCAGTTTCAATCATTTTCTCCGCCCCGTTCTGTAATAAAATACGTTTTTTAATTAATATTGCGTGCGCGTCCACTCCAGTGCGCGTTGTGTAGCTGCGGACAAACACCATATCGCACGGCTAGCCTAGTCTATGAGAGATTGCGGCATTCAAGGTGAATAAAACTCGGGTTTTTATGTACAGGGTACTTCTCAATGAGGAGGACACGGTCATTCGCTTCTTTCATAGTAACTTGCAGCCTTCAATTTTTGCAGTTGGCTCTCTTCACAAGTCACATTCTCATGAATGAAAATCTATTGACTAGTTGTGATGCTGACTGGGCTATCTGTACTTTTAGACTGTCGAAATAAATCCTAGCCTGCTCGGATGAGTCCGGGCAGAGTAAGCAGCGGAGCGGTCGGTCATGGCAAAGTATAACAGTGATAAGAAGATTTTGACATGATAAGCCCGATAAGCCTTGCTTCGACCGGCTCAAAATGAGCGACATAGGCTATACATCAGTTCGCTAATCTTTTTTTTTTGAACTTGAATGATAGTTTTCCTGGACGCTGTCTTAATATCTTTGCCTCGAATCGGTAGCCACCCGCGTGATCAATGAACGTTGCATCAAAGAAACATGACACCACATCAATCCTTACTTGCTACAAGATAACAGAGTAGTGTTTAATCCTTCATCGAAACAAACTTGTACAGCAACTATGAGTTATTGCGAACACAACCTGCATCTCTATCAATAATTTGAATTCTTCTAGTGTTCGACTCAAAAAGCGGGGAAGAAGATATGACAAATTAGAAGAATAGTGCGTACTATTTTTTTCCTGAAATTCGACAGAACATGCACTTCGTTCTGTTTTTTTGTGTTCAGTTTACCCACCCCCCCCCTTGCCCTCTCTGCAACGTCTAATATGCACCCCCCTAAGCTTACCCGGCACGCGTGCCCAGCCCTGTCCGTAGTGCTGGGTTGCTCGTTTCCCTGTGCTATTCTTCGGACTGATCCATCGTTGTTCTCGTTTCATTGGTTTACAGTACCTTTGCTTTGAATATTCCGTTTGAGGTTGATTGTTCGTTTTCCTGTTTTCTCTTTTTTTCCACACGAGTGTAAACTTGTGTAAATAAATTCGTGATTGATGAGCTGCACTATTGCCCTTACAAATTGGCAAAAGCACACGATCTTACTCAGAGAATGGAGAAGGTCAGACTGCTTAGATGCACAACCTTGCTGAGACGTTTTTTCCGAAGCGCGGCACCGCGAAATTCACAACAGCACAGATCGTGGTCCACCGGTAATTGCACGAAGACTCAGAGAGGCCGACGAACGAGGACGCATCGCTCGCAGGACTGGGCACCCACTATCACTGATGGTTTCTAGAGAAGGACGTCAAAATGAACAGCAAATACTACCCTTGACGGGATCCTCACAAAAAAAGTACTCCCAAGAGCCAAATCTCGCTCTGGAAGTTGAAGTTGGGCCTATCAGCAGGACTCTGCACCAGCCCATAAGGCCAAGGTAGTACAGAGGTGAAACAACCTACCGGGTTTCATCTCTTCGAAAGAGTGGCCGTCAGACCTCAATCCCATGGACTGCTCTGTGTGGGCAGTTCTTAATTCGAAGGCATGTGCTAAGAGTCACCCAAACTTTGATTCTCCACGTCGGAGTTTGCAAAGAGCATGGGACGATATTGGAAACGACTATCTGCAAGCCGCCTGTGTTCGAGAGAAAGAAAGATGTTTTGAAATCTAATATGTAGGTGTTTATGGTTTCTAGAGAATTCAATAAAATCTCATGAAGATAGTTAGCTTCTATATCCAGAACGACTGTTTTTCTGGAACATTATCTGAGTGCAAGAACTTTCGTCAGACCTTGTATAACGTCGCGCCGCGAATAAACTCTGAGCGCCGCCGAAAGAATACCTATTTTTTTACTTTGGTTCAGAGACTCTTCAGCACGATTAATATTTATTACCTGTATGTTGAGCAAAAAATATATGTAGGGTTTCATGTGGACAGTGGATATGTAGGCGATCAAATATAGCGAGTAGATAAAACATATTGTTGTCACTGCAGCAACGCAGAAGTATAGCATAAGTAGAACTGACATTGACCACCTCACAGTAAGAATACTCTATGAGTGGAGTGCTGATAGCAAAACCGGTAGTGGATCCCAGGAAAATGTAGTATGTGAGGTAGGGATTATTTGGAATGCTAAAAACAGCTAGACGACTTCACCATCCGTATGTGAGGTTGAGGTAATCATTCCCTGTAAACACCAACACTCTCATTGCCAGTTGGCTTGTTTAGAGCAGATGTTGTGCTCGAAAACAATCAGTAACGTTCCATCCTCTGTTTGGATGCTATCATGCAATAAATTTGTTTATGTTATTGCAAAACTGACAATAAGTCAAACCCTTGTTCCAAGCAGGCTACGGCACGAGGTGTGATACAACCCCAATTTGGTCCGAACCTCCTCTTGCATCGGGCGATTTGCTCAGCTCCCCCCCTGCGAAGAAAATTCGCTTGTCTTCCTTAATGTATGGCTGCCCACATATGGAAACGTACCCAAAATTTCATGAACGCAGCTTCAAGCCGAGCTACTTAAGTTTGGCGGAGCCTATTTTTATGCCCTGAGAGCACATATATGCAGCTTTGGGAACCCAAACTACATTTAGAGTATGACTATCCGCATTCCAAAACGTACTCAAGATTTCACAGACGCAGCTTCACACCGAAGAGCGCTACATAAGGTGGACGTGTCTGTGTTGAGTCCGGGATTGCGATGAAATATTTACAAGCATTTATCGAAATACTAATTAGGGATTTTCGCGTTGCTACAACCTGGGAAAACCTAGCTCTGGACCCTGGTAATTGATTAAGTTTCTAAGCCTGTTCAAAACGGTCTTTGAAGACCCATTTTAAGGTGTGATACAATCGATTGTATCACACCTTAAAGGCAGTGTTCACGATAATTTTCGTTTTCGAGAGTAATGGCTAGATCGATTGTTTGGCTTCCGGGTAGAACTGAAACGACGAAGAAATCGAGAAATACGCTCTAGAAAGGCACGAAATCCTTTACTTTCAACCCACCTTTTTACTCTCACTGGAACTGTTTGTAGTGACAATGAAATCTTTTGTGGGCCCGTCCCTTGCGAATCTCTACTCCTTACTGCTCCGTCCTGTCCTTCAGACCCTGACTATAACTGTTTTGCCCAGAATATGCTTCCATTTTTGATTAGCTCAGTTTTTTACCGGTGACAACCACCGTGAACATGTTCATACAGTCGGACAACTATTCCAGGCCAGAGATTAATGTCACTGAAATAAGACGTTTCAGGGCGTTTCAAGCCGTTTCTTCGCAATTTTGGTAACACTTGGTGGCCAACGCATTGTTTTGAGTCGAAAACTCGGGAACGAAAATCATCGTGAACACTGCCTTTAAAGGCAGTGGTCGCGCTCAAATAAGCTCGTCTTCTTTTCCTCTCTAAATTCTTTTCTGGGTATAGAGTAGTAGAACCTATAAGAAAAAATCGCGAAAAAACGCTGTTCTGGGCCAAATTTGAAGCCTGAACTTTCTTGTCTTTTGATGGTGGACGAGCATACCCCACATCATCGGCATCGATGATCTCTAATATCAAGAACATCAGCTGGCTTGAAATCGAATTTCAATCAATGAACCTCCGGATTTATGTACATATCTAGTCAAAATCATTGACTTGAGTGCTCTTTTTGATTGCTCAACTGTTTTTACTCGGTAAATTTGTATTTATTTCTTCCTCTGAGTGTCGATGATTTACGACTGCTTGGCATGAGACTGTGATCTTTCTGTGCACGTGTGCACGAACTGGAAATTTAGGGTCCTAATAACTCTAATTCTAGCCCGTTTTTCACCGCGCTACCTTCATAGTTTTTGAGCTGTTTTTGATCTAAGCTGATTTTCGTAGTTTTTCCCGATAACGTTTTTCATCGTGACCACTGCCTTTGAAGGCACGGTACACCCTCAGATATGAATTTTGAGATTTCCATGCAGGTGTGTAGAAGACCCCCCCTGTATAACACGTGCCAAATGCGAGATCTCATTTCCTCCAAATAAGCGATTAAGCGACCACCACAGGCCCGACACCCTTCGCTGACCGCCACAGGCCCGACACCCTAACAGATTTTCGAACTCGATAGCGGCTCGATGGATGGATGAAATCCAACAAGTCGACGTTCTTCAGTCCACTGCTGAGCTGTCTCCTTATCCTGCTTCGCTCTCACGCAACGATTGCGAATGAAGAGAAATACAGGCCTGAAACAACTCGTCCACCAATTTTTCACCCTCAAAATCTATGCATCTTTGAAGAGCCTTAACTCTGTTCAAAGGGGGTCTTGGACGACTCCAAAGATACCACTGTGATCAACGTATGACTCTCTCCAAGATAAGCATGAAACCTGAATATTAATTTTTTGAGTGTCCTGTGCCTAAATGGGTCTTCAAAAACCCTTTTAAACAGGCTAAAAACACCCAAATAGTTACTTGGGTTCAGGACTAGGTTTTCCGCAGGCTGTAGCAACGCGAAAATCCCTAATTAGCATTTCAATAAATGCTAGTAAACATTTCATCACATTCCCGGACCTTGACCCCGCCTCACGTAGCGCAATGGCGTTTATGGAATTTTGTGTACGTTTTCAAATGCGGATAGCCAAACTCTAAGTGTAGATTTCGTGCTCGAAGCTGCATCTATGTGACCTCAGAGCACAAAAACAGGCTCCGCCCACCTTAGGTAGCGCTCTTCGGCTTGAGACTGCGTCTGTGAAATTTGGACTGCGTTTTCAGATGCGGGTAGCGATATTTCAAATGTAGTTTTCCTGCCTGAAGCTACACCAATGTGCCCTCAGGGCATAAAAGGTCTTGTGTTGCAGGCAATATCACACCTTCGAAATTGTCTTAACGAATCAATTCCGTGAAGAAAGTTGCAAGAGAGCCTGACAAAGAATATTAGATTATGGGGCGTCGACGCGTTTAATGATTGCCATACGAATGCTGGATATCATCAATCAACGATGTCTCAGCAGGGTCTCGGCTGCCCTACCCTCCTAGGTAGGGCTGGCCAAAGAACGATTTTTTAGTGCTACCCCAAACCCTCGCATCGACATTATCAAAAGCGCTGACGCCCCAAATCCTGTCCTAACCCCTTCGTAACACTCGCGTACTGTATGCCGCCCCTGATAGAAGGCCATCTTGGTTTTTGGTTATTCGAAGATCTGACCCATCCCCCACCTCACCGCGGCGGGTCCGACCACTCCCGCCACTGCGATACATCCCACATCACGCCGAACCCTGGTTCCCAGTATTCCGACGTGGGAAACACGAATCAATTACTATCTGCAAACTACAGGCCATCGCAAGAGTGAAAAAGAATAAAACGTCGAAAAAACAATCTCCAGGAATAAGCTAGCACAGCTGATTTCTGGGTTTCTGCCCGCCACAATCAGCTTGTTTTCGCTTACTTTTTTTGCTATCAAAGTCTTTTAAAAGTTAGCAAGTATTTAAAAAGCAAAATAAATTATGGAAAGCGAACATTCATGAAACAGTAGCAGCTGTTTTGTTTAACTAGACCACGAGGTTGGTAGATGCTTTATTGGCTTATGCACGTTTCGGCGGGATTGCCGTCTTCAGAGCCTGAAAGGAACAAATCAGAAATGTGCTTATTTGGCCAAATGTCGACTAAAGCTCACGAAAGTTAGAGAGAGATTCTTTCAAAACGAGGTCAATAATAGAGAAAATAGGAAGTTACCGCACCTTGCCAGGAAACTCGCTAGAGAACCAGCAGCATAGAACGGTTGGCGGATGGTGGAGCACAGATCGAAACCGCTACCTCTCTACGTTAGAGTGCAAGTCTGTGGTAGAGCTTGAGCTCTCCAGCTATACATAGTCACTTCTCCTTCCGGTTAATATTTACCGAACGGCCAAGTGTGTCTGTACCAGAGAAAACAAGCAAAAAGAATCTGTTCTAATGACGCAAGAAATCGCTGTCCTAAACGGATTCCCCCCCCCCCAGTATGGTCCTGCGCAGATCCAGAGGCTCAGCCGCACACCGTGAAGAGCAGGAATCAGCAGTTGATGGCTAAATTCCCGCAAAAATACCCTTCATTTAGGAAAAAGTGAGCAAATCTCTGCAAAAATGCCTACGCAAAGCCGGTTTGGAAAGCTCTGTCGCCATTGCTGACATCCCTCCGAATTACCTCAAAAAACGCCTCATCCGAAACCGTCTATATGACCGCATTTGCACAACTCCCAATTGTGTGGTCTGCCCAACTGGTAGAGAGGAAGATTGCACTGTATGCAGTGCGGTCTGTAGGATCTCGTGCCATCTGTGCGACAAGCAATATATTGGTGAGACTTCGTGGCCGCTCTGGGTTAGAATCAAAGAGCACTTAGACGGCAACGATAAGCTGCGGGCATCAACAGTTCTGGGGTGCCACCGTGTTAACGCCCACAGCGGCGATAATTACCATGTCGAGGTCGAGATAATTGCGCGGGAAACCGATACCCCTGCCAGAAAAACCCTGGAGGCATTTTGGATCCAGGCGAGCGACCCAAGAATCAATCGGAAGGGGGAGTGCCTATATATAGCTGGAGAGCTCAAAACCTACCTCAGACTCGCATTCTAACGTCGAGAGGTAGCGGTTTCGATCTGTGCTTGAAAATTATTTTTTTCGTTAAGCGTTAATCGTTAATTTTTGGAAAAAAATCGCGTTAAGCCGTTAATGCGTTAACACGTTAATTTTGCATTTCGTTAAACCTTTAAAAAGAAAAACTTTATTACGTCAAAAATCAATAAATTATTAGATCTCCCATATCAATCAGTGCCATACAGAGTTCGGCGCGGGATAGGGCCCCACAGGGGGTTCTGAGCTCCGGAGATGTCTGACCTTCGGAGGAAGACCCAATGGACAATTGTGTATGTGAGTGAAAACAGCCCGGAGCAGTTTTTCACATGGGGTTCAACTATGCATTGCGATTCAATTGAAATGCTGTTTAAACTCAGTTGTGAGTGACGGTGTTCAATTAGGAAGCTTAGGGTAAATTTATCGTGAAGGTGTTCCCAAAATGATAGACAAGACATACTGTGCTTATCTGGGCCTAATTCCGGTCCGCAGTTGCGTCTCGACACGCTTTGCAGCCGCACGCGCTCGAGTCAGTCAAGATTCCAGCGCCAAATCCGACTCGATGTGGCTTTTTTACACAATGTTCTCCAATTTTTCTTAGTTTTCAGTTTCCAAAACCCACCTAGAGTCAGCAGATCGGCGGCTGCGGCGCTGGAAGCTCTTCTGACTTGGGAGCGTGCGGCCGCAAAGTGTCGAGACGCAATTGCAGACCGGAATTTGGCCCAGATAAGCAGTATGAATCCTAAATGTGAAAAGCCTAAAGCATTTTGTTTACTAAGTACTGAATGATTTCTGCGAAAGATTTTATGAGTCAGTATAGTTCATATTTGAGTTGAGCGTGGCCGATTTACCGTGCACAGTAAACTTCCTCGTTTAAGAATGAGGCCGAGCGCCGCTAAAATATGAGGGCTAACACCTCCCTCAGGTGTGGTCACGTCGGAAGTCGGCAATTTTGAAAACTAAGAGTCATGGGAGTAGTATATTTGAGTCCAGCGTGGACGATTTATTCTATGCTGAGTTTCGGCGTCTAAAATGAACGCCGGAGACCTTAAGACTGATAGATGGAGAAGACAAAAAACATTCAAGGTAACGAATCTAAAGTAGGGTTTTAAAACTGCAGTAACCTAAGTTCTAAATGAGGTACCTGGAAAAAATAATCCCAGCTTTAGGAAATTCTACGGCACCTCTGGAGTGTGCTCTTTGCGAAAATTTTTCTGGTGTGAGTTCTGTGTCAATATTCGCGTTTTCTCAATATTTAATTTTTCAAATGTGGACCCACAGTGCATTTTAAAGAAGAACCCCTCAGGAGTTTCTGGTTAAGTTACCTGAGACTTTGACGCAAGTTGCGTGATGGCTTCACGCAACTTACTTCAAATTCACAAATAACTTGAAGCGATGTTACGGGTAACTTGGCAGAATTTTCCATTAAGGTAACACTTAAGTTGCACTAATAATACATGTAACTTGCACAACATCGCAAGTAACTTTGACAAAGTCGCCTATAACTTGCAACGCCAATTTTACGTGTAACATGCCTATAATAGCGAGTAATTTAAATCAACCACGTTGCATGTAACTAAACGACTGAGCGATATTACATGTAACTTGGCCATGAATTCTTCCCTGCTAAAATGAATCTGACGCAATTTTTCGCGCCTTCAAATGATGTCTTGAGTACTTTTCTGCTGAAATGAATCCGATACGTTTTTTTCTCACATTTCAATGTTAGGCGTGACGTTCGGCTTCAGTAAACTCCAAATGCCGTGCGGTACCGATTGCCACCGTTAACGGCATGAAATGATGCTATCAGTTACATTTCTATATCAGACCGACCGACTCAGACTCTCCAATGAAAGTTGCGAAGTGTTTTATGGCTTTGTGGCAATCGGTACCGCACCGTATTTTTCGCCTAGTTTCGGCTTCAGTGGTAATCGAACAGTGGTCATAATTCACAACTATTTACTTGAGGTGACTAACTATTTCCATTCAAAATCATTAACAGATATTACAACATCGATGGCCACCAATAAAAAAAACGAAGCATCTCAACAAATTTTCTGTTTAACTATAAAAACAAATAATTCCAACGGCAGTGAACATCGAGAAAAAATGTTTCAACGAATATTCAATTCAACTCAAGTAGAAGACCAAATCAACTTTGGTGAGGATCAACAAAAATCAAGTATGATATGATAAAAAAAAACAAAAAAATAAAATAGCAAATAGCATAGGAGTGTTAATTCATTAGAAACACAGGTAGAGTACATTGCCCGAATTTGATAAAGCAGTAATGATGACCAGTGCGAAGGCACTGTACGTAATGTATAGGGCTAACAAAAAATAAATCCTCATTGCCAGATGACCAGAGATCACTGGAGCTGCCACGCTCCTGAGAGCTATCACACGCCTGGGAGCTACTCTTCGCCTGATGGGTCTCATGCTCTTGAGAGGCAGCTTTCACAGCTTCTTCATCCATCCAACTCTCCTGGGCTCTTTCCGCGACATCGAGCGAGAGATCGCTAAAAGCTGGCTCATTTTCCGGCTCGTTGTCGCCAAACCTGAAGTTTCCTTTTAGCAGGTTCGACGAAAATTGATCCTGAAAGATTTTGTGTGAGCATTGAGTAAATTAAGAGTTGGTGTGGCCAGAAAAAACTCACACTGGCACTTTGATGGAATTCATGACACCATCGTTAAAGGGGGTCCATGCTGCGCTCGTCATCTCACTTTAGTGAGATGACGATTTCACGATGGGACAGTCAATAAGAACAGAATAAGAGAACTCGGGACTATCGACTCGATTCAGTGGTCAACTACGTCCCAAACAGAATCCGGCGAAACATTATGACCAATGTATAGATTGAGATACGACCCCTCCAAAGCCGGGAAAAAATTCTAAACGGCCTGAAACTTCATTGTTCGTAATTGGGAGTCGAACATGGAGATCTTCATAGTTTCTTATAGGCGAAAATTTACCGTAAAATTGTTGCGACCCCTTCCCAATTTTGCAATTTTTTTTTCGTTCTGGGCCAAAAGCTATGACACCCAACCCACCCCTTGTCTAGTCGCAACCCCGCTGAACACTGATTCCGATGTCTTTTGGAAAAAATCACCCGGATACGGAAATGAAGTTTTACAAGAGAACGATTAATGGACACACCAACACGGAACGCAATGCAGAGAGTGGAAACCACAAAACACACGGACGGTTTGAAACACTCCCGCTTTGTCAAAATCACACGCACGATGCAATGATAGAACCAGATCAGCACAATCAAAATTGATCACAAGGCCCTGCTGGACCATAGAAACCTATTCGAGTGGGGCAGAATGTTCAAAGTGCTCGACGTCACTCAAGGCAGAGTGCAGAGCGGAAATGCGGCAGAGTGTGACCGCGGAAAAGGGCGCAGACGACCCGAGAGGTTCTAAAAAGATCACCGCAGCTGTGTACGGTAGGAATGCCGTCAAGAAGCGATTCGATATCGTTTTTCAATGATTCTCTTTAAATTAAATGAAGAGAATTGCAGGTTTTTGCACATTTCGCGTGCTTGCTTTTACTTGTAATATTTTATGGACTTGTGTTGAATTAATTGACTTGTCTTTTTGTGTTTTTGTTGTTGATTGTTAGCATAATTCAAACACAGCGAATGAAAGAAGAAATAAATGCGATAGAAGCGATTCGACACGATACGGCATAATAGGAATCACAAAAACAAATCAAGTGGAAAACTTCACACACGCACGCACGCACGCACACACACACGCACACACACGCACACACACACACGCACACACACACACACACACACACACACACACACACACACACACACATACACACACACAAACACACACACACACATACACACACACACACACACACACACACACATACATACACACACATACACACACACACATACACACACATTCACACACATACACACACAAACACACATACATACACACACACACACACACATACACACACACACACAAATTCATCCGACTTCAAAATTTGTTTACAGTAGCTTTTATTGCTTTGGGAGTTTAGGAAGTACCTATAAACAACCTTTGAAAAAACAGCATTTGTAGAAAGCTGTGAAAGTGAACTTTTCGTTTACCATTAGTGATGTGATGGTGCCTTGAAGGCACAGTACACCTAAAAGATTATTTTTCAGGTTTTGTGCTTATTTCGGGAGAAAATCATCCTTTGATCACAATGACATATCTCTCAAATCGCTATAGACCCCGTGCAACAGGAGTTATGGCTTCTCGAAAATACCTCTAGTTTAAGAGCGAAAACTCAATGGACGAGTTACCTCAGGCCGTATTTCTCCTCATTCGCGGTCGCTGCAAGAGAGTGAGCCAGAATGAAAATACAGACTGGCAAGGGAGTGAAGAACGACAACGCGGCTGGAAATCATCCATCCATCTACTCTGAGAGTTCTAGCAGAGAGATAGCCGCGAAATACCCGAGCAGTAGCCCGCAAGGCTCAGTAGCGGCTTCTGGTGGGCTATTTCGCGGCGTGCATTATTTGACGGCATTTCGCGGCTATTGCGCGGCAATCAGGCATTTTGCGGCTATGTTTCAGAGTAGCCGATGTTGACCTCGAAAATCAGGAAAGGGGTGTAGCCCGTGGTAGTGAACAAACTGGGTCGGGCCCGCGGTCGTCGTTCACACATATATCTCGCCTATTTGGAGGAATGAAGATCTCGCCCTTGTGACGTGTTATAGATAAGAAGTACACAACACAATTGAATGAGAATTTGAAGAAAATTGTATCTGATGGTGTACTGTGTCTTTGCCGCAGAGATTTTGAGACAACAAAATAGTAGAGCACTTACGGTAGTTGCATACATTAGCACTAGATCACGTGGAAGCAAAAAAAGCCAAAATGAATCCGGAAGTCAAAAAAACCAACACCGGGATTGAAAAAAATTGTATGCTCTCAACTATTTTCCGATCTTTTTCTCGCTCTCCGGGCTAAATAAAAAAAACATCTGCCTTCAGGGGCCGTATGCAAGAACGCGCCTATTGGGGCAGGGGCAGTGCAGTCGGCGTCTTTGAAGATCGCCGTTGCGCACAAAACAGGACACGTCTGTCATGGTTGGTCACAAGTCAAGACTCGTATGTCGTGCCCCATCGCTGTGCCTTAGCTGCCCCAGCAAGAAGATTGTATCGGCTGGGGTCAGCGAGAAAGATTGCTGGGGCACGACATGCGTGTCTTGACTTGTGATCAACCACGATAGACGTGTCCTGGCTTGTGAGCAACGGCGATTTTCATAGGCGCCGAGACTGAGCTGCCCCTGCCCCAACCGGCGCAATCTTGCACACGGCTCCAGAAAACTGAATTTACAACTGAGCTCTATCCATGCTCCTCAACGTAAGCGCATCACGAGCGTGACGCGCTTACGGAGACTATAAATACTCAGAAGGCGACACCATGGCGGGGCCGAAATGGGTGAACTTCAACTTTTCCAAGCAAGCAATTTTTCTACACGCGTTCACCACCATACTAGCCGGGATTAGTACTGCAGTTAAGTTATTAAACGAAATGCCTACGTCGATGGATTATAAAAGATATTTCTCTGCCAATTCAAGACTTGATGCCTCAGCAAAAGAGACTTGATGCTCATGTACAAGTCGGCATGAAGTCTTAATTTGCGGCGTTAAATTCACTTCATGGGTGAATTTGCCGGTAGGATAGGTGAGAATGAGGTGAATGTCCCGTGAAACTGGTGCGAACTGGCAGCGAGAAAGTCCAATTTACCCCGAATATGAGGTGAAATTACCTCGAAAAATGGGTGAGTTTACCTCGAAAATTTCACGAATTTGAAGGTCCTCAGCGCAAGAAGCCCCGCCTTGTCAGCAACATGGACGTAATCTTCACCGAGGTCTGCGGCGAGGAGCCACCCTCCGCGGACCGCGGCGTAACTCGCTCCCCCCCCCCCGCCGTGAGGATACCCACTGTATCCTCCCAGCAGCCAAAATTATGCTGGCCTCCTAAGAGTGACCCGAAGTCCCCTTTCAGGGCCGGCATCAGAATGCCGAATGAGGACTCTGGTGAGATGAGGCGGCTTGTACACCTGCTGTGCTCATAGTAAACACATCGAGACGTGATCAACTGTTTTATCATGTTTTCACTGAGATGTTTTCACTTGTTTAGAAATTTCTGACATGCCAGCAACGGCGGTAATTTCACCCTTTGCGCTGAGTGATATCCAGCCGCTCAACAACTGGTATGCATTAACATGTTAGCGCTGGCGGTATTTTCACTCTTTGCGCTGACTGATATCCGACCGCTCAGCAAATTCACCCTTTGCACGGATAAGCTTTGATGAAGGCGCTAAAGGTGAATTTTATGCCTAATTCTGTAAAAAAGGGGTCTCCCAAGCAAAAGTGGTTTGGTTCGCGTTACAAACGTTTCAACAAAAAGGGAACAATAGGGAAGTGGAATGAGGAGAGTGTACAAAAAATGAACAATATCCTCTAAAAACTCTTTTCTTGGTCGAAACTTCTAAAGAGCGGAAACAAACCGTTGCGGTTCTGTATGAGGAAGTGATACATAAATATTTTATCGGCACTCACATAATCAAAGTCCTTTATGCAGCCAAAAGCGCTTCCTCATAGAGAACCGCAACGGTTTGTTTCCGCTCTTTAGAAGTTTTGACCAAGAAAAGAGTTTTTAGAGGATATTGTTCATTTTTTGTACACTCTCCTCATTCCACTATTGTTCCCTTTGTTGAAACGTTTATGCGCTCAAACCACTTTTGCTTGGGAGACCCTTTACAGAAGTATTCACTTTCTTGATATTACGCAGTAATATCCCATGCAAGAATTTCGAAAAAAACCTCTTCAACTCCCCGTTATATCAGTCCTCTTTCTGTGATCACATGAATCAATGACCCAACCTGTTATAAAACTATCTCAGAAAAATCACCCGATGTGGCTTGCGCGACCGATGTTCACATGATATAAGCTAACCAGCGGCGTCGCCGGCTGACGCCGGCCTCTGCCGCTGGGGTCCGGCTACGCCGGCCCATTTGCCGGCTTCGCCGGCATCTTAAGTATAAGGCGAATGAATCGAACTCCGCTAATTCTATGTGAGATGGCGTTCGAAGTTCTCACGCTTGCCGGCCATCGCCGGCCTCTGTTGCTGGAGTACGGTTGCGCCAGCACGTGAGCTGGTTTCGACGAAAACGCTCGAGGAATCAGAAATTACAAACTATTTCAAACCATGCAAACCCTGCTAACCTCCTTTCTTATGCAGTTGCACACCGACCCTTACCTAGCTTTAAGAGGTCCTAAAGTGGTAGTTCATTTATATTCAATTCTGTAAAGATAAAGACAACCGCTGTTTGAGATTTAGTAAACGCCTCCATGACCAACCGACACCCTGCTACCTTTATTGCCAAATGAAGTATAATGATGTTTGTGTTTTCTGGATGCATATTTTGATTAACTCACATTTCCATCGTATATAAACCCGATTTAGAAAGGTTGGTGCATATAAACAGCTAAGGCCCCGGTCATAGTTGGATGAGCCGACGCCTCCAGCCCGGTCGATACACACAGAATGCATTGGAAATGGGATGCAAAAATCACTCGGTGTATCCCCCCCGCACCCCCCAACACCCCCCCGCACCCCCCCGGTCGATACGTATGTTTAAAATGATGGAGTGAGGTTGAGAAAATCACTCAATGTATCCGACGCGGTCGATATCCATGCAATACGTGGATGAGAAAATCACCGGGTGGGCGGGTCGAAGATAAAACATTGCGTATCACTAGAAAGCTAACCTTACTGCTACCTCCGTGACTTCACCATACTCGCCTTCACTATTTCTCTGAACAGGTGCAATCCTGTTGGCCACGTAATCATCGTCATATCTAGTTGGATGCATCGAGTGATTTTCTCAACCTCACTCCATCATTTTAAACATACGTATCGACCGGGGTGGTGTTGGGGGGTGCGGGGGGGGATGCAGATGCAGATAGCACCAACTATGACCGGGGCCTAAGCAGTTGAAATGAGTGGTTAAGGGGGAGGGGACGTGAAGAAAGGGGTGATATACACTCTCTTATAGATGCACAAAACGATTTTGAAGCTCTGCGCTAACCCACTTCGGTCCCGCACACTTTCTACGGCGTCCGGCGCACTCTACCTTGGGTCCCGCACACTTTTTTCGGCGTCCTCTGCACTCCCACTTGGGTCCCGCACGCTTTCTACGCCGTCCTACGCACTCCCACTTGGGTCCCGCACACTTTTTTCGGCGTCCTGCGCACTCCCACTTGGGTCCCGCACACATTCTTCGGCGTCTTGTAATAAATGAGTGATATCCATGATATCGTTTTACATAATTCATTCATGTTGATCGCGTCAGCCACAGCTGGCTACAACAGGTGTTATTTGCAACCTTCATGTTTTTCATACGTATCGAACGGGTCGGCCACGGTGATTCTCTCAACCAACTCTGACAGGGGCCTTAGGCCCCGGTGATGAAGTTAGTCGCTCAGACGTAGCCAGCCCGGTCGATAATCATGAAAGCCTGCTGGCCTACAGCGGGATGCAGAATCTGCCCGCAGTTCTTCGCTTGCGAATGAAACTACATAACTCAAAACCTGCACAGTCAGAAACTACCTTCCATTCCATTTGAACACTTTCACATTAGTGGAACAAAGCAGTTTTCCATACTCATTATTTCGTTTCCTCCGCCCCATTCCTTCGCAGAACAGCCGCTTCGATTCCATGAATTTGATATGAAAAAGCTCTGCTGAGCTGCGAATGGAGATAGCTCTAACAATTTGTTTTTGAATTTAGATGCTGATAAACAACTACCATTTATTGCAGAAAAAACCAGTAGGCTGGTGAAGAAGATAGAGGGAGCACTCAAAATGGGATTGTGTGAATGGCCTCAGCGCGTTACGAAACAGAAGAGCAGCCTGGCGACATGACCTACATAATATCTCAAGCTTTCTGCACGCTATGCTTGTCATCAGCACACTTTTAGAAAAAGTTTTCAAGGTGTTCTTGGACTCCTTCGCAAATTCCGATGCATCCAGCACACTATCTCAGACGGCTAGCGCAAAGCTCAAAACTCTTGCTCATTCTTTTGGGTAACCTGCACAATTTTCCGGATGACCAGTGACGGGTCCGGGACTCCTAATCACTCTACGGGGTTTCCTTCACAATTTCTCGGATGACCAGCAATCGGTCCCGAGCACCCGCCCACTCTCCGGGTTTCGACGTCCCGATGACGTCAGCAGAAGCTCGAACCGCTTTCACGACGTCCCGATGACGTCTACAGAAGCCGAAGCACTTTCACGACGCCCCGCTGACGTCATCAGAAGCCCGAAGCACTTTTGGGACTATCATAGACGGGGAGGGGGCACCCACGATTCGCTCGTGAAAATGAATGGGAAACCTGACAAAGATGTTCGATGCTGCTATCAATCATTGTTGTTGATGAAGTTCTGTAGAAATACTTCGATTGATAGCGTTACAGATCGGTCGTTCATTCCATTTCTGACTTTAATCTTGAGTGCCCCGTCTAGGATAGTCCCGCACTTTTCAAGACGTCCCGATGGCGTAATCAGCAGCCTGAAGCACTTCTGACGATGTCGTGATGACGTCCTCAGGAGCCGAAGCACTTTTCACGACGTCCCGATGACGTCATCAGAAGCCAAGCACTTTTCACGACGTCCCGATGACGTCATCAGAAGCCGAAGCACTTTTCAAGACGTCCCGATGACGTCATCAGAAGCCCGAAGCACTTTTCACGACGTCCCGATGACGTCATCAAACACGAAGCACTTTTCACGACGTCCCAATGACGTCATCAGAAGCCAGATGCACTTTTTCACGACGTCCCGATGACGTCATCAAAGCCCGAAGCACTTTTCACGACGTCCCAATGACGTCATCAAGCCAAGCACTTCTGACGATGTCGTGATGACGTCCTCAGGAGCCGAAGAACTTTTGACGACGTCCTGATGACGTCTTCAGGAGCTGAAGCAGCACTTTCACGACGTCCCGATGACGTCATCAGAAGCCTGAAGCACTTTTCAAGACGTCCCGATGACGTCACCAGAATCCCGAAGCCCTTTTCGCGACGTCCCGATAACGTCATCAGAAGCCCGAAGCACTTCTGACGATGTCATGATAACGTCCTCAGGAGCCCGAAGCACTTTCATGACGTCCCGATGACGTCATCAGAAGCCCGAAGCACTTCTGACGATGTCGTGATGACGTCACCAGGAGCCCGAAGCACTTTTCACGACGTCCCAATGACGTCATCAGAATCCCGAAGCACTTTTCACGACGTCCGATAACGTCATCAGAAGCCCGAAGCACTTCTGACGATGTCATGATAACGTCCTCAGGGCCCGAAGCACTTTTCATGACGTCCCGATGACGTCACCAGAAGCCCGAAGCATTCCTGACGATGTCATGATGACGTCCTCAGGAGCCCGAAGCACTTTTCACGACGCCCCGCTGACGTCATCAGAAGCCCGAAGCATTTTGGGACTATCATAGACGGGGAGGGGCACCCACGATTCGCTCGTGAAAATGAATGGAAAACCTGACAAAAGATGTTTGATGCTGCTATCAATCATTGTTGTTGATGAAGTTCTGTAGAAATCCTTCGATTGATAGCGTTACAGATCGGTCGTTCATTCCATTTCTGACTTTAATCTTGAGTGCCCCCCCCGTCTAGGATAGTCCCGTACTTTTCAAGACGTCCCGATGGCGTAATCAGCAGCCCGAAGCACTTCTGACGATGTCGTGATGACGTCCTCAGGAGCCCGAAGCACTTTCACGACGTCCCGATGACGTCATCAAGCCCGAAGCACTTTTCAAGACGTCCCGATGACGTCATCAGAAGCCCGAAGCACTTTTCGACGTCCGATGACGTCATCAGAAGCCCGAAGCACTTTTCACGACGTCCCAATGACGTCATCAGAAGCCAGATGCACTTTTCACGACGTCCCGATGACGTCATCATAAGCCCGAAGCACTTTTCACGACGTCCCAATGACGTCATCAGAAGCCGAAGCACTTCTGACGATGTCGTGATGACGTCCTCAGGAGCCCGAAGAACTTTTGACGACGTCTGATGACGTCTTCAGGAGTCCGAAGCACTTTCACGACGTCCCAATGACGTCATCAGAATCCCGAAGCACTTTTTCACGACGTCCCAATGACGTCATCAGAAGCCGAAGCACTTCTGACGATGTCGTGATGACGTCCTCAGGAGCCCGAAGCACTTTTCACGACGTCCCGATTACGTCATCAGAAGCCCGAAGCACTTTTGACGACGTCCCGATGACGTCATCAGAAGCCCGAAGCACTTTTCGCGATGTCCAGATGACGTCATCAGAAGCCAGATGCACTTCTGACGATGTCGTGATGACGTCCTCAGGAGCCCGAAGAACTTTTGACGACGTCCTGATGACGTCTTCAGGAGCCGAAGCACTTTTCACGACGTCCCAATGACGTCATCAGAATCCCGAAGCACTTTTCACGACGTCCCGATGACGTCATCAGAAGCCCGAAGCACTTTCACGACGTCCCAATGACGTCATCAGAAGCCCGAAGCACTTCTGACGATGTCGTGATGACGTCCTCAGGAGCCCGAAGCACTTTTCACGACGTCCGATGACGTCATCAGAAGCCGAAGCACTTTTGACGACGTCCCGATGACGTCATCAGAAGCCCGAAGCACTTTTCGCGATGTCCAGATGACGTCATCAGAAACCCGAAGCACTTCTGACGATGGCGGGGTGACGTCCTCAGGAGCCCGAACAACTTTTGACGACGTCCTGGTGACGTCTTCAGGAGCCCGAAGCACTTTTCACGACGTCCCAATGACGTCATCAGAATCCCGAAGCACTTTCACGACGTCCCGATGACGTCATCAAGCCCGAAGCACTTTCACGACGTCCCAATGACGTCATCAGAAGCCCGAAGCACTTCTGACGATGTCGTGATGACGTCCTCAGAACCGAAGCACTTTTCACGACGTCCCGATGACGTCATCAGAAGCCGAAGCACTTTGACGACGTCCCGATGACGTCATCAGAAGCCAAGCACTTTCGCGATGTCCAGATGACGTCATCAGAAACCCGAAGCATTTTTCACGATCTCCCGATGACGTCATCAAGAGCCCGAAGCACTTTTCACGATGTCCCGATGACGTCATGAGGAGCCCGAAGCACTTTTCACGACGTCCCGATGACGTCATCAGGAGCCCGAAGCACTTCTGACGATGTCGTGATGACGTCATCAGAAGCCCGAAGCACTTTTCACAACGTCACGATGACGTCATCAGGAGCCCGAAGCACTTCTGACGACGTCACGATGACGTCATCAAGAGCCCGAAGCACTTTTCACGACGTCACGATGACGTCATCAGAAGCCCGAAGCACTTTTGACGACGTCCCGATGACGTCATCAGAAGCCCGAAGCACTTTTCACGACGTCCCAATGACGTCATCAGAAGCCCGAAGCACTTTTCAAGGCGTTACGAAGACGTCATCAGGGCGAAGCACTTCTGACGACGTCACGATGACGTCATCAGAAGCCCGAAGCACTTTTCACGACGTCACGATGACGTCATCAGGAGCCCGAAGCACTTCTGACGATGTCGTGATGACGTCCTCAGGAGCCCGAAGCACTTTTCGCGATGTCCAGATGATGCCATCAGAATCCCCACTCACCTACAAATCGATCACTTACCAGCCTACGCACCCCCTACCAACTTACCTGTCTGCCAAGCTGATTGCCTTCGACCATTGGCAGTGGCTATTAGCAGTGAGAACTGAAAAGCGTGACGGCCCACGGCCTACGGCCTACGGCTCACGGCCTACGGCGCACACCATGAAATTTCCTTAAGCTTTCGGGCTCACAACTTTGTTATTTGTAAACCAATTTTGTTGAAATTCGGACAGCAGGTGTATTCTGGACCCCTTCGCTTATATCCAGAAGGGAATCTTCAGAAATTTTGTTTCAAAGATTCTATAAACTATTTTATAAAAATCAAAGTGATCACAAGGCCTAGGCAAAACCAAACCTCTCCAGCCGCTTCGCGGCTGGAGCGATAATAACAGAGCGTGATATAGGCCGCTTTCCCCGAAACATCAAGTCTCAAATTGGCAGAGTAATGAAAAGGATGAAAAGGTTGTAGCGACCATCGCCGAAAAAATTGCCCTTCTTTTTGAAAGGACTGCACGACCACCAACGTTCCCCACATTTCGGCTATCACATTCATATCCCGGTTATCAAATTTCAAATTGTTTTCAAGATAAGGTGTGGTGGTTTTATCCAGTTTGTTGCAGCCGAAACACCGTCTTCCTCTCAACCACAATAGTCAAGGTGAGCATGCATCCCCCTTCTTATTATCCTTATCGGAGCGAAATTCCGGTCCGCAGTTGCGTACGGTCTATGCTGCAGCATGCAGCCGGAATATAATCATGTGGTCCCAGCGCGATGTTCTTCAAGGCGTGGGCTGCATCAGCGGTTGTCCTCACGAGCAGGCCTGAAATAGGAGCACGTCTTGCTGAAGTAATGACGTGATTGTTGCAAAACTTCCGCTCATAGGCGACACGTGCTTGTATTATAGCATGACATGCTGGCACAATCAACAACTATGTGGGCGCCGCCAAAGTTTCGCGCATTTGCAGCAATTGGCCACTTCAAGCACGGCTACGTTCTGTAACCTGCAGCACGAGCTGCTGTGAAGGCGGCGTTCAACACAGGACTTTGGATATATCGTAGGAACCAGCGTGTGGTCGCTTTTGAGATAAGCACGAAAACGAGAAAAGGTGTGTTGTTTTACGTTAAAACACAAAAAAACGATTCTTGGATGTTTTTTGGCCGTAACTGCAGTCCAACGTCGCAGTGCACGTTGTAGTATGTTTACACAAGGTGCTGAGTTCATGGCAAAAAGCTTGGCTCCGGGCGAGATTGAACCAGCATAATCCCTTTCCGGGGGAGCGCCTTATCACACTGCACCATCGAACCCCAACACCGCTCTCACTCAACTGCTCGGTGAATCTTCACCGAAGCAGTCATCTTTTGTGCTGCCCATGCTGGTTCGGGACGTAGTTATACACCGAAGGAACGCTGCGGAAGTAGCAAGACAACTACCACTTATGTGCGTCCTAACTGTGCTGAGGCATGCCAAAAGGAAGAGTTGTCTCAGAAAAACGCGCCGGAGGCCCGCACCGAGCTGTTATACACGCCGCGGCACTGTATACTGCATCCTTGCGGAACCTACCCTGCTGAAATTCTGCCAATTTCCATCAGCTGATTATTTTTTAGTTCTAAACTAGTTAAAACATCACCAAAACGATATAACGAGCACTGATATGACAAGAGCAATAGATTTCTCGTGACTTTCGGCAATAAACAAGTGATAGAGGCGTGAAATGTTGATTAAAAAACCATTGAAACGCCCGGAAATATTTAGTCTGCAATATTGCGTCAAAGACGTTAAAGACGCAGCATTGCAGACGAGTCCCTGATTCAAGCAGCAAGCGGCGGCAGTGTCGTTGCGGAACGTTTTCATCCCACTGGTGTATAACTAGGGCCTCAATCTCGCTCGGAGCCAAGCATTTTGCGATCAACTCAGCACCTTGTGTAAACATACCATAACATGCACTGCGACGTTAAACCGCAGTTACGACAAAAAACATCCAAAAATTGAGTAAGATTTAACATCGGCGTGGATCCTGAAGAGACTTTGCGTTCCCTATCGGAGGTTGGCGCAAGCACGGTGCACTTACGTTATAGCACAGGGCAGCGAGTTCGCGCCAACCTGCAACAGTGAACGCAAAGTCTCTACCGGATCCACTTCGACGTTAACTAGGGCATCATCCTGACATGTCTACGACTGTTATATAGTCTCTGAGACCCTAGTTATGCATCAGCGTTTCGCTGCCGCTGGGATTCGCGGGACGTCTGCGATTGATCAGATTTCTGAATTGATCAATAGCAGACATGCCACGGAAGCCAGCGGCGGCGAAACGCTGGGGTATAACTTGGGCTTGTCGGTATACCTGTTTCATCCCGTTATGCGGATGAAAAAATGATTCTTCGATGAAGATTCACCGAACAGTTGGATGAGAGCGGTGTTGGGGCTTCGGTGGTGCAGTGCGGTAAGGCGCTCCCTCAGAGAGGGAATATGCTGGTTCAATCTCACCCGGAGCCAAGCATTTTGCCATAAACTCAACACCTTGTGCAAACAAATTTTCCAGCCGGAGCGGAAAAAGATGATCCTCTGCTTCTACTGTGTTCTATTGCTACTTATAATTTTCAATCAGGAAGTAAAGGTTAGGCAAGTATTTTGAAATAGTAGTGCTTTCCCAGTGTTCTTAATTCGATTAGAGGCTCGTGAGATAAGGCCCTTGACAGCTAACTGCAAGTTTCAGGCCTGTAAAGACAAGTTTGGAGAAGTCGGCGAAACTATATGCAAGGCTATGAAGGCAGAAGGCTTCTGCTCAGATAGAAAGAAAACCGCTAAGATTTTCGCGAAGAGCCTCTGTCCGAAGACGTGTAAGATGTGCAAACGATGAGAGCTCAATAAAATTTTCTAGGGTATTGCAATCTTTTCTAAACTCCTGAAGTCTCTCGGAAGCGCTCATCACTCTCGACAAATTCAGAAGATCATGTGAAACTTCGGATTTTTCCGAGGCTGTATCGAAGTGCTGGAAGTTTGTTCGAAGGTGTTCATCCGAAATTTAATATGGCCTTCGAGGAACTTTATGAGCTTGATTGTCTGTTGGCGTTGGATTGAAATTAGGTCTCACAAGGGACCCACAATAAGTCATAGTGACCATTCCAGATGAAATGTACTTTTCTAGAACCATTTTCGGACGAAAAGTCCGAATATGCCCATCTCAGCTGCCTAGACCCACTCTGAAAAAATTATGAGCGTTTTTTTAAACTTCGCGGCAAGGTAATGGTACCCCCCTAAGGAATTTTTAGGGTGTTTTTAAAATTTTCTCCCGGATTTTACTGGAAACATGTATTTAGGGGTAACCTGGGGTGCTGAACACGAATCTGGGGTTTGCTTGCCCAAATTTCAAGGTTTACTGTAGGTTACGGTGGGTAACATGCCATTTAGGATGCAAAACCTACCTCAATATTCCGATAATCGACAAATGGACAATGAATTCGTTTTAAGCACCCCGAATAACCCCCAAATAGAAACTTTGAGACAAATCTAAGACTTTGACCAAACTACCGTATACCCACCGTAATCTACCGTGAGCTGTCAAAAATCGATAAACTGACATCAGATTCGTGTTCAGCACTCCAAATAACCTCAAGAGAAATAATTTGAGCATAATATATAGTAGCACTCCGGAAATCGTCTTATCATTAAATTCTTCCCCGATCGGAATATGTGAACGAATACAGTCGAAAACTTCGGAAAATCGATAAATGAACCTCAGATTCATGATCAGCACCCCAAATAGCCCCTCCAGAGCGAATTTTAAGACAAATCTGGAATATTTGTCTACGACGCGTCGAGAGCCCTCTAATTGGTATAAATAAACGCCCAACTGAAAATCCGTCCAAAACGCTATTACTCTGAACAAAGTTTGAAAAATGTTCCTTCACCCAAACTTTGCTTAGTGGGGTAGTTTTGGGCGCTGAACACGATTATGAGGTCCGTTTCCGGAATTTCTTGAAAATAATGCGCTTTTTGGAGGGTACAATAGGTACGAAAATCAGAGAAAAAATGCCTATAACTTTTTTCTGAGTGGGTCTAGGCAGCTGCGATGGGCATATTCGGACTTTTCTCGTCCAAAAATGGTTCTAGAAAAGTACATTTCATTCGGAATGGTCACTATGACTTATTGTGGTTCCCTTGTCAGGCACGATAAGTCGATCTCGTAATCGGCTACCCAGCGCGAACTTTAAGCTGAATCTGAGACATCGACAGATCTGCCGTTTGACTATAATGATTTTCCTCAAAATGTATGAAACTGAAAGGATGACACGATTTTAGTGTTCTCCGCCGTAACTGCAGTTTAACGTCGCATTACACGTCGAGTAGTCGAGAGCTCGCACTTGACAGGTGTTATATGGAATGAATCTAATCAACAATTATGGGGAAATCTCAGATTTCGTCGCCGAGTCTGGACTGTGCATTTAAAGACACAGTCCAAGCTCAGGGACGAGATCTGAGTTTTTCATATAATTGAGAAGTAGACCCACCCCATGTAACACCTGCCAAGTAAGAGATCTTGATTCCTCCGAATAAGCTAGATATAGGAGGATGCCACCCTGGGCGCCCACATAGAAAGCCACATTGGCACGCCCCTTTTACGATCTTTCGAGCTCAACAGTGGTGAGATGAGCGGCGGTTCCCGATAAATGGCCCCGTTCTTACCTTCATTCCCAACCTCTCTCTTTGTTCAGGTCGGCTATCATACATCGGTTGCAAATGACGGAAGTTACAAGTTTCGGACAACTCTTCCACCAAGCTTCCGTAGCTCTATTTTTCAGAGGGCGTAACTCCATTTCTAGGGGGTCTCCTGCAATTCTAGAGACATCATTGGAGTCAGCGTGGAATCGTTCTCAAATAGGCAAGAAAACAAAAAACGATTCTGAGGTTGGACTGTGCCCTTCAGGGATGTGCGGAAAAATATTTTTGGGAACAGAAAACGGAAAACAGAAAATCTAGTTTGACAGAAAACAGAAAACAGAAAAAAATCTCTAAAAATGGGCAGAAAACAGAAAACAGAAAATTTTCAAAAATCAATAAAGCGTGTCCAGCATACACTAAACGAAATTTTTCCGAACATTGAACTTTTTTATACATTTTTTAATGATCTATGCTTCTTTCATTGAATTTTCAAAACCTTACGGTTGGCCAGAGCAAAAAGTATAGACGCTCAAGAATTCCAGATTATGAGTGCGATGAGGTGACAAATGTTCATCAAACCTTCCTTTTTCCAGGCAATAAAAGATCGATTATTTATTAGAAGCTCAATACATATGTCTGTGCAAGGAGTGCGTTTCGAAGTCGGAGCGAGCTTTCCGTTCCTGAGTGTACATATTTTTACACTTATTGTGGGATAACTGCTGGTTCGAACACTGTACTACTCCTTAGAGCTGAAAGTCACGCCCGTACCACCTGTGCCGTTAGAGTATAAATGACCTGACGCGCCGTTCGCTCCACCGTTGAGATCCTCTCGTACCTCTGTGGCAGAATTATCATCTGCCGCGTAGGCTCACCATCAATTTCTTGGCGCTTCATCTTAACTGAATTCTGTGCCATCTGCGTTGCAGTGAATTAAAACACGTATTTAGAGTTTTGCGTGCATGGTACAGTTGGGGCCAACATTACCCCGCTCTACCAAAGCGGGTACGGTGGGGCGGGTATTCGTAGAGGCTTGACTCTGAGAAAAATTGAGGCTCCGCGATAGTACCGCTTTGGCGCGTGCAGGCACCGAAGCGGCACTATCGCGGAGCCGCGGCGGCACTACCGCGGAGCCATGGCGGGGACGACCCGACAGTACCGCTTCGGCTCCGCGATAACGCCGCAGCGGATTCGGGAGAGTGTCTGATATGAAGTTATTTAAGAATTATAAGACAACTAGAGGGGGTCTAGTTGTAAGAACGAAAATTCGCACCTGCGGTCGTTACGTCCTTTGTCTGATAAGGACAGAGGTTACCACTGCTTTTGCGCACAAGGGAACACGGAATGTACCTCAAACTTGGGTATATTGAACCGGCGACAATTTCGTTTTACCACACAGGACAGTGCATCGTACTCCACGCGGGTTCGCTGCTGCATCCTCGAGGAGCCGGCGCGGTTCTAACGCGGAGCTGCTGCGGTACTATCGCCGCGATGTCGAGGCTCAAAGCACGACTGCAGAATCGTCTGATCACGGAGCCGCTGCGGCACTATCGCGGAACTATTGCGGCACAGTCGAGCATCGCGGTACTTTGCCGACAATGACGCAACACATTTTTTAGAGGAATGGGTTTCGTGCTTATTTAGTGGCTTGCAGGGGCCAGCCGACTTTCCAATGAGTGCCTCCATCTCCCTACATAAATCTGTTCCATATTTAAGGATCCCGGAGGGTTGGTTGCTTTGGTTCACCTCGGCAAGAATCGAACCCGACCGTGTACAGCGAACAGCACCGTTTCCTCCCACCACGCCACACATGCCCTAATGGATAACCACTACAGCGAGATAAAAGTGTCTAGCGTGGTACAAGTGCAGAGATTCTGGGTGAAGTACAGCATTACTCTATCGGCTTAGCTTCGAAAAATAAAAAACAGTCCTGCTGCAAATCGCGGTACACGTTTTTTTCTGTTTTCTGTCCAATTTTGCCTATTTTTACAGAAAACAGAAAACAGGAAAAAATGACCAAAAATGGGCAGAAAACAGAAAATTCCGCACATCCCTGGTGCCCTTACAGGCAGTGGTCACGATGAGAAACGTAACGAAAAGACTACAACAATTAGCTTGGATCGAAAACAGCTGAAAAACTATGAAGGTAGCGTGGTGAAACACGGGTTAGAATTAGAGTTTCTAGAGCCCAAAGATGCCAGTTCGCGCATACGTGCACAGCGCCGCCCAAAAAGGTTGCAGTCTCATGTGTGTAAAGTCAAAATTCATCGACATTCACAGACAGAAATTGGCTCAAATTTAGCCATTAAAAACAGTCAAACCATGGACATGATTACCTCAAAAAGACTGAATCTTTCAGATTGGATATTTTTTTAACGAAAAAAAAATATTCGCTTTATCTTGCCTTACTGAATTCAAATTCATATCTTCTTTTGAAATGAAATCGATGCCGCCTATTTTTTTCCGAGAATATTTTGTGCGTAAATTTCTAAAAAAAGCGAGGGAACTCATTGCACGACCTTTTTGAATTCACCTCAGATGTGAATGAGTGCTGGTCGTTTTCTCGGTATTTCGAGAAGTTTTTCAACAATGTTATATTGAAAAAATTATCCACCTATTAGAAACGGTCAGGAAATTTTTAGCAAAGAAAATTTACAAGATAACCGTCCGCTCCAGCGAGTTGGACGATTTTCTGCGATTTCAAAATTAGCGATTAATCGCCGTCGAACCGAATTCACATTTGGTCAATTTTGTAGTCACTGAGATTTTTTCTCTAAAAAACTTTGAGTCCTTCAGAAAGTTTCGAAAATGGCTAGTTAGTGAGAGCTCAGCAGTATTTCGAGGATCTAAAGCGTTCCTAAAAAAATTTCGTTTCATACTTGTTATAAACGAAAATTCGTGGGGGCACGGCGTTTATGGGATCTTCAACCTGAGGAAGGAAGCTATGAACGTTGCAATAGGAGCGATATTACTTCATGGGACGATAGAAGGGGGTGAACATTAAGGGCAGGGTGCACGATGAATCTCGTTCTCGAGGTTTCATTGTGAAACACTAAGTTAGTAGCAACTGGAGGGGATAGGGTCGAAGAAATCGGCGAAAACCGGCCAGAAATTGATAAAAGCGGCTTCGGAAGTTATCCCGTTGCGCCTGCCTATCCCGGCCCGCTCCCATTCGGACGAGCTTCTGGAACAGGGACCTTGTCGATGGAAAATTGCCAAGCAACTCAGCCTGATCGATTCGCGCAGATTTCGCGAATAGCTCGCGCTTGCTGAGCGTTTGCGGAATTCAGCTGGGCCAGTAAGCTCGTCCACGCCCTGAACGTTAGGAACCGTTATTTTAGCCTATTCTAAACGTTTTTTTTTCGCTTTCTCCTCACTATTAGTTGCCACACGACCTAACAACACCACTTTGTGTCGAACTCGGGTGTGATATTCATTGCGAACACAGCCTTCGTGAGCACAGTCTTAACACCTTTAGGTTTTACACGATTTTTGCGGTTTTTTTTTTGCAGTAACTACAGTTTAACTTCGCAATACACGCTGAGGTATGTTTACGCAAGGTGCTAAGTTGATCTCAAAACGCTTGGCTCCGGGCGAGCCTGAACCTTGCTGGGGCATTGGTGAGGCGGTAAGGCGCTTCCCCGCAAAGGTAGTATGTTGGCCCAATCTCGCCCGGAGCCAAGACTTTTGCAATCAACTAGTATCTTTAAAAAAACCATTGCGGTGTAACTCGCAAACTTTCGAAGAAATTCAGACAAACCGTCCCTTCTTCACTTATACCAATTTTTTCGATATTTTTCGTCATTTTTCAATAGTAACAGTTCATGGCCTTCGATACATATCATAAAATACACATTTCTTTCAGCGTGTATGCTGCTTCAAAGTCAGGGTTAACAATAAAAAGGGTTGTTGTGCTATCCTCATGGAAACTCTGAAAGTTGGAGAACTGAAAAGTTGGAGAAAAAACGCTCAAGAACAAGTTATTGCTTGGTGTCCGCCCGTCCCCAATTAGCGAGATTTCTATGAATGTCTGTTTTGCCATATTTTGTTTTGCATCTAAAGTAATTTCTGAGCAATTTTGGAGACTTCTGACCAATTTAGCAGCAAAATAAAAGGCGGATAAACAAGCATTCATGAAAATCTCGTTAATAGGGGGGGGGTGGCATGCGTACACCTGTAATTAGCCGTTCAACTTGTTTCTAGGGCGTTTTTCCTGTGCAAGTTTTCACTTACACTCACTTAAGTTTTTTACTTTTGCTATCACCAGACCTACGGTTCAAGAATCACTTTTATGGCGAAGCTTGCTTTCAAAGACAGCGTTCACGATGGAAAACCTCTAGTTCTTTCACAGAAACGCGAGCTTTGGGACCTAGCGATGAAAACAGTGAAGAGAGAATCACGAAAAACCATCGGGAAGCGGTTGAAAACCGCATGGGCCAGTCAACCCATTGAACCACCCCGCCGCCCAAATTAATCCTTTCTGAAGAAACTTGAACACGTTATCAGCGCTGTCATCCAAGATAATGGCTTCGATAACTAGCAGTGAATAAGGTGGATCACGTTATCATATGGAAAGACTTCATTCCTTCACGGCGGTCAATCCTTACATTCTCAAAAATATGACGTCACATATGAGGTGCTGCTTAGGCCTAAAAAGTTTTTACTCGTCACTTTCCGCAGTTCATCCTGACGCTGCTGTCACAGTAAGCTCTTGACTTATCATAATCTGTGAGAAGCTGAACATCCAGGATTCATCGTGAACACTGCCCTCAAGTTGAGCGAATGTTGGGATTCGATTTATCGACCTGAGAAAAAAATTGGAATTCGAGTGTTCCAAATAATCCGCGAATAGTAAGTCAACTACGCTACCCAGCCGATTATTTGTCCAAATGGCAGAAGAAAACACAAATAATCACTTTTTCGTCGTTTTGACAGAAATTAGGGTGAGTATTGTAAGTCGAAGTCGACCTTTTACAGTCTTATAACCATTCGATTGTTCGACATGGTGCAATTGGACTGAACTTGTATACTTCATTAACAGCAAACGTGATGAAACGCTATACACAGCTCATACCTGCCCCGTTTACTGCCCTCCTTATTTATTGCTTTTTTCGTGAATTAATGGATGAACAATGACGTTATGCTGTGTCGAGATCCTAACCCGTCCATCAGTGCTGCTCGCAACTATTCCTAGTGCGTGGGCTGCACAACCGACGCTTTACAACAGCGTCTCCTGTGCCTCAACTAGCGCCACCACCGCCGCCAGCCATCAGCCATCGTCGTCTTCGTTGATGCTGCTGGTGCGGCCCTCGCATATTCGCCTCCACCAATATCACAGCACACTTTGAACATGCTCTAAAATCCTTGCTGTCAGCCGTCGCAAGAAGCTTTTTTACAGATTGAACATTGCTCAGAGCTTTTTCTCCATCTTCTGGTAGATCTGTCATTTTAGAATGATCTCATGATTTCTGGGGAAATGATTGATCTCTCCACCCGCATGCCACCCAGAACATTTACTTACTGGACGACTTTTGATTGATGAGCTCCCGAATTTATCCAGAATGGCACGGAAATCACAGGCGTTAGGAGGAAGTGGCATGCCTTGCTACATTCTATTAGGAAGGCTTCCCAGACTCATCGATTGTCACCGCTTTTCCTGGATGACAAGGGTCCTAGATCATTTTGGCTAAATTCTGCCACCGGTTACAAAAAAAAATTAGTAATTATCATCATAAAAAATTTCGTGCTCTTTTTCAATATTCAGGCCTTTTCAAGGAGCCAAAAACATTATACAAATCTAGGAGCCTAATGTCATAATAACAGAATGTAGGTTTCGGGCTTCACTCTGGTCTAACACCATGAGCCTCTATGCTTGAATGGCCGAAAAAAATTTCGTTTATTCGATATTCTTCCAAATCGATCTAGAGACCACGGCTGATTCTAAGAAACTACCCTGAATTTCAGAGCGAAATCGGCTTGATCCTATCGCGTGAGTGCGCGCGCACTCTGCCCTCTCTCTCTCTCTCTTTTGACAACCGCTTCTCCTCGCCTACCTTACACAGAAGAAGCAATCAATAAATTTTTCCACGGGATGGGATGAACATTAAATATGCTATCTTCTGTTAAAAAAAATGTAAGATATTCACCAGATTGGGCAAAAAAAACTTCTAGCTTTTTTGAAAGATATTCTATTTTGAAATTCTGAAAGGGAAGTCAAATATTCGAAAGTCCACATCGTCATCAAACAATGTGCCTTGTGGGTGGAACAAATTTTAATAAAACCGCCTCAAGTTGAAGTATCGTCCTTTTTTTCAAGTGAGAGCCGCACCCACCTAACGGGCGTGAAACCGCTCGATCAACAGCTAAACGCATCTGCATAGTCGAGCAACAACAGTCGCGCCGCCACATTGAAGGATAGAAGGCGGATACGCAGCTTCATTACCCCTCATTGCGGCTCGATTTTTGCCGTCGGACAATGCATAGGCCTTAACACTCCTTCGTTTTCAGGCATGCCACCTCTCCCGCCATGCAGCGCCGCGTCTACCTACTCGAATAACTGTGCTTATCTGGGCCAAACTCCGGTCCGCAATTGCGTCTCGACACGCTTTGCGGCCGCACGCGCTCAAGTCAGTCGAGTTTCCAGTGCCAAAGCCGACTCGATATGGCTTTTTTATACAGTTTTCTCCAATTTTGTTTACTCTCCAGTTTCTTAGACCCACCTAGAGTCAACAGATCGGTGGTTGCGGCGCTGGAAACTCTTCTGACTCGAATGCGCGCAGCCGCAAAGCGTGTCGAGACGCAATCGCGGACCGGAATTTGGCCCAGATAAGCACAGTACCTGGGCCATAAAACGCTTCAGTGGCTGAGCAGACTTACATCGCGGCGCGGCGCGATGTTGTGATGTGCTGCTGTATTGATGGAGTGCCGCCATGCCACTCTGTTCAGCCCCATAGGTCTAGCGCATACTTTCCGCGGCGCCACATAAGGTTTGCAACATCAATCTTTCGGAAATCGATAACGTTTATTGCCACTGTCGCGCGTCGCGTGAAGTGTGCATTGGGAGTTTGCGATCGAGCGATCCCGAAACGTCGTACTCGGCAAATGTACAGCGAAACTTCGAGTATGTAGTAATAGTATGAGTAATGGGGAAACATTATCTACGCATTTCTCATAAGCCATATGCAAAAAGAAACGATATCAGGACACGCGCAGATTTGATTCAAGACAGTCTTTCTCTGATAGGAGTGATTTTGAAAGCTTGAGATTGCCCTCCGTGCACATGTTTCATGAATGGGTGTGGAAGTAGTGTAGGAATTATGTTCGAATAAATACCACCCAAGGTTTCGCCCTCCGTGCACATGTTCCATGAATGGGTGTGGAAGTAGTGTAGGAATTATGTTCGAATAAATACTACCCAAGGTTTCCTCCCAGTCCATCGAACTCAATGTTTTTTTCTGAATCCATTGCTTAACAAATATTTTGCTTCCAGAACAGTAGCGAATAGAAGGATTTGGTTTACACTGCGCATTACTAGATAGCTCTTTGAATGGTGTGTACGAATATTTTTCAAAAATCCCAAGAAGTCTTTCTTAACTCAAATGGAAATGTAACATATCACCAAGAAGCCACGATGTAGGTATTATGTCTCTATCTTGGGAGCTGAACGGTTGTTTCTCCACTTCTACCGTTGTGTCTCTTCAGAAACAACAGCTCGACTTTCATGATAAAGCTATCATAGCGACGTCCAGAGATTGACGATAACTTCTTCATATTGTTTGCCAAATGCTCCCATTTTCACAGAGGACAGCGCGGTTACCGCGCAAAAACTTACAGGAGATTTCTAGAATCCGTTGAGCTATTCCAATCCCCAATAAGCCCCGAATAGCCGGCTTATATATCAGGAAAAATTCAACAGCGGCGCAGCTTTTGGCACCTGTCCACCGCTTTCTTAGAAATATGAGGTGCCTTCCAAGGGCAGAGTAGAAAAAATGTCGTTTAACGACTCTCCTCCTATATACACCTTAATCCATGTCATCAAAGGGTTTTCCCGGGATTCAGGTTTTATAGGATGAAAAACTCGCGGGACAGTTTTTGCGCAAGCCAAGCCACGATTGATTTGATCCAAGGCCTGAGGGGGCAGATTTGGCTAGACCTAGCCTCTGAAGGCATTGTTCGTCTCGAGAAACATAATCAGTGTGCTTATTTTTTGTGCCAAAATGAATTCTCCCATGAAGCAAAGATCCTTTTTTAGTTTCTCTGAGGAAGACTACCTAAGAATGTAGTTTCACGCGAATCTCTTTCAAAGTGAAAGCGGCCAGAGTAGCAATGTTTCCGGAAACGCGATTCCATAGAAGTACGCTTCATCTCTGCCCGTTGCTCCGCTTTTTTAGGCATGTTGAGCCGCTCAACCTCAGGAACGAGATATGTAGTTTCCACTCACTTTACTACTTCAGGAATGTTCTCAACTTGGTGAGATTGAAAGCGGAATTGAGAATGGTTTTCGTTTAAGCAGCGCGTCACCTTTTGAGCCCTTTTGTGTGGTCCACCTATTCCTTGGATTCCAGAAAACAACTTTAAGTTTTGTTCAGAATTTAGGCCGTCACATCCTTGTGACAGCGTGCAACTAGCGACGATACGTGTTGCTCCGTAACGACTGTAAATGATGCATTTCACGACGATAAGTATAGCCATGTCGAACAGAAGCTATCATTAGCGGCGGACATGCGCGACACCACCCAGTGGGGTTTCGATCGTCAGCAAGGATCTACCGCCGCGGGTGCATCCATTGAGTGGACTAAATTCGGCAAAAGGCCTACAGAACACGTTAGCTATTTTCCGGCTGCTCTGCTGTCAAGCACAGCGCGGACTGGGCGAAGGAGCAGTTCGGCTGACAAATGTGACGCTCGCGACGGAAAACCGCTGCGCTTGCGTCATCGTTGGAGCGCGTTAACCTAGCGCCTACATGTCTTTTTCTACAAACCTACGGTTAACGCCCCCCGACGACGACGTGAACGCAGCGGTTTTCCATCGCGCGCGTAACGTATGCAGGCCAAACTGCTGCTTCCCCTCCCCCGCTGAGAATTCGATCGACATCCTTACTGTCAATGCAGCTGCTCACACCTCGCAAGGTTTGGCTCAGATGGTACAAGGGACGAATCGCGGATGCTGAAAGTATAAACATGGTCAACCTCATCTAATTAAGCATTTAAGCTCTGTAATCGGCAGCTCTTCATCTGGTAAAATTCTGAGTGATTCAGGTAGCAGAAAATCATTTCAAGCGATCGATTTACTTTGAATCAGAGTTCAAGCATTAGCGACTTACTATGGCGTCTCCGCAGAATTCAGTCTAGTGAATGGACGGGGATGTGGCGGTAGATCGCCGCCCGCAATTGAAACTCCGCTGAATAGTGATGTCGCAAGCGCATCACGGTTCGCCGCAATGATCACGTCTCGTACGTCTGCTCGACTCAATTTCGCAAAAGGCCTTTACATGAGCGAAAAATTGTTTATTCTTAACCGGCATTTCTTGCAACGAAAAACGGCAGTGATATTATTCTAAAAAAATAAATTTTTGACTCACAGCAAGACGTGCTATGCCATAACCTCAGTGTTTCTAATAAACGAATACCGCAAATATTTTATTCTGGCTGAAGTTCTCTATATTTCCATACTAAGCGTCCAGGGCTCCTCAAAAGCTGTCTGATTGTGATCTCGACGTCATTTCCGGGTCAACTGCGC
Source organism: Aplectana chamaeleonis (assembly GCA_029168955.1). NCBI lineage: Eukaryota > Metazoa > Nematoda > Chromadorea > Rhabditida > Cosmocercidae > Aplectana > Aplectana chamaeleonis. The sequence goes on along the minus strand of JAPDOI010000495.1, from coordinate 220,400 downwards.
ACTAGGTAACCCCTGATTCCGAGTCAGATTCACTCTGTTCCCTCGCGCGTTGGTGCGGAGCGAGGGTAGAGACAGCTAGAAAGTGTGGGAAGAAGGAGACGCAGTGTACGCTCGCCGACGCTCGCGAAGAACGGAAATAAATCACACACGAAAACAGAGGATATTTCACTAAAACATTTTTTTCGATCGTCCACATCAGCATCGCAATTTTTTTTAAATTCTGCTATGCTTGAAGGCGGTATTCAAACAATTCTGCGATTCCGCTTTCACCAAAATTCAATTCTCTGATGAGGCTGAAAATTCTCGATGTATGGCATTCCTCCACGTGAAATGTGTAGGTCCACGAGAGCTAGTAGCCGTGGGATAATTCCTCGCTGCGGGAGGAGAATGGGGGCGAGCATGTGTTTTCCATTTCGCGGCAGGCCACTGCCACCCACCGAACAGGTGGCGCCGTTTCTGACGTGAATGCTCCAATATTTCTCGCTAGATAATGACGAACAGCAAAGTGAAAACAGTCAAAAAATAAGTCCGGAGGTATTTCCGGAGAATTCCTCAACATAACCTTAGAGCAACAGTCTTGAGATCGGAATCCCATGCAGCTTGAGAAGTTCCTAAAACCATTCTGATTCGACCCAATACATTTAAAGAGTAGAACTGGAAAGGCCCCAATAGGGACAATAAATAAAATGCTGAGTTTTTTTTTCGAACAGCTGTGGAAATATGGAAATCAAGTTTTTTGTGACTGGAATGGAATGATTTTCGATTTGAAATGGAATGAAATGATTTTACATATAAATTATTTCGCAGCCTGTCAAGTTACAGTTTTTTTAGAAGGCAGACATTCGGGCGAGTTTGCTAGTGAAAATATAAATCGACTTGTGTGAACACAGAAAAAAAACACCGCGGTAATTTTTATTTTTACATGCACTGCCCTTAGTGTGCCTTCTCGGCACAGTTTTCGGAAAGACCATTCCGAATTTTATCTAGAGAGAAGGGCAACCCTTTTCGGGTGTCGGTAATACTTTTGGCGCAGTAAAGTGCTATTCCAGTGTATCGATCAGGCAGCGTGGCACGATTAATTCTATAGAATCGCACCCCGCAACGGAAGTATAAACAACCCCTTACTCACACAGTTAAAGGCACTGCAGGCTGATGAAGTCAGGAAAACCTGATCTGAAAACGGCTTAGTTCAGTTCCCGATAATTCCAGAAGTCTACCTTCCCCACTGATTAAATATCCATGAACAGTTTTTCATGAGTCTGAAAAATTAATAAGCGATAATCAGGGATTTGTGATTAGATCGCTTTTGTCAATTTTTCTAAACTGTTTAGAGAATGTCATCTTCTGAAAATCTCACTTTTAGTGACTCCGTCCCTCTCTCTCGACTCTGATTGCTTACTATAAGGCACCCGTTTCTTTTTCTGTTGAGCAAGCTTTTTCTCAGACTTTTCTGGAACCAAACATTCGACGTCATGGTCACTGAATTGTCATGGTTATTTATTTCGTGGGTTTAATGCCGCTTATTTCACAGCGGCACAGATTGCGCTGACGCTTTGCGTTCCCTGTTATGCGTTGGCGCAAGCTTGGTACGTAAAATTTGTGCAGTCGTCACGGATCCTAATGATACTTTGCCTTCTCTGTTGAAGGTTGGCGAACAATCGGGGCAATATGTTATAGCATACGGGCGCCAAGTTTGCGCCTCCTTCAATAACAAACAGAAAGTTCCAGTGCGATTCGGGCCTACTGTAGTACTCGCAATCAATTTACTCTGTGGAATGGACGGAATCGCGCCGGTAGATCGCCGCGCGCGATCGAAACCTCGTCGTGATACCGCAAAACCCGCACGGCCAGCCGCAATCATTGAGTCTGGTCCAGTCCATTCAACGGACTAAATTTGATACGCGAACCATATAAAAAATGTGGGCCAAAACTAGCATGTTATATAAAACTGAAAACAATTCACTCGTATAGCTTTCGCTAAACTCAGAAGTAACTTGTTTGAATGTTCGTGAGTGTAACCCCTAGCCGGACGCTACTACTTCTCTCTGTTTTCGAAAAGCAACGCGGAACAGGAAAGCCTGAAAGCATTCGAAATACAGTAAAATATCGCCCAAAAGCTCTGAATGAGGGAGCTGGCCGGCTATAAATTCCCGAAAGCTCAACGCATTCCCTCCCCCCACCCGTCTATTGTGAAGACAAATCGCACCATTGTGAGACAGCAGCTTCCAGATTTTGTAGTGTTGCAACAACAATAGTGCGTCGTTAATTAAACAAAATAAATACCACTAGCGATGCTAGTATATTATTCAATCCCTCGGTACTCACGCCAAGAGCAGTGATTTCCAACTCCTCGTTCAGAAAATTTGTTAAAACTTTCGCGCTGCTTCCCAACACAACATCTGCGAGGTCACTTGTCCTGAACGTCACCGCTCCTCCCCCCCCCCAACCTGGAGATACTAATGTGTTCTAAATCTTGCCCGAACGGAACTCTCCACCCATGCGGTCGGCGTGCGTGTAGAGCGGCCGTCGCGAAGGTATTATTCCTGATGAGCTTCGGACCCATGGCTGAAAACAAGTGATTGGAATGTTGTTCACCATTCATCAAATACTTCTGCTAATACATTTCCAAGTCTGAATAAATTGTCTTCGAGACACACACGCTCATCGGCCGCGTGAGCGGACAGTCTTTTCCGGACCGACTTTGCCTAGCCCTTTTCGCATAGACATCTGATTCTCTTTAGCAACTCGGTGTTCTTGAGTGGGCAGAATCATATTGAAAGAGTACTAGGTGTGACAACATAAGTTTGAGAGAGAATATGTTTTCCATGAGGTTCATCAGTCGAATTCTGGAAAACTCTGTCCAATTGTTCCATTAATTCCTTCCTCAATTCAATGTTCTTGCGTTGTTTAGACTCCGCCTCCATTTTGTCCCTAGCTTGTATTGTATTGTCAATGATATCTGAATCTGTTTTTCAGCTATGTCAGACTTCGACGAAACCTTACGCTACGGCGGCCCGCAGGCCGATGACTCAGGAGATGTGAGCTGTCCGATCTATTTTTTTCTGACAGTCTAGCAAAACCAGCAAGGCTTAGCTTATATGGGAGTCTGTTTCAGGATGCCGCTCGTAAAGCGGAGGAACGTGAGCGCAAGAAGGCCGAGGTCCGAAAGAGGCTCGAGGAGGCCGGCAACAAGAAGAAGTCCAAGAAGGGATTCCTCACACCAGAAAGGAAGAAGAAGCTCAGAGTGAGATTTATAAAAATTTAGCAACTCCAACTTGGAGAAAATCTGTAGCAGAATCGGGAATTCAACCTTTCGCAGAAACTTCTGATGATGAAAGCCGCAGAGAACCTCAAGCAGCAACAATTATTGACAGCCCAGGAACGACAAAAGGCCCTCGCCTCACGAATTATTGCCCTTCCAGATGTCGATAAAATCGAGGATAAAGGTAAGGGGATTTTCTGTGTTTCGTAGCCTTGTAAGTCTCCACTTTCGAATTTTTGGTCTGAAAATTGAAACTCATACTAGTATAAATTTCAAAGACCTCATCATGATCATGATTGTGGAGATAAGTGGTTTATAAAAAGTCATCTAGATCCCACCAGGATCAAGTCTTTAGTCCAGACTCTTTACTGCGACGAGCTTTTCCAGTCCCCAGGTTATTCCCAATTAATCGATGAATTGACTTTCGCTTTTCTTCGTTTTGTCGGCTTTTGTGTTGGTGTGTGTGTATCTTCTGAGGATCATTCGTCCACCCTCGTCTCATCCCAACATTACACTCTGGGGCGCTTCTCCGGAGGAGCACCCCACGAAAAGGTTTTTCCCGGCGTCAAAACTCCATAGCCTCAGTGTAATATGGTCCGCTCTTGTGCTCACCCCAGCGCAATACACTGATATCCTGGATGTAATCAGTAGTCGACGATTATACGGAATTCAACATATTGATTGAAAACATGGGTTTTCAGGGAGTTTATGATGTTATCTTGAAGAGAAAGGGAACACGACCAGAGCTTGATATAAGCCGGTCAGAACTTTTATCCCTAAGAAAGAAAGTAGGCAAAGTAAAGATGACCGTTGCAGAACAATTGTGCTTTTTTCCGCCAATCTTTTTTCGCGTTTAAGCCAAATATGCTCACGAGAGCTACCTATGTCCACTCTGAAAAAAAATTGCTGGCGTTTCCCCCTAGATTTTTTTAGGTGAATGTGATGTTCATGCGTTTTGGACAAATTTTGTGCTGAACAAGAATGTTAGGTCAATTCGTTGGGGTTCCAAATTTCTTCACATACTTGGCTCAGAGCCTCTCACCGAGCAAGTTTTTCGGTGGAGGAAGGAGGTCGCGACTTTCACGGTTTCCGAAACGCTAACATGTGTAGATTAGGCTCAAACAATCTCTGTGGGGGTATTCGAAGTGCTAGACGACTTTCTGATTTTCGATAGATTGTGGTAGATTGGAGTAGGCTACGGTGGGTGTATGGTTATTACGTCGTCTCAGATTTGGCTTGAGGCCCTACATATGGTTTTTTAGGTGCTAAACCCGATTTGGAGGTCGACTTATTGATTTTTGAAATACCGAGTTAGGGTATTCCAGCTCAATGACATTACACCCCCGGGACCTACTCTACTATTTACAACCGCCCTTAGGATTCGGTCAGAAGGCGCGTGGTGACGTGCTTTCGCGTCTTTAGCGAGTTTTCTTTGTAATCTTTTTTTAATGTCAACATTATTAAGACCCCAAACGTTATTAAAGGCACTGTTCACGATAAACTTCGTCCTCGAAATTTCCATGACAAACGCTTCTCCTGGCCTTCAGAAGCAGAACAGCGTCGAAAAAAGGGACGAATAGCTACCCAGAAGCCGCAAAACGGACTAGAAAAGTTTGCAAACTCCGCCGCTTTGGGCAAGTCCGGCCCCTTTCAGCCCCTCGACGTGAACAATGGAACAATCCAGATCGTGAGATGAGCGATGGTTTCCGATCAAAAGCCCCGTTCTTCCCTTCATTCTCAACTTCCCTCTTTACTCAGGTCAGCTCTCATACATTGGCTGCAAAAGACGTAAGTTACAAGCCTTGGACAACTCGTCCACCATGCTTCTCTAGCTCAATTTTTGAGGGACCATAACTCCGTTCCCAGAAGGTCTTGTACGATCCCAGAGACATCATTAGAATCAGAATGTGACCGTTCTCAAGATAGGTAGAAAAACAGAGACGGGATTTTTATCGTGAACACTGCCTTTAAAGGCAGTGTCCACGATAAAAATCGTTTTCGAATTTTCACCAGAGAACGAAGGTACAGAGTCTGACTGATTCATCAATGAAGAAAGAATCAAGAAAAACGCTGCGAAATATCCAAAAATTAGCTCTTCTATTTGAAAGCCACATTTGAACGGTGAATCAGTTGCGCGGGCATGGGCCTGAAGTAGACAGTGTGTGCAGATGCGCCCCAATGCTAAAACTCAGCCCCGCTCGTGCTCCAATGCTAATGAAAAGCGGACCAAACTGTTCCTCGAAAAACTCGACCGCGAGCGGAATGGGCTAGCGCGAGCGGATCTCGGAGCCGATTAAAGCTCTTTTGGGCTCGTTTTTGTCCGTTCTTTCACCCCGAATGCTCCAATCAGACCCCGCCCTTTCGATTTCCGGTGGAAAACTGAGGACGAAATTGATCGTGGACACTGTCTATAAGGGTCCACGTGAGTAGGGCAATCCAGCAGTGTATCACCTGCTAAGGCTCGGATAAAAACGAAGATGCTCTGATGGTGTATTCCAGATCCTAAAACAGTACACATATCGCTGTGCAGCCGCATACTGTATTTGTATACTGTATGTCACACTGAGAATTTCACTTCAAACATTCTTTTGGACTCAGACTCTATCAATCAATATACCCTTGCATGTTATTCAGTGAATATTCACGATTCTGGTGAATAATATTCAGCCGAATCGTAGAGGCATCGTGCGCGCTGAAAATCATCTTCAATTTTCAGCTTTCTACTATTTAGACTGCGCACATGAAACTTGATGCTCTGAAAATGCGCCCATCAAAAGTTACGGCTACCTGATCACTGCTGTGGGGTCTATCATCTAGCACTTTTTTCAAAGAATGTTGATACGACTGTCACACAACATGTAAATCAATTATTGTACGAAGCCCACATGAAGGAAAACTTTAAAATGGCAGTGAACGGGTTTCCGAATGCAGAAAGACCTCAAAAACAATTTTGACGCGAACTTAAAATGCATTTTGCAGTTATTCAAATTTCTTATTCTCTACAACTTAAAGGCAGTGTTCACGATAAGAATCGTTTTTCTGCTTTTCCGCCTATCTTAAAGACGGTCCCATGCTGATTCTGATGATGTTTTTGGAATCGTACAAGACTTTCTGAAAACGGATTTATGGTCCCTCAAAAATTGAGCTAAGGAAGCATGGTGGACGAGTTGTCCGAGGCTTGTAACTTCCGTCTTTTGCAGCCGATGTATGCGAGCTGACCTGAGTAAAGAGAGAAATTGGGAATGAATAGAATAACGGGCCTAATGATCGGAAACCATAGCTCATTTCACAATCTCGAGCATTCATTTGTTCACGTCGGTGGGCGTGGAAAGTGCATCTGGGGTGTGACGAGCTGACGGGTGTTCAACTTTGGGGCCGTTGGGGACCGTTCCGAGCCCATTTTCTTAGTTTTTTCAACGTTAGGGTTGCCCAAGGCCCCGCAGCTGCCGATCTCCACCAAAAAATCAGACATGGTTTTAATCGTGGACGCTGCCTTTAAAGGCAGTGGTCACGATGAAAAACGATATCGAAAAAAAACTACAAAAATCAGCTCAGATCAAAAACAGCTGAAAAACCATGAAGGTAACGCGGTGAAAAACGGGCTAGAATTAGAGTTATGAAGACCCTAAACTTCCAGTTTGTGCACACGTGCACAGAAAGATCACAGTCTCATACCGGGCAGTCGAAAATCATCGACACTCAGAGGAAGGAGTAAATGCAGATTTACCTAATAAAACAGTTGAACAATGAAAGCAAGCACTTCAACCAATGTTTTTGACTAGATGTGTACATAAATCCGAAGGTTCATTGATTGAAATTCAATTTCAAGCCAGCTGATGTTCTTGATATTAGAGATCATCGATTCCGACGATGGGGGGTGGACTCGTCCACAATCAAAGGACAAGGAAGTTCAGGCTTCAAATTTGGCCTAGAACAGCGTTTTTTTCGCGATTTTTTCTTATAGGTTCTACTACTCTATACCCGGAAAAGGGTGCAGAGAGGAAAAGAAGACGAGCATATTTGAGCGCGACCACTGCCTTTAAGGTTTTTCAGGGGCGCTTTTGAGATTCCGTTCTCTTAAAATTCCCAGCTATACAAAAACAAAAAAGTAGTGTTTGGTTTTCTGAGCGTACGATGTCTTTAGTTAAAGGACCATATGTGTTTCCGGAATGAAATACTAGTTAGCATGTAGAGACCAGACCGGATTTTAGTTACAAAGGCTATACATGTAGTAAATTGAGTTTTTTCAAAGAATCTCTTCGTTACAGGTCAGCTCGAGAAGATCTACAATGATATGTTCGAACGGGTGAAGAAGTTGGAAGAGGAGAAGTACGACATCAACTTCATCGTCACACAAACCGAATCCGAAATCAATGAACTCACCATTGCCGTCAATGACCTACGAGGCAAATTGTGAGTATTGATTGAAGAACACTTACAAGGGAAATAGAGGATGAAAAGATTATTTAGAAGAGAAGCACCTAAAGAGAAAATACCCCATGAACTCACAATTCAATTTGGAAACCTCTCTCACCTTTCAACTAATAAATAAGATCTTAAATTGCAAAGGTAAAAGTCCGATTTCAGCGTCAAGCCCACCCTCAAGAAGGTTTCCAAATACGATAACAAATTCAAGAAGATGAAGGAGAACGAGAAGACCAAGGTTGGAGAGTTACGATTTTTTACTAAACAGCTTGAGTGAAACTCCAAAGATCAATATCGTCCACCGTTCCTAATTTGAAGAAAAACCTTCTATGTCAAATATGTGACCATTTAGGGTGAGAAGGCCGACTTCAGGGCGAACTTGAAAGCCACCAAGAAGGAGAACGCAATAGAAGATATTATGGCAAAGGTAAGACATGAATAATTTGACGTTTCCAGACTAGCCATATTTCACCGTTTTTAGACAAAGAAGAACGTTGACAAGCCAGATTGGTCAAAGAAGCCGGCAGCGCAGAAGAAGGAAGAGGAGGTAAAGGAGGAAGCCGCTCCCCCACCACCAGCTGAGGAACCCGAACCAGAAGAGGAAGGTTAGTGCAAAGATCGAAGGCTTACCAGGTTGTTCAAAAAGTTTAGTCGTTCGATAAGAAAAACACAATTTTATGTTTCAAAATACGCTTTATTATTCAGTATAATCTCTCAGAAAATTAATACACTTGCTCCAACGATCCTTCAATCTGTGAATCCCATCCCTGAAGTGAGAATACGGAAGGTCTGCAAAATACGCTTCAACAGCCGTTATGACCTCTTCATTTGATGAAAAACGCTTGCCATGCATTAATTTTTGAGTTCTGGAAACAAATAGAAGTCGCTGGGGGCCACATCTGGTGAATACGGGGGGTGCTCCAACAATTCGAACTTTAATTCATGAATTTTAGCCTTTGTTAAAATGCTCTTGTGACACGGTGGATTGTCCTGATGAAGGAGGATTTTTTTTCTTCTGCAAACCGGGTATTTTTTTCACGCACTTTTACTTCAACTGGTCCAAAAGGTTGCAATAATATTCAGAAATAATTGTTTCACTAGATTGCAAGTAATCCACAAACAAAATTCCTTTCGCATCCCAAAAAGCTGATGCCATAACCTTCTTGGCCGATTTCCGGACACGAACTCGTTTCGAAGCCGAACAACCAGGTTCACACCACTCTTTAGTCTCTTGTTTTGATTCAGGATCATGGCGATAGACCCAATTCTCATCCATAATGATGAATCGACGCACAAAATCCACTTTATCCTTTTTAGAGCACTCCAAATGTTGCTTAGAAAGTCGCATTCGAATGTATTTTTGTTCCATAGTTAACGAATGCGGCACCCATTGTGCGCACAGCTTTCTAAAACCCAAAATTTCTCTCAAAATATGGCTCACACTGCCTAATGAGAGGTGTAGAGCCTCTACTGAATCTTTCTCAGTCAATCGACGATCTTCCAAAACCATATTTTGACTATGATTTCTGGTGTTGATGCGCTTTTTGGGCGTCGTTCACGATTATGGCCTTCAATGCTTGTACGACCACGTTTAAATTCGGTAATCCATCTTTCTACTATTCTAATTGTAGGTGAACAATCACTATACACTTTTAACATTCGCTCGTGAATTTCTTTTGGTGCTACACCTTTCAAAAATAAGAATTTTATCACAGCAGGATATTCAATTTTTCCATTGCTGTGACACGGCGACACTAAATGGCTTCTTAACAGAGAATGAATTGACAGATTGAAATGAAACTTCACATACGTTCATATGAAGAGCGTACCAACAAATCAAAAAAAGTTGGGCTAGTAGCAACGCCCCCTCTTATCGAACGACAAAACTTATCGAACAACCTGGTAAATATGCAATTAATGAGTTCAGCAACAGTTTCGATCCTGTTCTTAGACAGTTGGAGAATGAAAAAAATTGGTTCAGCAATCTGTCCGCATATGGTATTAAAGGGCGTTAGCCGTAGCGCGCGCTTTTTTTCGTTCCAAGCGAGGCACAACGATTTTAGTTGCATGGTCCAATTCTATAGTGCCAGACAAACACCACTTGTTCTTACTTTCAGGAGCTGAGGAGCCGGAGGAGGGAGAGGAGGAAGAAGAGGAGGAAGAGGAGGAGTGAACCAATGAAGATCAAGCAGTGCGTCCGTCATCATCTCATTTCTCATCGTCTACTTGTTCGTCTCATCGCTTTCTTCACATTTCTTTTCACGAATATACGATGTTAATGATGTGTAAAAGTTTGCTCATGATAACATATTCCATTCTTGTCGACACTAGATGTATATGAAGGCATTTCCGAATAAACATTGAACTTTGAGTTCCAATGAAACACTTCTAAATCCAATGAAACATGTATTGAAGAAAGCCATCAATTAGGTTGCTGTCATAAAATGTGAGAGGCGGTAATTCTGCGCTCTACTGGATATAGCCTTCAGCGCCATATGCTATCCGTCCACCTCGGTAAAGTTGGGAATATTTTGTCTGATGGCATTTGCGCGCTACGGCATAATCGGACATCCCTGAAAAGTCGACTTGCCATTCCATGAGCAAGATTGTCAGCTTCTCCACTTACACAAGCCATGTGTGCACAGTATGGACACGCAGTCTCTTATGAGTTGATAGAGGGTTCAAAAACTTCAGCTCTGGCATGTAGTATTGAATCAAACACCCTCTGCTTCAAAATCATCTCATTGGAGCAGTCCTTCACAGTCACATGCGGTAAGGAGCCACGATTACCAAAGCCGACTTACTGACTAATTCTACTGTTTGTGTTATTCTATGAAAAATTGAAGACCCTCCAGTCTTTCCCTCACCACTTGTTCGAAGAGAGATTTTTCGCTCCAAACTTGGTGCATTTTGAGCGAGAGGTTTGCTAAAAAGAACGGACTATACCCTTGATTTAACCACTATCCGCAGTCGCATTCTCTCAATCGTTGATGTGACATGGTTCCTTCTAGACTTATTCAACTGTGAAAATAAAGAAATCAATCTCAAAACCGCACCGCTTCTATGATAGTGATACAGAAAACCGCGAGTAGCGGGAAATGGAGGTTACGTGGTGATTGGCGGCGCGCATCCTCAGACAAAAAGGAGCTCAAGGCCCAAGAAGAAGGCCGGCGTCAACAGTGGGATAGTGGCCGCGGAGCCAAGGTTTTGTGACACGCGGTTGTGGCTATCGCATGCGGGACAGTGACAGTCGCGGGCGAGCAGCTGCTTATGACCCTGGCGACAAGCCGCTCGAAAAGTTTGTCTCCATCATTGAAATACGCTTATTGTACGGCTGAAGTACGGTACATTCGGAGCTTCATACAAACATTTCTCAACCTCACGACCTAATCCAAAATTGGAATTTAACCTGTCATAGATCCTGGAATCGACGCCGTGCCTAGTTTGCATCCGACTTTCAAAAAACCTCACTTCCGACTTCGCGTAACCTCGAGCAACAGAAACATATCAAATCAAACTCCATTGAAACATCAAGTGAACTGATAGAAGTTAGTCGATCGCGCCATCAAAATCAAGCTCGGAAACGGTGTCGATTATTCTAAAACATGTCAGCGGATCTCAAAAGTCTTTAGTCTTTTAGAGAATACGATAGCGTCGAACCTGAATCTTCCTGAATCCATCACTTCCATAGAGAGCTTGAGTTGCCAGAACTCACTTCATTATAAGCGATACAAGCGATAGCTTTCCAAAGACAAGGTATTCCTGATTTCAACAAACACATAAATATAGAAAATTCGCAGACATGAAGTGGAAAGCTAGCAGACTCCTAGCTCCAGCCTCACCACGGCTGGGAACAGGGATGTGCTACAAACGATTTTGAGATTTCGACGAACGGCAATGTGCAAATGATTGCCGTTTGCCGGCCGTTTTGGGATTATTTTCATTTCATTTCATTTCATTTATTACGGCAGAGAAACCTTATCTCTGGCTTTCTAGATATCAAGATATCTTTTTCAATGCCTAAGACCAACTTGAGGAGGTATATGTTTACATGCGAAAGCTAAAAGACGCGTGTATGGTGTTCAAACTGCTATCGGGCCAGCTTAGTGTTAGGGTGTCCCGATTCTATAGTTTGATACAATCGAGAACCAGGGGAGGACAGATCAAGATATCTTTTTCAATGCCTAAGACCAACTTGAGGAGGTATATCTTTACATGCAGGGCAGGCTTAAACTTTTTAAGCCTAAAGTACACCGCCTCACCTAACATATTTACATACGGTTCGTTCAAGCGTATGGCTGGTGCAAAATTATTGGCTTTCTAGATGTGTTTTAGTTCTAGTTTTACACCATTATTGTAGTTTTTTTTATCACACGCTTGTCTTTTACAGCGTAATAAATGAAATGAAATGAAATGAAAATAATCCCAAAACGGCCGGCAAACGGCAATCGAAAAACGGCAGAGAAACCTCATCTCTTAAATTAACCCAAAAAAATTTACATGTGCCGCTCTACTTTTTTTTTCATTGCCTATTTCAGCCTTCTAATGATTCCAATTTAGGGGAATAGGCCCAATTCAAGGTATCAAGTGAACAAAAATAAAACATGTGGAACCTCATGGAAATCAAAGAAATCGCCGCAATCATAGCTGTGGTTTCGCGAGGAAGCCTCTTCGGCTCCTTCAGACATCGGCCGAAGCGGCACTATCGCGGAGTTGAAGCAGCATGCCGTGGCAGCTCCGCAATAGTGCCGCTGCGGCTCCGCGATCGGTGGCTGCGCTCTAAAAAATGGGACCGACCGCGAGTAACTCATATAAAATGAGTAGTAATGCAACTTGGCAGGATCCACGAACAAAAATACACCCCTGCGGCTCTTTCGTCCTCTGTCTGATAGGGACAGAGGGTACACCCGTTATTGCGACAGAGAAGATATGTTATGTGCCTCAAACTTGACTGATTGAACCGGCGACAACCTCGTTTCACCATACAGGACAGTGCATCGTAGTCGGCGCGGGTTCGCTGATGCATCCTCGCGGATCCGTTGCGCTTTTAACATGGAACTACCGCGGCGATGTCGCGGAGTTGTCGACCCTAAAGACACTGCAACAGAACCTTCACGGCACAGTAATCCTCACGGAGCCGCTGCGGTACTACCGTGGAAGTATTGCGGCACAGTCGATGGTCAAGGTACTTTCCGGACACTGCCGCAGCAAACATTGTCAGAGTCCCTATCCACGTGAGTCGCACCAATGTTCCCTGCTTGTTTTAGCTGCAATGAAATCTGTCAAAACTCTGGAGCAGAAACTAAAGCACTACTTTGGAATTGGACTATCTACTGCATTACATCCAACAAAGAAAATTTTTCGTTATGGTCATCCATCAGTTTTTGAGTCCTAACAGATGAAATAATGGCAGCTCACTGCGTCAATTAAGAGAGGTTTTGAGAGGGGCTAAGAACCCGTGAAGACTAAACTCACGGTCATGAAGGCATGGTATACCCAGATAATGAAACACTGATTTTCCTTTTATAGAGTGAACGCCGCGACGCAGTGTAGTGTGTTTCGTGAGCGGCGAGGAGGACAAAGCGGTGTTCGTAGAGGCCCCCAGGAAAGCTTGGAGGTAGTCAGCTTGGAAGTAAAGCCAAATACGTAAATGGTCAATACATATATGGTCTTATACTGGCCAATTCATCCTATATCAGAAGGAGAGGAGGCCACACTATATCCTGAAAATCTGGTTTTTGCTCACTTTGGAGGGTTTTTTTAGCGTCTACTCTGAGAGTTCATATCAAGAAAGCTTCGATTTTCGATTACCACATCAAGAAGCGGTTTCTTTTTTGTCGGAATCTCCTTATCACCAATTATATTTCACCCAAGCCCACCGCTCCGCTGCTGGTGATAATCGAAATCGACAGCTGCTTAGAAATTTTCTAGAGTTAACTCGAATTTTTGAGCCTTGGAGCACTTTTAGAGGGCACTCGACTTTGATGATCACCAGCAGCGAGCGGTCGGTCGCTTTCTCTTCGGAGCAACCTCATGTTATATTTCTTGAAGGCCCACCGCTTCACTGTTGGTGATCATCGAAAGTGAGAGCTCCAGAGTTTGCGGAAAACTCGGAATCAGAATCCATCGTGATCGTTTCACTCATTCGTTCACACTTGCACGCTTGCTTAGCAAAATACATATAGTAGGATTCCGAACAGGTCTTCATCCCTTATCTTGTTCAAAAATGGCCACGCGATGGAGCGGGAAACAAATAATCCAAAACTCCTGAATAACGGTTCGGCGAACAACGGGTAATCGGCTCACCCCTAGTGCCTACGTGAGCGGGCTATCGCGAAGCAGACAAAAACTCCCTGCGACTCACTGTAAACAGATTTAATGATACCTGATTGATAAGGGGTATGGTACAAAAGGATTGCAGAGCGGTGTGTCTTCATTCACACACCCTTCTTCTCCAGAGATCAGCGGCTGAAGCTCTGAACCCACTGGGAAGTCGGAAGGCAGCTTAAGTGTTGGCTAAGATACAACGAAATACGGGTCAAAACTTAGAAAGTTTTTTAAATCGGCTTGAGCCTCCAAGATTTTTTGTCTGTTTCGCAATAGCCCGTGGACGCGGGCATAGGCGACGTTTGCTTTCAATGTTTTGCCGTCTTGCCGCGCAAATAACAAAAATTTCGGCGAAAGGCAAGCGGCAAAAAAGTCCCGAAATTGGCCGGCAAACGGCAAACGGGGAACGGCATTTGCCCCAAAACCCTGGCTGGAACTCATGAACGGCAAACCACGGGCTAAAATTGGGTTTGCCAAGGAAATAACGCGCAATCCTAGGAGGTGAATCCAACAGTAGCCTATGTTTTGCGTTCATGGACAGAAGCGCAAATTGACTTCTGTAAAATGTGTCACTGGACACCTAAAAGGTCTTGTATCAAATAGACGATTATAAATTGCCACCGGCACAAAATTCTCACGGTAAACAGAATTGATGATACCCAATTGATAAACGGTAGGGTATAAAAGAAATTGAGAGCGGTGTGTTTTCATTCACACACCATCTTTCTCCGGAGGTGAGTGGCTGAAGCTGATTATACTAGGGATTAGAGAAACAGCTTCACCGTTGATAAAGATAACCCGCTATTGGGGCCTACTCATGGAACACTCTGGTAAGAAAAACTGCATCACTTTCGTGAGAATTTTGTGCCGGTGGCAAATTATAATCCTGTGTATCAAAGACTAGGCAATTCATCTGGGTGTTGCTGACAATATTACATCACGCTAAACGTACCTGAATCGAGATACGAAGGTAGTTGGCTGATGTCGACAGTATAAGCAGAAGGACTCCACTCAGACCAATGCTATGGCAGTGGGCTAGACCTGAACAACCCTGATTGTAGGACCATTCTGAGTGCCAGATCAATCATTTGTGTAAAGACGTTTTGCTCCAAAAGTGAGGAGTATTACAGTTAGTGCAAGGTGGGGTCCTCTCGTTAAAAACGTGACCACCCACCCGATTATCCGCTTGTGCAATGTTCACAAAAACAGCAGCAACTATGGTGTTCTGAAAAGAATGGCTCAGTACGGAGTGGAGGTTAGGAAGAGCTAGAATACACTGGAGGACATCCAGATGGCTCAAGGATTGTTTGTTTACATACTTAAATGTGTCGCGAAGCTTCCTTTTTTGCAACGTTGCAGAACATCCGCTGAGCAATATTTTTATTTTATTACACCGACATCTTCCAGCTCTCTCCAGACAAACTCATGTCTAGCTCGCCAAGGAAGCTGAAACCTCTTGAGCGACAGTGTTATTTTCTCTGCAGTAGCCTCAAGTATCGGGATACCACCATGAAATGCAAAGAAAAAGATGCGAGTGAGGCTTGCATAGAACGCTCAACATATGGCCCACAAAAATTTAAAGGGAAAAATACAGCGTGGGAAGCAGATGCTTCGAGCGCTACCAAACACACCCTTGTTCCCGTGCTGAGAGGTAGATGAATTTGACTTTTCTGCGTTATTGCTCTGTTTTATATTTATATGAATCGTTGCCCGATAGCTACATTGTCATGCGTGTTGATCACAGTATCCGGACCGATACCATGATGCTATTCTTCGCACATCACCAGATGTAAGGTCCGTGCTGAGGATCCTTCAATGGGAACGCCGTGGCACTGCTGTTGGTTGCCAAATCATTTGATCGATGGCCAATACCACTTCCTCGTACCGTTCCCACATCATCACTTCCAATTATTTTGGTGTGTGCGTTCCTTCGGTTTCTGTTACCTAAAACATTTGTGCTCAAGAAAAAGACGAAAGAAGAACGGGGATTTATCACTAAAAGAAATAAACAAACAAGTATGATACCACAAGAAAAAAAGAATCTGCAATCTGCATGAGTGGAATCTACCTAGTGTTTGAGGCAGCGACCATACGTGGCGATAAACTGCGTTCCCGCTGGTGTGCGCCTCTCATCGCTCCTCATCGCTGAAGTAGCCCGTGCCGCTATTGAGGCCTGGCAAACACCCCCACCTCGTTTTGATTCGATTGACAATCTTTGACCGTGTGATCAATCTCTCGAATCGGCGCAACGGCTGATCGTTTCCTAAGGTTTGCGTATTCTGTGACGGGATTATGGGGTACAAGGGCAATATTTCTGCAACAGCTTCGATGTCTCCTTCTCCAGTGATTGAGCAGTGAGCTCGAAACTCGCTGCTTCCTTCTTTGAGCTGGCGTAAGCGAGCGAAATCGAGCATGCGTGAGCGCGCGAGAGGGAGCGCCGGTGAGCGGCAAGCAAAACGTGTGCCCTTGATGAAAATTGATTTTGCGTAATCGCACGCTTTCGTTACGTATAGACGCTGCCTCAGGGGTTTGGTATACTTTTGCGACACACTGTCGCGTCGCTCCGCACAGCGACAGCGACATCCTCCCGCCCTTTAAATCTTTCGCTGTCGCAGTGCAGTGCACAGCGACAGCGACAGTGGTAGCGGCAGGCTATGGCAAATTTGCAGTATGTCAGCCCTCCGCGACACGTCGCTGCGACCCACACGCGACATCTGTTCCTGTGACAGCCGTTGCCGTTGCTCCGGTACGGGTCCCGCTGCGATTTTTGTTAGATTGCACGCCTGTCGCTCACTACAGCGACAAAGTGTACCATACCCCTCAGAGGGAAAGGAATCGGCTGTCGAAATCTTGAACAAATGGAAAAATAACACAATCCCGCATTGGCTTAGATTCGCAGGTAGCCCATAATGCATGCGCGGCTTGCCAGCGTGGCGGGAAATTCAAATCATCATTTCGTGGGTCAAGTACATAGATGTTTGATTCGGTGAGTGATCTTTAATCTCTCTCAACTGGCGCCGTTAACCCTAGATCAATTACTGCCTTTCTTCATACATCAATGAACGGGAGGAACAGACCGTAAGCCGGCGTCTAGAGATCATTCGCGGCGCGACGCGACGTTATGATTAGCCTACGTATCGATCAAGCGACGTCGCGTCGCGTCCTCGCTAGGTGTTCACAGTGAAGAGACGCGATACATCGAATTTGAAGTGCAAATCATAATCGCTCCGCGACCGTAGCGTTGCAATGCAACGCGACGCCATGGTCGTGGAGCGATTATCATCATTTTTTCTTTCATCATCGGGGACTTGAGGGGCGTTTTTAATTTTCTCAAGCCTTTTCAAAGACTAGGTTGATTGAAATTGTTATGGGTTATTGTATTGTTCTCAGATGATACGGCAAACAATTTTGTCTGCATATTTAAGGACAGTGTTATGAGGATGATGATTTCAAAGAGTTGACGAGCTATAAAATTTTTCTACGGTTAAAAAACGACACAAGCATAATTCAGTCTCATTTCATCGAAACCTCCCTAATTTCAAGCATTATTTGCTCCCGATGTCTTTTTGATTGTTTCGTCATTGCAAAGCAAGTTGTCGCAACGAAAACAAAAATGTGTCATAATATTACAGATAGGAGATAAAAAGAGGTACATTACTCTTAAATAGTCAGAAAAAGATCAAATACTGATTAGTTTTGCTTGGGTACGGAAAATTGCGGAAAATACGCAATTACGCGTAGTCGCCTAGCGTTCGCGCGCCGTTCACACCTTGATTTTGGCGTCGCGCTGACATGTGCCCTCGCGTCGCACCGCGAAAACTCTGAACGCCGCCTAAGGCTGGAATCATACTTCCACGCGACGCAATGCTCACCATAAGTATCGATCGAAAATCGATAGGCCTGATATGTGTTGTCGCTGTCGCTGATCGCAGTGAGTATGATCCCGGCCTAAAACATCAATTTTCGTTACCAGGTAATACTATTCCATCTTTAGCAAGATGACGCTAGCGTACTGCGCAGCCGTCGCTCGCCGCGATTGTAATTAACTGCCTATAATGATATCTGTACACTACCGCTCGTAAGATTTGCAGAGAAGGCACGCTGGGAAGCGTTTTCGAATCCATAGCGTCCTGCTTTTGAAGCTTCAATCTAGGAATCGTTATACCGTTATTACGGCTCATCTCACCATAACCATAACTTTCACTAGATTTTGAGATCCGGAAAAAAATTCATTTAATGGAGTTGCTAACGAAGGTTGTAAAAGATGCAAAATTACGTCTGCGCGCGCTTTATTACCAATTCTTACCGTTCTTATCAGAACGAAATATCGGTTCCCATTTCCGAGTAACCGCTTTTGCCACACGCACTTCAAAAATAATGGTGCCAGGATCTCGAGGTCTCAGTACGACTGCCTGCTATCCACTACGAGGCTTGCGCGGTATGTCGCAACAGTGGTATCCTGCAGGTGCAAACCGGGATTTCACTGCGAATGGACAGTAGCAAGAGCCAGATGTACAACCTCTCCAATTTCGAGAGACACGTAGTCTTCTTCCTTTTCAACAGACAGGCCGCTTTAACGGCTTCGTGGGTCGCGACCTATTGCCCAGCTCATTCAGTTGGGAAGCTGTGCTCAACTATTGGGCCCAAAACCACTTCATTGGTAGACATCATCCCTTCGTTTTCTCACTCACCCTTTTCCCCTCTAAGGCGCTATTCATACTCCTCAACGCCAGGATGTTACGTGCTCCACAAGCGGGCGCGGCGTTGGAGTCAGAATGGCCTGACGGCACGCCAGTGCGGAATGCGCGTGACGCCCGCTCTGCAATTGCGACGACGGTCGTAATTACTTTTTCTTTATTTTCAGTAATAATCCGTTAACAATTGCATTCCTTCACATAAAAATTGATTCCAGTACTGTCTTTTCCTACAATTATAGTGAAAGCATGTACAGCATGAGCTTGCTGCTATACTACCGAGCTTTAGAGCCAAAAAGTCACTGGCACTCCTCTCCGCCTTCGATATCTGTGAAATATTTTTTCGCTCTCGAATTAAAACTAATTCTGAAAAATCATTCAGGAGTCGTTCGAAACCAGAAAACGTTCCCTATTTTAGGGAATACCATACTAATGTATGCATTTTCAAATCAGAAGAAAATTCACTGTCGATACCTCTCGATCACGCAAATTTGGCTTCCTTGCGTAGTGTTTAGGAAAAGGATGGAGAAATGGTTTTCCGTATCTCGGGTTCCAGTTGAGATTTTATCTAAAGTATTTCCAACCCGAAGTTTCGTAGGTTACTTGAGAAATCACTATGATACGACACTTCACGTTTCTGACATAATGCAAATCTCAAATTGTGGCGGGTGGGTGCAAAGCTCTCGCTCTACCTGATGGTTGCGTAATTCTTCAACATGATCGTTAAAGGTCCATAGCCTTAGCAGAAGTTAAAGGATAATGACAGAACTAATTTCAGAGACCTACCGGCCATCAATCTTAGTGCGCACATCAAGCGGTTTTTCAAAACTTTGTGTCCACCTCCACTTATCCCCACCCACTTGGTATTACATCGCATCACTTCTTGCCCCTTTGGTTCAACATGTAATCCTCACACTCATTTCGAATACAACATTGTGGTCCTTTCCACAACGCTTGGTTGATGGAGAATGTCTAGAGCGGTAGAGGACGTCTTCTTTTCCTTGCACCTCGTCTGCAACCCATCCATCGTGCACACTTACATAGCCATGCTGTATTGAAGCTTGCAGTGATGGGTTTCACATTAACTCTGTGTATAGTCTGCAGATAAGATATACCTTTGTAATACATTTCTATGTTCTCTCCTCCAACAAGTAAAATATAGATCTCCACAAGGAACGTCTGTTGATCAGCTGCTACACTTTTCTGGTCTTTTTTTCATTAACATCAATCAACTATTCTGCAGGGTATCACCGCACCTCTCTTGAGTGCCATTTCCCACCTCTTTCCAGCCCTGCCCTCCACCACGTTGAGTCCTCAGCCCGAATCCATCAGTGATAAACTCACGGGCTACTAATGAACTTTGTCTAAATTCTCTGTGGTTCCCCTCACTAAATATTTGCATCTTGCCATCATCATCCTGATTACCCTCTACCCGCGTGTTTATCGTTTATGTATCCGGCTCCATACTATTTCACTGCATAACGTTCTTGTCACATACATTCAGGGACCGAATGCATCAACAGACCGGGTTGGGGCAGGGGCAGGGCAGTCTGCTCCCTTGAAGATGTCCGTAATTCACAAAATCAATCGTGCCCCTGCTGCCCCAGCTACGAGGCTGGGGCAGCTAGAGCAGCGAAAATCACTGCTGGAGCACGATTGATTAGATGATCTACTGCCATCGCACAGCGATCGTCAAAGACGCTGATTGTCCTGCCCTTGCCCTAACCCGGCGCGTTGGTGCATCCGGCCCCAGCGTGGCAGGTAAAGTAAGCCGCGACAGTCGAGGCGATATCTATGCCAAATTCAATCGCAAACTAAGAAAGTTTTACCAGTTTGTTGAGAGCACCATACATATGGCATATCTAGAAGGATTATCCAGAAAGTTCTCCTTGCGCAGCTCTGTAGGACTTCAACTTATTCAAGATGTTGTCCACAATAGTCTCGAGCGTATTGACATTAATGGCAGGGTCCGCTAGGGAAACGACTTTTGAGCTCTTCTCATGAGATTGTAGATTTGGTCATCACAAAAGTGAAAATAAGTGGAAAAGCCGGAAATTCGAGGGAAAATGCTAAAAAAAGCAAGGGAAAACGGCTAATTACCGGTGTCGGCTGCCCCCTAATTAACTATGTTTTGTAAGTGGTTGCTTATCCGTCTTTTCAATTTGCTGCTCAAGTGGTCAAAAGTCTCCAGAAATGCTCAGAAATTACATACTTTAGAGGCAAAACAAAAGTTTACAAAACAGGCATACTATAGAAATCTCGATAATTGCGGGCGGGCAGACACCAAGCAATAACTCAATCCTGAGCGTTTTATTTTACAACTTTGAACTTGTTTTCACATTTGTGATGGCCAGATCCACCTTCTCATTAGGATAGCACAACAACCGCTTTTATCGTGAACACTGCATCTAACTTCGTTCTGAACTTTCAATGAACTGAACTGAACTTTTACCTTCACACAATACATCGACGTGTGTGTGCCAAGTTATAATGCACTGAACGATTAACAAAGTTAAATAGGTTGAGATAGGGAATAGCGAATCGACTTCTGATCAGCTCTAAAGACGCAAAGCGTCCGCCCGCGTTTAGCCACACCATGTACTCCTGGACTCCTTTCTGGGGGACTGGCTGTGCACTGCATCGAAAGGGCAGCTACCTATACTGAATAATTTTAGAAACTGCCTTTTCGGATTGACCAGGAGCGAAGATTTGAAATCGTGGAATACCTCACCGTGATTTTATGTATCGTCGATCACTGGTCAAGAGATAGCCGCGGCGCAGCGATCTAACGTGATATCACTTGATCGATGTTCATGACTATCATTACCTCCTCGCTTGCGCGCGTGCCACGTGTATTCGTCGCGACTATCTCTCAACCAGCGATCAATAATATGCTGTTTGAATACGTAATAGTTCATTGACTGAAGCCATAAGTTATCGAGGGAGAGCTGCGTGCAATGAGCATCAACGAAACGTGAGAATGAGACAATTCGTAATTTTTTTATATCTTCCGTTTCTGAATTTCCGTTTCCGGCTTTTTTGGTCATTTTTATTTCGTTTTCCGAAATCTTGAAACAGACTTCCGGACAGCCCTGCTGCTGAGCATCTGTAGCCTTGCCATCCCAACCAGGGATGTGCCGCAATTGCCGTTTGCCGGTTGCCGTTTGCCGGCCGTTTTTGGACGATTTTTGTCGATTGTCGTTTGCCGTTTTTCCTCTTACTTTTCGGCAAAATTCGGCAAAAAGTGCGCAATAGATGACAAACGCCGCGATTAAGATGCAAATGGAAACCCGATAAGCCTTGCAGCGGCCGGCTCGAAAGTAGAGAGACTCACTATAAGTACTTCAAAACTTCAAGCCAGGTGATGTAACCTACCGTGCAGACACATAAAAGCAATTGCTATTATGGCAGCGTAATGCTCGTGTGGGTCCTCTTGTCTGGAAGAATACCGAATCCCCCACCCACTCCTTGCTGAAGCTTGATCAATTATTATATGTAGGATTCATCGGGACAAGAATTGACACCCTGAACTCTTTTCAGCAGAGGGCACAAAGGGTTCAGACCTCAATCTCTTTCAGATATTTTTCAAAGCGTCGTGCAGAAGATGTTGGACTCCACTGGCTGTTTGTGAGCTTATGCACTTCGCCGTCTTCTATTATGCTCACAATTACGCCAACGAAAATGCTATCAAGTTGAAAGTTAGAGTTAAAAAGTTGGGTAAGGGTATACACGTCGTGGGGAACATCCGTTCTGAATAAATTCGCTGCTTGATTATAAACTGGATTGACGGGGTCGACGGTGATCAGTTCGGAATAAGGGGTGGCATACAGTTTGGAAGGGAGATGGTGTGAGATAACCACGGTTTTTCAGGAGTCGTATTTTTGGAAAGCTTGAAAAACTACCCGATTCCATGTATTTGAGTTGTTAGCGCGCAGTTCAGAAGAAATCTAGAGGGTCGGAGGGGTAGAGATGCCGAAGATGGAGCAGTTTCTCGGGGAGGTTTCCAAGACTGTTCGGAATGTGTGTTTTAGTTGTATTTCTCCACGTGACAATCTTTCATCTAAATTCCGGTCAAATAGTAAACACACCGTGAGAAAGTTTGCCGCGGCATAGCCGGAGAAGTAACGCGATTCTCAACTGTGCCGCGATGGTTCCGCGGCAGTACCGCAGCCGCTCCGCGTTTATCACTGTGTCGACACAATTATGTTGCAGTGCTTTGAGCCTCATCAACGTCACGACAATGGCTCGATAGTACCGCAGCGGTTCCGTGTTAGAACCGCACCGACTCCACGAGGATGCATCAGCGAACCAGCGTCGACTACGATGCACTGTCCTGTGTGGTGTCGCCGGTTCATTCACCCGAGTTTGATTACCCACGTCCCGTATCTTCTTGCTCGCAGTTAAGGGGATACCCTCTGTTCCTATCAGACAAAGGACCTACTCAGACATTCGCCGGGTCCGATCCCCGCTCGGACGGGGTCCATCCCCTGATTTATGTCGGGTCGGACCCTTTAGCATTGTTCCTCCACGTAGTACCAAGCGAGGGAGGAGAATATATGTTACTTCTCCCCCACGTCGTCTCAGTTAGAAGAAGTGAAGGGCAAAAGTGGAAAGGGGTTCGAACCGACAGAAATCTGCGGTCGGACCCGTTGAGTTTCTGAGTGACAACCGTAGGTGCGCATTCCTGTTCGTATTCCCCGGCCAGTTGTAGTGTGGCTCATAATTAATTTCATATAAGTTACTTTCAGTTGGTCCTATTTTTGTAGAGGCGCAGCCACCGATCGCGGTGCCGCTGCGACTCTTTCGCGGAGCAGCTCTGGTGCCTGTAGCGGCCGGTATGGCTTTATCGTGGAGCCGGAGTGGCAATTTTTACCAGAAAATCGGTATGGCTGCCACGCTTGTTAGAAAATAATCCCTCAAAGAACTTTATTGAACACCTCCTTTTTTGAACGACTTTCGAGTGCTCACCCTCTTAATTTGGGTTGCTCTAAAATTTGTGCGGTGAATTTGAAACACAAGGCAACTGAATGACTACTACAAATTCCGAAAAAGGCTGACATTAGAGAACCTCGAAAAATTACTGTACTTTGACCACAGCATTGCTATTAGCAGTGTTCAATAGAATGCTCATCCCGGTGCTGTTTTTCATATCAGGTAATGTACGTAACAAGTCGCAGCGTAAGAGGTTAAACTTCTTGTGGCATTATTGAACAACATTGTTGTGTTTTTAAACTAGAACCAAATGCCGAGGTTCAAGGACAGTCGGGCGTACACTATTCAAAAACCATTTCTTATATGGCTATCAAAATACGAAATGTGCATGAGAAAGAAGCACGTTTACTGCTGCTTTTAGAACATTTGTATCGTTTTTGCACACGTTTTTTTCATTTTGCCGTTTGTCGTTTGCCGATTGCCGTTTGCCGGCCATTTTCGGACAAATTTTGTCGATTTCCGTTTGCCGATTTTTCAGTCAGAATCGTTTGCCGCACATCCCTGATCCCAACGCAGGTTGGTAGTTGGCCGTTACATCGGCGGTCGTCACTTCGGCGATCATGTTTATAGCTGGACCCTTCATGCTTCTCTCGTTAGCAGTCTTACATTTTCGCCGCATTTTTTGAGTACCTATAAAACTTCTAAGGAGTGCGTGTTTTGACTTTCAGCAATGTCAGACTTCGACTCGACGTCGCGCTATGGTGGTCCGCAGGCCGACACAGCTGATGTAATCATTTCAAAAGAATATAACCTGTAGCTAGCGATTAATATACTATTTTCCGAAAATTCCTTTGAAATTGTATTTTTGAGGATGCCGCTCGCAAAGCAGCCGAACGTGAGCAGAAAAAGGCTGAGGTCCGGAAGAGGCTAGAGGAAGCCGGCAGCAAGAAGAAGTCCAAAAAGGGTTTCTTGACACCAGAGAGAAAGAAGAAACTTAGGGTGAGCTTCAAACCTGGTTCAGCGATTGTTTTATTAGAATGTTGAATCACCCTGTGAAAGCGACAACATTCAGAAACTTCTTATGATGAAAGCCGCTGAAAACCTCAAGCAGCAACAATTATTGACGGCACAGGAGCGACAAAAGGCACTTGCATCCCGAATCATCGCTCTCCCAGATATCGATACAATTGAGGATAAAGGTTAGCAGGGTCAGTCGAGGGCGTGAGGCTACTGAGATCACTTGCGTGTAGATTTCTGTCGAATAAGACCAAAATAAAGGTTGCCACCGCTGGGAATTCAGGCTCTGATAGAATTTGCCGCAAACCTGCCGCGATTCGGCCTGTATTATTATATTGAGATCAAAACCATTTCCTGTTGCAGCTCAACTCGAGAAAATCTACAATGACCTGTTCGAAAGGATAAAGAAGTTGGAAGAGGAGAAGTACGACATCAACTTCATTGTCACAGAAACTGAGTCCGTAATAAACGAGCTAACCATTGCCGTTAATGACCTGCGGGGTAAATTGTGAGTCCACTGTTACATTTCGAATCTATTCGGACAATACCAGACAACAGGACAACCCTAACCATCGATGGTTTCAGTGTCAAGCCAACGCTCAAGAAGGTGTCCAAGTACGACAACCGGTTCAAAAAGATGGCCCAAACCGCAGACAAGGTACCTACGCGTCCATTTCTTCTGCTCGATTCTACCTACATAGAGACAAATGAAGCTCAAATTCCATTGAGTAGCATAAGTTTTCGGAATGATGTCATCAATACACTGATTGCGTCACTACCCTTTTTATATCTTTTTTATATTATAAACAATTACTAAATCAGTTGATTCAAGGGCGAGAAGGCCGACTTCAGAGCGAACCTGAAAGCTACAAAGAAACAAGCCATCGAGGATATTATGGCCAAGGTAAGCCGCGCAATCTACCCATCGCATTACAAAGTCTACTGCGCTCAAAAAATTGCGTTTGTGCGATTCTGGCCTCCGGTAAAATATATTTTTGTACTGATTGATGAGTCTTCATTACCTGATTATTTTTTGCTTAGCATTTCTATCCTTCTTCGAATTCGCACACACGATAAGCTTCTCTAAAGGCAGCATACACGCTAGTAATTGTGATTAAGATATTTACGGAAACAGAATGATATGGCTCAGTTCGCAACGCTCACGCATTTTGAAGCGTCAAAAACGACCCACAATGACGCTACACGAGTGAGAAGTTGGTCCCGCCCCTGTATCTGCCCGCCCCTGCATTTGCGTCTTCTTCCGAAACAGGGGTGCTGGGCCATTCCCACCGTCGTCGATGTGTGTCGTGAACCTATTCTACCACTCACAAACTTCGCCGACGGTGGGAATGGCCCAAGACTCCTGTTTTGGAGGAAGACGCAATTACAGGGGCGGGCAGATACAGGGGCGGGGCCAAGTTCTTACTCTCTTAGCGTCACTCTGGGTCGTTTTTAACGCTTCAAAATCCGTAGGCGTTGTGTTATGTGGCATACCACTCGATTTCCCTAGTTATCTCAACCACGTTTACGAGCGTGTATGCTGCCTTCATTGGCAGTGAGTGTTCACGATGATTATCATATTCGCGTGCGACTAAAAATTGGGGTGGTTCGGTCGTGGGCTAACGAATAGTGATGGAACAGCGGAGAAAAACGCTCAGAATAATTTAAAATAGCTATTTCTATCGTACGTACAGGTTTAGGTCGCCCACGAGCTTACGCTCCCTGCTAGTTTCCGCAGGCGCGCGCTAATGGCGAAATGTGCGCGAATCGATCAGGCTGGACGTGGCGGAGTGGCTTGGAAATTAGCCATCGAAAACGTCCGCGACGCCACAAGCTCGTCAGAAAGGGGGCGGCGTGGGCTAAGCAGGCGCACTGAGATAACGAAATCTTCACTTCGCAGCCGTTTTTATCGATTTCTGGCCCGTTTTCGCTGCTTTCTTCGACTATATCCCCTGAAACATCTGCCTACGTAGTGCTTCAAACGGGAAACTCAAGAACGAGATTCATTGTGAACAATGCCTTTAAATACTACATGATACCATCAGGGAATTTTTGGGGTGTTTTGAAAAAAATTTGGTTTCTGCTCAAAACTTGTATGTAGGGGTAATCTAGGATGCTGAACACGAATCTGAGCCCGCTTGTCAAAATTCTGAGGCTCACTGTAGATTAGGGTACTACAAATGCCATTTAGGGGCCAAAATCTAAGTTAGCAATTCAAAAATTGGAAATTGAACAAATCCGTATTCAGCACTCCGAATACCCCGCAAACAAATTTAGAGCCAAAACTGAGACCTTGACCGAAATACCGTATACCCAACGTAATCTGCCATAATCCGTCGAAAATCGATAAAAGGACTTCGGATTGAGCACTTCAAACAACATTCAGAGAAAGATATTGAGCCATACCAAGCGTAGTAGTTCGTTATTCGAAATTCCCGTTTCGGCCCAAACATTTTCCCCAATGGGAAGCTCCGAACGAAATGAGTCTAAAACTCTGAAAAACCTACAAATAAGTATCGGATTAAGATCGTCACCCCTTCAATTTCCTATAAGAAACTTTTCTCGGAAAACAACGTCGTGATCCATCGATCGAATGACATGGACTAGCCTAAGAGTTTTTGCCGAGAAATATCCCCGAAATAACCGAGAAATAGCCTTCCAGGCTCCACAGCGGCTCTTGTCGGGCTATTTCCCCGCTATTTCGCGGCTTTTCACGAAATGGACAAAAATTAGCCGAGAAATAGTTGAGATATAACTGAGAAATAACGAGAAGTAACCAAAAGTAACAAAGACGCAACAGTCGCCGGTTCGCCGAGCCACCATCCGGGGCCGCCAGCGTTTGGGCGGGGCCTCCAGAGGCTGAACGAGGTCTAAGTACCTCAGAGTTGAGTAACTGGACCGAGGGAGGTGTCGACGTCTGAATCATGTATCTGGAATGCGCCGTGTACGTACCTGGAGAGCATTATTTCTAGGCTATTTCGCCGCTATTTCGCGGCAAGCATTATTTGGCGGATATTTTGCGGCGAGCATTATTTAGCGGCTATTTCTCGAGTATTTCGCTGCCATTTTGCGACGAGCATTATTTGGCGGGTATTTCGCGGCTATTGCGCGGCAAGCGGGCATTTCGCGGCTGTTTCGCGGTCAAAACTCTCAGACTGTAATCTTCAAATCCATTTTTGAAGAAAACCCCATTCACTGCTTTCAGACGAAAAAGAAGGACGACAAGCCTGACTGGTCAAAGAAGGGTCAAAAGAAGGAGGAGAAGGATGAGGAAGCCGCTCATCCTCCACCTACTGAAGAAACCCAGCCGGAACATGAAGAAGGTAAGCCTCATATGTGTTCACTCATGCTAGCAAAAATGGCATTGACCTCATGTCTAACAAAAGAAAAGTGCTTATCAGTAATCAACTACCTTTGACAGGAGAAGAAAAGGAGGAGGCTGAAGGAGATGAGGAGGAGGGAGAGGAGGAAGAAGAAGAAGAGTAAATCGAAGATTTATTTCTGTATTCATCCTGCAGTAACATACCGACCGCCATCTCGCTTGCGACACTACTCACAATTTCAATGGCCAACATTAGACGTACGATGCAAAAGCAGTGTGAACAAAAGTTTATTGTTGGGCAGGCATATAAATAAAATGCGAGTTGTCATACAGTTTTACTCGAGGAATGCTCGTTGTTGTGCTTTCATCATTTTCACTTGTCCAGCAACCGTGTCAATGGTCATTTTTGGACGAGCCTTCACACGGGTGCAAAAAACTGACCGAGATATCGTTCACTATTCATGTAATATTATTATTCGAATTACAGGTTCGAAAAATGTATCAGCGGCGGCCGCTCGACAAGTGAGCAGGCCGCGTTGGAGGATAGTTTCATGTGGACAGGCTTTAGAAAACGTGTTGTGAACACTTGTGAACGCTCACATGTGTGGTTTCCGTTCTCGTTTTAGTCTGACGCATGAACCAGGCGGCTGGCCGTGCGGGATTGGCGGCCTCACTGGAGAATAGGGTTTAGATTCGCGCGAGGTGATCTACCGTCGCACCCCGTCCATTCACCAGACTAAAATTATTACGCGAACTCTAGTCCCACACAAGATCAATCACACTTGGGCTCCAAATGACTTGTCTGAGGAGTGAACGAGAATTCTCGTAGCTGTTTTGTCCCAACAAAACCTTTTCTGCCCCACAGAAAACTCGTATTGCCCTACAGAACCGCTTGACAACTTGTTGCAGCGCAAAAACACTTGTTTCCCTACGAAACCCTCCGCTGCTCCATAAAATCAGTTGGAGCCCAAGATTCCGTTTTGATAGTTAAAGGCCCCACCGTTCCCCCCTCACGCACGGAACGGTTCCCCAACTCTACGCGCGATGTAGCCAACGGCAAAGCTGAATAGTGAAGATTGTGCAACAGTTCCTTGTCTTACTCCTGCTTTCAACTGAATACATATGTAGTCAAAGGCATCGTACGAGCAGAAAATCGTATATTTTTTCTATAGCTTTGTGTAGCTTGGCTGTCGTAAGCGAAAATGTCGAAAATGCTAATGCAAACCCTATATTTGTGAAGGAAAGTCGGTCTGAACACACTGTAAAATTGAATTCCAATTCCGCACCAAAATCGTTTTTTGAGGTTTTTCAGCTTTTGGAGACCCCGTAATTGTCATTTTTCAAAGTTTTTCTGCAGAAAAAGTCTATGCCGTAAATGTTTTTCATGTTCTCCGATGGTCGCACTAACGTTTTATGAAAAAGTGGTAGATGACTGCTGTGAACTGGTGGCGGATCCTCATCTTTAACCCCTTCAACCTCACAACCATATGTCGTTTTTGACGGGCGGAAGCTTACCGGTTACCGGTCTGGTCTATTGGGCTCATTCATCAAATTGAGCATGAAAAATAAAAAATGTTTTCCAGCGTGAACGATGCCTTCAAAGGCATCGTACACGATGAAAACCCTATTTAGGTTTTTGACGTTTTCGTGTGGTTATATCCCTATAGTGACTAATGGTTGCAAAAGGCGCCCTCAAAAACACCAACTTTTTAAGAAAAACCCATTTTAAGAAAGTTCAAAACAAATTTGAAGTCCGCGCCGACATCAACATGGGGTATTTGCGCTGAGAACGCAAGGAACAGTTCTACGATTCGTTCTTTGACGCAGCGTCGGGAGCTTTTGATTTCCTACCTAAAAAACAACCACTTCAACGAAATTAAAAAGGGTTATCAATCTGCTGAGTCCATTGCAGTCAGCTGCTTCCAATCGAAGCCGAATGTGAAATCGACTGGCGTTCGCATTGCGCCCTACGACGCAGCAACCTTTGAGTTTTAACACTTAAGAGACCGCCTGCTCCACGGCGAATTTCCACAGCCGACCGGTGCGTTCCACGGCTAATCATTTCCGTGGGTGACATGGGTGGACACTCGGTCCGCTGGGAACCGTTTCGATTGGAGCAGGCTATCTTAGATGGTACACATCCATTGTTTCTTTTTCACTCCACCTTCGGGTACAATGGGAGAAAGGCCATGATGGAGCCACAATCATTCACTTTCTTACGGACGTGGTGAGTTTCAAATTGGGAAGTTATTTAAACTTTACACGCGCCAGATGCTTTGAAACACGACTTCTCGCAAATTTTCGGGCGTGTTAGCCACGAATTCAACGTTTTTTTCTCGACTTCTGGAATTTTCTGCAGGTGACAGCAGATGGTTAGGGCTATACCGTGCGAAACCAACCTAAAATATTAGAATTTTGAGAAATGGACGGACTTCGGATACATGATGTTCTAATGAACCTCATAGCGAATTTTCGACGGACTCAGAGACTTTCACCTGAAAAGTTGTCTGTTTTAACGTTTTAACTGACGAAAATTCCATGAGAATTTCGGAAATGGGAGTCAGATTTGGGATCAATACCCCCGCCCCACCTAAATGACCACCTGGGCGAAGTCGCAACAAAACCTGAGACGTTTACCAACACGTAACAAACGGCAAACGATCGCGATTTCAATGAAAACTGTAGGATTAACACCATTCATTGTTTAACACCTCCAAATGTACCGCGTAGCGAAGGTTCAGCAAATTCTGGATCGCTGAACCAACGGCAGGCTTTCAGCCCCATCCCGCCAAGTTACCCTCCACACGGAAATCTGAAATAATGTTGATCATTGGCTAGATTACCGCGGTAATTTAATTGAGATTTGAAAAATAAACAACAGATTCTCGCGCAGAAAATTGGATAACCCTCGGGTTCAAGGCAGCGAAATCTTCAAAGGCAGTGTCCGCGATAAAAACTGTTTTCGAGTTTCCACCAGAAAACGAAATTTTAGAGTCTGACTGTTTCATCAGTGAAGAAAGAATCATCAAGAACGCTTCGAAATATCCAAAGTCAGCTCTTGTTATTGCAAGCCACATTTCAACGGTGGATCAGTTGCTCGGGCATGGGCGTGAAGTAGACAGCGTGTGCAAATGCGCCCCAATGCTAAAACCCGGCCGCGCTCGCGCTCCAATGCTAATGTAGAAGCGGACCAAATTGTTCCTCGGAAAACTCGACCGCCAGCGGAAGGGCTAGCGAGAGCGGGCTTCGGAGCCGTATGGAGCTCTTTCGGGCTCGTTTTCGTTCATTCTTTCGACCCCAGTGCTCCCATGAGACCCTGAACTTTCGATTTCCGGCCAAAAACCGAGGACGAAATTTATCGTGGGCACTGCCTTTAAACATTGACCTACTACAGTTATCTCGATTAGTTGGAGCTCTGCTTCTCGAAAACCATTTAGACAACACCAGTTTTGTGATTAGCATCAATCGTACCCCTCTCACCAAAGTTTGGGAGAATTTCTTTTCGAACAAAGAAGCTCGAAAATTCGAAAAATGTCATTTCCGAAGATAATGGTAAAATAACTAGGAAACCTCAAAATGCTTGACCACTGTGAATGTAAATAGGCTACATTATAAAAAACCTAATGAAGTTCAATAGGGACCCCATCTCCCGAAACTTTAAAAAATATTGAATGTTGTATGCCGTGGGTGCGCAGTGTGGACACGCGGTCCAAGGGACAAAACAGCCGTGGGTGGGCAGTGTGGACACGCGGTCCTTTAAGTGTTAAAGGCAGTGGTCGCGCTCGATTATGCTCGTCTTCTTTTCCTCTCTAAACCCTTTTCTGGGCGTAGAGTAGTAGAACTTATAAGAAAAAATCGCGAAAAAATAGCTGCTCTGGGCTAAATTCGAAGCCTGAACTTTCTTGTCTTTCGATGGTGGACGAGTCCACCCCACATCATCGGCATCGATGATCTCTAATATCAAGAACATCAGCTGGCTTGAAATTAAGTTTCAATCAATGAACCTTCGGATTTATGTACACATCTGGTCAAAAACATTTACTGAAGTGCTTGCTTTCATTGTTCAACTGTTTTATTAGGTAAATTTGCATTTATTTCTTCCTCTGAGTGTCGATGATTTTCGACTGCTTGGCATAAGACTGTGATCTTTCTGTGCACGTGTGCACGAACTAGAAATTTAGGGTCTTAATAACTCTAATTCTAGCCCGTTTTTCACCGCGCTACCTTCATAGTTTTTGGGCTGTTTTTGATCTGAGCTGATTTTTGTAGTTTTTGCGATAACGTTTTTCATCGTGACCACTGCCTTTAATCCTTGTAGCAACGGATCGACCCCAAGGCCGGGCCCCAAACCCAGGAAGCCGTTTTGAAATAACCAAATTTTTTGAGAAGCGATTTTGAAAGTCCAAGCTTTCTGAGTGACATTTTGATGACCCACAAATTCGATTGAACGCAAAAGCTGAGATTCGGTTTCCATCATGTACGATGATTTGAGAGTTGACCATGTGCTAAAAAGCTAGCATTGAGTCTTATACGATTTTCGGAATTTTTTTTGCCGTAACTGCAGTTTAATGTAACAGTGCACGTTATGGTATGTTTACGCAAGGTGTTGAGTTGATCGCAGAACGCATGGCTCCAGGCGAGTTTGAACAAGTATTGTTAGATCAGCGGCCTGTTTCCTTAAGAAAAAACGTGTAAATTCAAACCGCGGCTAGCCCTTTAAAACCCTTAAATCTCAATCTCTGAGAATGAAACCGCCGCGCCAGCCGCGGTTTGAATTTAGACGTTTTTTCCTGAGGACACAGGCCACGGACGTAACTATATAGTTGTACAATTTCGAAAAAAATGTCGAACGAACGAAAATCGAGTTTTTTCATTCGAAAGATTTTCGAACGAACGAAAAATGAAAAAATTTCGTTCGAAAAAAAATTTGAACGAACGAAAAATGAAAAATCTTGGTTCGAAAAAAAATGAAAAATTTTTGTTCGAAAAAATTTTTAACGAACGGAATCTGAAAAGAATTCGTTTGACGATTTTTCGAACGAACAAAAACGAACGAAAAAAATTTCGAAAAATCTTTCGAAAATTCCGTTCGTGTACAAATATATGAACAAGCATATTCCCTTTCCGGAGGGAGCGCTAGCTTTGAGCATACTATCCCTTTCTCAAGATGTTCGGTGCATGGCAAATGGACAGGGGCTCTCTACACACCGAGGGAGGAGGTGTCCAGCCTTCTGCGTCTCTAATTCCACTCGGGACCACTTCGCTCGCGTTGAGTGGCGCGACGTTTCAAACTACAAACACGGGACAACTCCTCCCTCGGTGTGTAGACAGCCCCTGTCCCCATGGCAAGGTTGTGCAGAAGTGTTCGCATTGAGACTCTGGCACATATAATATCACCAGCTGCGCCAGGCGGCTAACGCCGCCCAGCGCCGCTGGCGAACCGGCTTCGCCGGTTCGGTTGCCGGCTTCGCCGTCCCATTCAAGATAGCCCGTCCAGACCTAACGAAAAGTGTAACTAATCTATTAATCAATAACGATAGTGCTAGTTAACACTTTTTATTCAAAACATCTCTGCTTCGAAGAATAGCTTTCATCACTCCGCCGCTTGTTTATTTGGCTTTACCAAACGATAGGTTGGTTCTGCTGGCCTCCCTCCATTAACCTTGTCTAGCACTCGTTAGGCTTCGCCGAACGATGGGCTGGCTTCTCCCGGCCTTCCTTCCTCAACTATGTGTAGCATTCAATTGTCTTCGCCAAACGGTAAACCGTCTTTCCCCGCCCTCCATTCATTAAGAAAGTGTAGCAGTCGTTGACTTGGCTGAACGGTTAGCTGGTTTCTCCGGGCATCCCTCCCTCAACTATGTGTACCACTCGCTTGGTTTTGCCGAACGTTAGGCTGGTTTTCCGGCCGTCCTCTCTCAACTATGTGTAGCATTCATTTGTCTTCGCCAAACGGTAGACCGTCTTCCCCCAGCCTCCATTCATTAGGACAGTGTAGCATTCGTTGACTTGGCTGAACGGTTAGCTGGTTTCTCACGGCCTCCCTCCCTCAACTATGTGCAGCACTCGCTTGGTTTTGCCGAACGTCAAGCTGGTTTTTCCGGCCGTCCTCTCTCAACTGTGTGTAGCATTCATTTGTCTTCGCCAAACGGTAGACCGTCTTCCCCCGGCCTCCATTCATTAGGACAGTGTAGCACTCGTTGACTCGGCTGAACGGTTAGCTGGTTTCTCCCGCCATCCCTCCCTCAACTATGTGTACCACTCGCTTGGTTTTGCCGAACGTTAGGCTGGTTTTCCGGCCGTCCTCTCTCAACTATGTGTAGCATTCATTTGTCTTCGCCAAACGGTAGACCGTCTTCCCCCAGCCTCCATTCATTAGGACAGTGTAGCATTCGTTGACTTGGCTGAACGGTCAGCTGGTTTCTCACGGCCTCCCTCCCTCAACTATGTGCAGCACTCGCTTGGTTTTGCCGAACGTTAAGCTGGTTTTTCCGGCCGTCCTCTCTCAACTATGTGTAGCGTTCATTTGTCTTCGCCAAACAGTAGACCGTCTTCCCCCGACTTCCATTCATTAGGACAGTGTAGCATTAGTTGACTTGGCCAAACAATGAGCTGGCTTCTCCCGGCCTCCCTCCCTCAACTATGTGCAGCACTCGCTTGGTTTTGCCGAACGTTAAGCTGGTTTTTCCGGCCGTCCTCTCTCAACTATGTGTAGCATTCATTTGTCTTCGCCAAACGGTAGACCGTCTTCCCCCGACTTCCGTTCATTAGGACAGTGTAGCATTAGTTGACTTGGCCAAACAATGAGCTGGCTTCTCCCGGCCTCCCTCTCTCAACTATGTGTAGCACTCGCTTGGTTTGGCCGAACGTCAGGCTGGTTTTTCCAGCCGTCCTCTCTCAACTATGTGTAGCATTCATTTGTTTTCGCCAAACGGTAGACCGCCTTCCCCCGGCCTCAATTCGACAGTGTAGCATTAGTTGGCATGGCCAAACAATGAGCTGGCTTCTCCCGGCCTCCCTCCCTCAACTATGTGTAGCACTCGCTTGTTTTTGCCGAACGGTTGGCTGGTTTTTCCGGCCTTAATCTCTAACTATGTGTAGCATTCATTTGTCTTCGCCAAACGGTAGACCGTCTTCCCCCGGCCTCCATCCATTAGGACAGTGTAGCATTGGTTGACTTAGCCAAACAATGAGCTGGCTTCTCCCGGCCTCCCTCCCTCAACTATGTGTAGCACTCGCTTGGTTTTGCCGAACGTTACGCTGGTTTTTACTGCCTCCCCCTCTTAACTATGTGTAGCAATCATTTGTCTTCGCCAAACGGTAGACCATCTTCCCCCGGCCTCTATTCATTAGGACAGTGTAGCATTAGTTGACTTGGCCAAACAATGAGCTGGCTTCTCCCGGCCTCCCTCCCTCAACTATGTGTAGCACTCGCTTGGTTTTGCCGAACGTTAGGCTGGTTTTTTCCGGCCGTCCTCTCTCAACTATTTGTAGCATTCATTTGTCTTCGCCAAACGGTAGACCGTCTTCCCGGCCTCCATTCATTAGGGACAGTGTAGCACTCGTTGACTCGGCTGAACGGTTAGCTGGTTTCTCCCGCCATCCCTCCCTCAACTATGTTGTACCACTCGCTTGGTTTTGCCGAACGTTAGGGGCTGGTTTTCCGGCCGTCCTCTCTCAACTATGTGTAGCATTCATTTGTCTCGCCAAACGGTAGACCGTCTTCCCCAGCCTCCATTCATTAGGACAGTGTAGCATTCGTTGACTTGGCTGAACGGCGGTCAGCTGGTTTCTCACGGCCTCCCTCCTCAACTATGTGCGGCACTCCGCTTGGTTTTGCCGAACGTTAAGCTGGTTTTTCCGGCCGTCCTCTCTCAACTATGTGTAGCGTTCATTTGTCTTCGCCAAACAGTAGACCGTCTTCCCCGACTTCCATTCATTAGGACAGTGTAGCATTAGTTGACTTGGCCAAACAATGAGCTGGCTTCTCCCGGCCTCCTCCTCAACTATGTGCAGCACTCGCTTGGTTTTGCCGAACGTTAAGCTGGTTTTTCCGGCCGTCCTCTCTCAACTATGTGTAGCATTCATTTGTCTTCGCCAAACGGTAGACCGTCTTCCTGACTTCCGTTCATTAGGACAGTGTAGCATTAGTTGACTTGGCCAAACAATGAGCTGAGCTTCTCCGGCCTCCTCCTCAACTATGTAGCACTCTGCTTGGTTTGCTGAACGTCAGGCTGGTTTTTCCAGCCGTCCTCTCTCAACTATGTGTAGCATTCATTTGTCTCGCCAAACGGTAGACCGTCTTCCCCGGCCTCAATTCATTAGACAGTGTAGCCTTAGTTGACTTGGCCAAACAATGAGCTGGCTTCTCCCGGCCTCCCTCCTCAACTATGTGTAGCACTCGCTTGGTTTAGCTGAAAGTTAGGCTGGTTTTTCCGGCCGTCCTCTCAACTATTTGTAGCATTCATTTGTTCGCCAAACGGTAGACCGTCTTCCCCGGCCTCCATCCATTAGGACAGTGTAGCATTGGTTGACTTAGCCAAACAATGAGCTGGCTTCTCCCGGCCTCCTCCCTCAACTATGTGTAGCACTCGCTTGGTTTTTGCCGAACGTTACGCTGGTTTTTACTGCCTCACCTCTTAACTATGTGTAGCAATCATTTGTCTTCGCCAAACGGTAGACCATCTTCCCCTGGCCTCTATTCATTAGGACAGTGTAGCATTAGTTGACGGCCAAACAATGAGCTGGCTTCTCCCGGCCTCCCTCCTCAACTATGTGTAGCACTCGCTTGGTTTTGCCGAACGTTAGGCTGGTTTTTCCGGCCGTCCTCTCAACTATTTGTAGCATTCTTATTTGTCTCGCCGTAAACGGTAGACCGTCTTCCCCGGCCTCCATTCATTAGGACAGTGTAGCTCTTAGTTGACTTGGCCAAACAAAGAGCTGGCTTCTCCCGGCCTCCTCCTCAACTATGTGTAGCACTCGCTTGGTTTTGCTGAACGTCAGGCTGGTTTTTCCGGCCGTCCTCTCTCAACTATTTGTAGCATTCATTTGTCTTCGCCAAACGGTAGACCGTCTTCCCCCGGCCTCCATTCATTAGGACAGTGTAGCATTGGTTGACTTAGCCAAGCAATGAGCTGGCTTCTCCCGGCCTCCTCCTTCCTCAACTATGTGTTGCACTCGGCTTGGTTTTGCCGAACGTTACGCTGGTTTTTCCTGCCTCCCCTCTTAACTATGTAGCATTCATTTGTCTTCGCCAAACGGTAGACCATCTTCCCCGGCCTCCATTCATTAGGACAGTGTAGCATTAGTTGACTTGGCCAAACAATGAGCTGGCTTCTCCCGGCCTCTCTCCCTCCTCAACTATGTGTAGCACTCGCTTGGTTTTGCCGAAAGTTAGGCTGGTTTTTCCGGGCCGTCCTTCTCTCAACTATTTGTAGCATTCATTTGTTCGCTAAACGGTAGACCTGCCTTCCCCGGCCTCCATTCATTAGGACAGTGTAGCCTAGTTGACTTGGCCAACAAAGAGCTGGCTTCTCCCGGCCTTCCTCCCTCAACTATGTGTAGCACTCGCTTGGTTTTTGCCGAGAACGTCAGGCTGGTTTTTCCGGCCGTCCTCTCTCAACGATGTGTAGCATTCATTTGTCTTCGCCAAACGGTAGACCGTCTTCCCCCGACTTCCATTCATTAGGACAGTGTAGCATTAGTTGACTTGGCCAAACAATGAGCTGGCTTTTCCCGGCCGTCCTCTCTCAACTATGTGTAGCACTCGCTTGGTTTTGCCGAACGTCAGGCTGGTTTTTCCGGCCGTCCTCTCTCAACTATGTGTAGCATTCATTTGTCTTCGCCAAACGGTAGACCGTCTTCCCCCGACTTCCATTCATTAGGACAGTGTAGCATTAGTTGACTTGGCCAAACAATGAGCTGGCTTCTCCCGGCCGTCCTCTCTCAACTATGTGTAGCATTCATTTGTCTTTGCCAAACGGTAGACCGTCTTCCCCAGCCTCCATTCATTAGGACAGTGTAGCATTCGTTGACTTGGCTGAACTGTTAGCTGGTTTCTCCCGGCCTCCCTCCCTCAACTATGCGCAGCACTCGCTTGGTTTTGCCGAACTTTAAGCTGGTTTTTCCGGCCGTCCTCTCTCAACTATGTGTAGCATTCATTTGTCTTCGCCAAACGGTAGACCATCTTCCCCCGACTTCCATTCATTAGACAGTGTAGCATTAGTTGACTTGGCCAAACAATGAGCTGGCTTCTCCCGGCCTCCCCCCTCCCTAAACTATGTGTAGCACTCGCTTGGTTTGGCCGAACGTCAGCTGGTTTTTCCGGTCCTTCTCTCAACTATGTGTAGCATTCATTTGTCTTCGCCAAACAGGTAGACCGTCTTCCCCTGGCCTCCATTCATTAGGACAGTGTAGCCTTAGTTGACTTGGCCAAACAATGAGCTGGCTCCTCCCGGCCTCCCTCCCTCAACTATGTGATGAGCTGGCTTCTCCTGTCCTCCCTCCCTCAACTATGTGTAGCATTTGCCATGTACGACTCTCATTGAACCTCGGCATTAGTAGAATATTTTTGAATATGAATACAGCTTGGCACGAGGTGGTGGTAACCGACTTTATTCGACTGACGTTCGGCGGCTTCGCCTTCTTCAGAGTCTGGAAAGAGCCAATTCCATTTATAAAAATACACGATCAAACGCCGTAACGGTAAACTCTCTACAGAAAATCGACTCCCAAATTTCCAAACTGATAAACAGGAGAAAAGTAGACAACGTATCGTACCTACTCAAGTCCTCAAGCGATCATGGATCAGTAGGAGAGTACGGATGGGCACCGGTGGAACAGAGATTCGGCCCGAATCAGAAGGCAAGTCTGATATAGGGCTGGAGTTCCCGCGTTATATATAGGCCCTCGTCCTTCCGGTTGATCTTGGGATCTCTCGCATGGATCCAGAACGCCTCGAGAGCTTTTCGCGCACTTGTCGTGACCTCCCGCGCCAGTATCTCCACTCGCACCTCAAAATCCTCCCCGGTGTAATTATCTCTGTGGGTCCCCAGTGCAGTGTAACTGCGCGACCTTCCTTTCCCATCTAAGTGTTCTTTGATACGCACATGCAATGGTCGAGCTGTCTCTCCGATATATTCCTCACCGCAGCTCTGGCATGTGTGATGAGATAGATGACACCTGTAGCAGCACAATCACCTTCCCTGCCCTGAGGGCAAATGACGCTTTGTGGTATAACGCAGGCGCGATCGTATAGGCGATTTCTGACCAGTTGACGTTTCAAATTATTGGGTGGGATGTCTGCAAAGCCACTGTGTTTTCTAACCCCGTTCTTCGCAAGCACTTTCTGACGGCGCTGCTCACTTCATCGAAATGAAAGGTATCATGAAGGAAATTTTATCGCTGGGTGGTCTGTTGGGTCCCTGCTCGCGCCCGGGTCTTGACCTCGTTGGATGAGGTTCATATCCGTTGAGAAGTGCAATTTGACTTGCAGGTCTTTAGACTCCTGCCGTTCTTGTTCGCCCGAACACACATTTACTGCGGTGTGGAACATGTTCCGGACAACTGCCCTTTTAGTTTGGGTGGGGTGGGCCGATGGCCAGTGGACTAAAATGTTTTGTTTGAGGGCTTGCGATACCATTTTGTTCCCCAAAAGTTGAAGCTGAACATTTAAGAAAGGCAACCAGCTATCGCAAGGCTTTTCCCGAGTTAGCTTGATGTGTTCGGACTGGGCGTTCATTAGGTCGAAACAGTGGTTCAGCTCCTGTTGCGTCGAGCAAATTATGAAACAGTCGTCAATGTAACGACTATAAAACAAGGGAAGGGTTTCGAGCACAGGTGTTTCGACCTTTGCCATGAAGGCGATGGCGAGCGTTGGTGCCAGCCGCTGTCCCATAGCCAGCCCCCGCAGTTGTGAAAAATAGCTACCCGCCCACTTGAAAACATTACAACTGAGGCACTCTTTTAGGAGAACCATAAGACTGCGCACAGAGAGCCCATACATATTGACGCTGCTTTGGTGCTGGTTTAGAAGCTCGAAAATTGCCTGCATTGCGGAGTCGTTGCTAACATTGGTGTAAAGCGATGTCAGCGACAAAGGTGGAGAGTTTGTCGTAATCCCTCATGATATGGACGTGGCAATAACCGAAAACCATCCGTCCGATACGTCCATTTATCGCCCGTCCTCGGATAAAGAGTTCAGATCCCAATATCGCAGGCTGAATAAGTTTATGGGTTGCGGAGGCTAAATTGGCTGGTCTATCCCAAGCAATAATTACGCGCCTTAAAATTGAAACCCCAACGTGTCCCGTTTTTGTACTTGCTCATCAAAACTCATAAACTCAGGGCATCGGAGGACCTTTGTCAAGTCGACCCGGCCGCAGTCAAAGTTAGACCCATCATCAGCTGCGTGGGTGGTCCCACGGACCGAATCGCGTGGTTTCTCAGTTCAGTACTCAGCCAACTCTTACCTTTCATTCCAGCTCACCTGTCCAATACACAAGATTTTCTTGACCGCCTGCGCTCACACAACTAAGCAGCAGTTGTGTATGGGAATCTTTTGACGTTACATCGCTTTACACCAATGTTAGCAACGACTCCGCAATGCAGGCAATTTTCGAGCTTCTAAACCAGCACCAAAGCAGCGTCAATATGTATGGGCTCTCTGTGCGCAGTCTTATGGTTCTCTCTAAAGAGTGCCTCAGTTGTAATGTTTTCAAGTGGGCGGGTAGCTATTTTTCACAACTGCGGGGGCTGGCTATGGGACAGCGGCTGGCACCAACGCTCGCCATCGCCTTCATGGCAAAGGTCGAAACACCTGTGCTCGAAACCTTCCCTTGTTTTATAGTCGTTACATTGACGACTGTTTCATAATTTGCTCGACGCAACAGGAGCTGAACCACTGTTTCGACCTAATGAACGCCCAGTCCGAACACATCAAGCTAACTCGGGAAAAAGCCTTTCTTAAAATGTTCAGGTTCAACTGATAGAAAAATAACAAAATGGTATCGCAAGCCCTCAAACAAAAACATTTTAGTCCACTGGCAATCGGCCCACCCCACCCAAACTAAAGGGCAGTTGTCCGGAACATGTTCCACACCGCAGTAAATGTGTGTTCGGGCAAGTCAAATTGTGCACTTCTCAACGGATATGAACCTCATCCAACGAGGTCAAGACCCGGGCGCGAGCAGTAACAGATCACCCAGCGATAAAATTTCCTTCATGATACCTTTCAT
The DNA here is from genome assembly GCA_029168955.1 of Aplectana chamaeleonis. Classification (NCBI taxonomy): domain Eukaryota; kingdom Metazoa; phylum Nematoda; class Chromadorea; order Rhabditida; family Cosmocercidae; genus Aplectana; species Aplectana chamaeleonis. The sequence goes on along the minus strand of JAPDOI010000495.1, from coordinate 179,186 downwards.
TTCGGATGATATTGCGAAGAACGGGTTAGAAAACACAGTGGCTTTGGTAGACATCCCACCCAATAATTTGAAACGTCAACTGGTCAGAAATCGCCTATACGATCGCGCCTGCGTTATACCTACAATGCGTCATTTGCCCTCAGGGAAGGTGATTGTGCTGCTACAGGTGTCATCTATCTCATCACATGCCAGAGCTGCGGTGAGGAATATATCGGAGAGACAGCTCGACCATTGCATGTGCGTATCAAAGAACACTTAGATGGGAAAGGAAGGTCGCGCAGTTACACTGCACTGGGGACCCACAGAGATTTTGAGGTGCACGACAAGTGCGCCAGCGAAAAGCTCTCGAGGCGTTCTGGATCCATGCGAGAGATCCCAAGATCAACCGGGAACTCCAGCCCTATATCAGACTTGCCTGATTCGGGCCGAATTTCTGTTCACCGGTGCCCATCCGTACTTCTCCTGTTTATTTGGAAATTTGAGTCAATTTTCTGTAGAGTTTACCGTTACGGCGTTTGATCGTGTCTTTTTATAAATGGAATTGGCTCTTTCAGACTCTGAAGAAGGCGAAGCCGCCGAAACGTCAGTCGAATAAAGTCGGTTACCACCTCGTGCCAAGCTGTATTCATATTCAAAAATATGTGTAGCATTCATTTGTCTTCGCCAAACGGTAGACCGTCTTCCCCCGACTTCCATTCATTAGGACAGTGTAGCATTAGTTGACTTGGCCAAACAATGAGCTGGCTTCTCCCGGCCGTCCTCTCTCAACTATGTGTAGCATTCATTTGTCTTTGCCAAACGGTAGACCGTCTTCCCCAGCCTCCATTCATTAGGACAGTGTAGCATTCGTTGACTTGGCTGAACTGTTAGCTGGTTTCTCCCGGCCTCCCTCCCTCAACTATGTGCAGCACTCGCTTGGTTTTGCCGAACTTTAAGCTGGTTTTTCCGGCCGTCCTCTCTCAACTATGTGTAGCATTCATTTGTCTTCGCCAAACGGTAGACCGTCTTTCCCCGACTTCCATTCATTAGGACAGTGTAGCATTAGTTGACTTGGCCAAACAATGAGCTACCTTCTCCCGGCCTCCCTCCCTCAACTATGTGTAGCACTCGCTTGGTTTTGCCGGAAGTTAGGCTGGTTTTTCCGGCCGTCCTCTCTCAACTATTTGTAGCATTCATTTGTCTTCGCCAAACGGTAGACCGTCTTCCCCCGGCCTCCATTCATTAGGACAGTGTAGCATTAGTTGACTTGGCCAAACAATGAGCTGGCTTCTCCCGGCCTCCCTCCCTCAACTATGTGTAGCACTCGCTTGGTTTTGCCGAAAGTTAGGCTGGTTTTTCCGGCCGTCCTCTCTCAACTATTTGTAGCATTCATTTGTCTTCGCCAAACGGTAGACCGTCTTCCCCCGGCCTCCATCCATTAGGACAGTGTAGCATTGGTTGACTTAGCCAAACAATGAGCTGGCTTCTCCCGGCCTCCCTCCCTCAACTATGTGTAGCACTCGCTTGGTTTTGCCGAACGTTACGCTGGTTTTTACTGCCTCCCCCTCTTAACTATGTGTAGCATTCATTTGTCTTCGCCAAACGGTAGACCATCTTCCCCCGGCCTCTATTCATTAGGACAGTGTAGCATTAGTTGACTTGGCCAAACAAAGAGCTGGCTTCTCCCGGCCTCCCTCCCTCAACTATTTGTAGCACTCGCTTGGTTTTGCCGAAGGTCAGGCTGGTTTTTCCGGCCGTCCTCTCTCAACTATGTGTAGCATTCATTTGTCTTCGCCGAACGGTAGACCGTCTTCCCCAGCCTCCATTCATTAGGACAGTGTAGCATTCGTTGACTTGGCTGAACGGTTAGCTGGTTTCTCCCGGCCTCCCTCCCTCAACTATGTGTAGCACTCGCTTGGTTTTGCCGAACGTTAGGCTGGTTTTTCCGGCCGTCCTCTCTCAACTATGTGTAGCATTCATTTGTCTTCGCCAAACGGTAGACCGTCTTCCCCCGGCCTCCATTCATTAGAACAGTGTAGCCTTAGTTGACTTGGCCAAACAAAGAGCTGGCTTCTCCCGGCCTCCCTCCCTCAACTATGTGTAGCACTCGCTTGGTTTTGCTGAAAGTTAGGCTGGTTTTTCCGGCCGTCCTCTCTCAACTATTTGTAGCATTCATTTGTCTTCCCCCGGCCTCCATTCATTAGGACAGTGTAGCATTGGTTGACTTGGTCAAACAATGAGCTGGCTTCTCCCGGCCGTCCTCTCTCAACTATGTGTAGCATTCATTTGTCTTCGCCAAACGGTAGACCGTCTTCCCCAGCCTCCATTCATTAGGACAGTGTAGCATTCGTTGACTTGGCTGAACGGTTAGCTGGTTTCTCCCGGCCTCCCTCCCTCAACTATGTGCAGCACCCGCTTGGTTTTGCCGAACTTTAAGCTGGTTTTTCCGGCCGTCCTCTCTCAACTATGTGTAGCATTCATTTGTCTTCGCCAAACGGTAGACCGTCTTCCCCCGACTTCCATTCATTAGGACAGTGTAGCATTAGTTGACTTGGCCAAACAATTAGCTGGCTTCTCCCGGCCTCCCTCCCTCAACTATGTGTAGCACTCGCTTGGTTTGGCCGAACGTCAGGCTGGTTTTTCCGGCCGTCCTCTCTCAACTATTTGTAGCATTCATTTGTCTTCGCCAAACGGTAGACCAGTCTTCCCCGGCCTCCATTCATTAGGACAGTGTGGCCTTAGTTGACTTGGCCAAACAAAGAGCTGGCTTCTCCCGGCCTCCCTCCCTCAACTATGTGTAGCACTCGCTTGGTTTTGCCGAACGTCAGGCTGGTTTTTCCGGCCGTCCTCTCTCAACTATGTGTAGCATTCACTTGTCTTCGCCAAACGGTAGACCGTCTTCCCCCGGCCTCCATTCATTAGGACAGTGTAGCCTTAGTTGACTTGGCCAAACATCTCCCGGCCTCCCTCCCTCAACTATGTGTAGCACTCGCTTGGTTTTGCCGAACGTCAGGCTGGTTTTTCCGGCCCTCCTCTCTCAACTATGTGTAGCATTCAGTTGTCTTCGCCAAACGGTAGACCGTCTTCCCCCGGCCTCCATTCATTAGGACAGTGTAGCCTTAGTTGACTTGGCCAAACAATGAGCTGGCTTCTCCCGGCCTCCCTCCCTCAACTATGTGATGAGCTGGCTTCTCCCGTCCTCCCTCCCTCAACTATGTGTAGCACTCGCTTGGTTTTGCCGAACGTTAGGCTGGTTTTCCGGCCGTCCTCTCTCAACTATTTGTAGCATTCATTTGTCTTCGCCAAACGGTAGACCGTCTTCCCCCGGCCTCCATTCATTAGAACAGTGTAGCCTTAGTTGACTTGGCCAAACAAAGAGCTGGCTTCTCCCGGCCTCCCTCCCTCAACTATGTGTAGCACTCGCTTGGTTTTGCCGAAAGTTAGGCTGGTTTTTCCGGCCGTCCTCTCTCAACTATTTGTAGCATTCATTTGTCTTCGCCAAACGGTAGACCGTCTTCCCCCGGCCTCCATTCATTAGGACAGTGTGGCCTTAGTTGACTTGGCCAAACAAAGAGCTGGCTTCTCCCGGCCTCCCTCCCTCAACTATGTGTAGCACTCGCTTGGTTTTGCCGAACGTCAGGCTGGTTTTTCCGGCCGTCCTCTCTCAACTATGTGTAGCATTCACTTGTCTTCGCCAAACGGTAGACCGTCTTCCCCCGGCCTCCATTCATTAGGACAGTGTAGCCTTAGTTGACTTGGCCAAACAATGAGCTGGCTTCTCCCGGCCTCCCTCCCTCAACTATGTGATGAGCTGGCTTCTCCATCCTCCCTCCCTCAACTATGTTTGCACTCGCTTGGTTTGGCCGAACGTCAGGCTGGTTTTTCCGGCCGTCCTCTCTCAACTATGTGTAGCATTCATTTGTCTTTGCCAAACGGTAGACCGTCTTCCCCCGGCCTCCATTCATTAGAGCAGTGTAGCCTTAGTTGACTTGGCCAAACAAAGAGCTGGCTTCTCCCGGCCTCCCTCCCTCAACTATGTGATGAGCTGGCTTCTCCCGTCCTCCCTCCCTCAACTATGTGCAGCACTCGCTTGGTTTGGCCGAACGTCAGGCTGGTTTTTCCGGCCGTCCTCTCTCAACTATGTGTAGCATTCATTTGTCTTTGCCAAACGGTAGACCGTCTTCCCCCGGCCTCCATTCATTAGAGCAGTGTAGCCTTAGTTGACTTGGCCAAACAAAGAGCTGGCTTCTCCCGGCCTCCCTCCCTCAACTATGTGTAGCACTCGCTTGGTTTTGCCGAAAGTTAGGCTGCTTTTCCCGGCCGTCCTCTCCCACCTATTTGTAGCATTCATTTGTCTTCGCCAAACGGTAGACCGTCTTCCCCCGGCCTCCATTCATTAGGACAGTGTGGCCTTAGTTGACTTGGCCAAACAAAGAGCAGGCTTCTCCCGGCCTCCCTCCCGCAACGATGAGGAGCACTCGCTTGGTTTTGCCGAACGTGAGGCCGGGTTTTCCGGCCGTCCTCTCTCAACTATGTGCAGCATTCATTTGTCTTTGCCAAACGGTAGACCGTCTTCCCCGGCCTCCATTCATTAGGACAGTGTCGCCTTAGTTGACTTGGCCAAACAATGAGCTGGCTTCTCCCGGCCTCCCTCGCTCAACTATGTGATGAGCTGGCTTCTCCCGTCCTCCCTCCCTCAACTATGTGCAGCACTCGCTTGGTTTGGCCGAACGTCAGGCTGGTTTTTCCGGCCGTCCTCTCTCAACTATGTGTAGCATTCATTTGTCTTTGCCAAACGGTAGACCGTCTTCCCCCGGCCTCCATTCATTAGAGCAGTGTAGCCTTAGTTGACTTGGCCAAACAAAGAGCTGGCTTCTCCCGGCCTCCCTCCCTCAACTATGTGTAGCACTCGCTTGGTTTTGCCGAAAGTTAGGCTGGTTTTTCCGGCCGTCCTCTCTCAACTATTTGTAGCATTCATTTGTCTTCGCCAAACGGTAGACCGTCTTCCCCCGGCCTCCATTCATTAGGACAGTGTAGCCTTAGTTGACTTGGCCAAACAAAGAGCTGGCTTCTCCCGGCCTCCCTCCCTCAACTATGTGTAGCACTCGCTTGGTTTTGCCGAACGTCAGGCTGGTTTTTCCGGCCGTCCTCTCTCAACTATGTGTAGCATTCATTTGTCTTCGCCAAACGGTAGACCGTCTTCCCCCGACTTTCATTCATTAGGACAGTGTAGCATTAGTTGACTTGGCCAAACAATGAGCTGGCTTCTCCCGGCCTCCCTACCTCAACTATGTGATGAGCTGGCTTCTCCCGGCCTCCCTCCCTCAACTATGTGTAGCACTCGCTTGGTTTTGCCGAACGTTAGGCTGGTTTTTCCGGCCTCCCTCCAATAAACAATCGTTTCGCTTCGCCGAACAATGGGCTGGTCTCTTCCGGCTTCCATCCATCCACTACAGTACCGCCGGTACCTAAGGGAAAAATGAGAGAAATGGGCAAAGTGGGCAGCAAAGCGTCTTTCGACCCCAGCTCGCCCCAATGTGCTCCGTTTTCGATTTCGAAAACGGCGAAATGTACAGCATGTCGTGATCTAGTCAATCATGCGAAAATATTTTGCAAAATTCGGAAGCAACATTATTTTTTAAGGCGAAATACTTTTTCGTTTTGACCATGCTAGAGATCGCGTACGGTCATTTTGATCGAGTGATCTCGTTATCTTGTGATAACATTATCAAATTCATAACTAACTGCATTTAAAAAAAAGCGTTTTCATAGAAAATTTCAAACTTTATCTCATATAGTTAGATAGAACGTGGCACGGTAGACATTTTGGTCCTGTCGAAATTGAAAACGGAGCTCTTTGAGGCGAGTTGTGGTAGAAAGACCTTCCAGTTGCCCACTTTGCCCATTTCTTGCCCATTTCCCTCTGGATAGCGGCGGTGTTGATTGTGTAGCATTGTATATGTTAGTCGAGTGATGAGCTGGCTTCTCCCGGCACATCAACTATGTTTTCGCCAAACAGTAGAGCCGTCTTCCCCGGCATCCCTTCATTGAGCATGCGTAGAATTCGTTTACTTGACCAAACTATGAACTGGCTTCTCCTGCCTCCCTCCATCAACTATGGGTGGCATTTGTTTGGTTTCGCCAAACGATGAGCCGACTTCTTCGGCCTCTCTGCATCATCTCAAGCGAGCCGTTGTGTAAGACCTCAGCAGAGTTATGATTCCCTTCCACTGCTGACTGAAATTTTCGGGAATATTCACGGTCACCTCCCCAAACTTTTTGTTCTAGGCAAACATTTTAACGACTCTCCAACATCTGTTAAGAATTTAAACGACAGCACATGGCCCTGACCTCCATTAACTATTTGTAGCATACGCTTGGCTTCGACAAACGATAGACGGGGAAGGGCTCAATGTGCAACAGCTAAGGTGATCCCACTACGACTCGAAACGAAGCAAGTTCAAAGGATTCAATACTCGACAGGCACGGGTGCTCTACCATGACTCGTAACGAAGAAAGTTTAGAAAAACTCAATAGATCGGGCGGTCCCACCACGATCCGATACGAAGAGAGTTCACAAAATTCAAAGCTCAACACCTACGGCGGTCCCAACACGATCCGTAACGGAGAAACTTCAACGGATTCAATATGCAACAGATAGGGTGGTCCCACCATGATTCGCCTCCGAGAATTTTTAAAGGATGCAATATTCAACAGCTATGATGGTCCCACCATGATCCGCAACAACTCTGGTGGTCCCACCACGATTCGTAACAGAGAAACTTCAAAGGACGCAATATGCAACACCCTCGGTGGTCCCACCACGATTATTCACTGAGAAACTTTGAAGGACGCAATATGGAACAGCTATGATGGTCCCACAACGACGCGTCTCTAAGAAACTTCGAACTACGTATTATGCAGCAGCTATGATGGTCCCACCACGATATGCGACAACTCTGGTGGTCCCACCACGATTCGTAACAGAGAAACTACAAAGGACGCAATATGCAACACCCTCGGAGGTTCCACCATGATTCTTTACTGAGAAACTTCAAGAACGCAATATGCAACTATTACTGTGGTCCCACCAAGACTCGCCACTGAGAAATTTCAAATCACGCAATATGCAACTACTACGGTGGTCCCAACACGATGCGCCACTGAGAAATTTTAAAGGACGCAATATGCAACTACTACGGTGGTTCCATCACGAATCGCCACTGAGAAATTTTAAAGGACGCAATATGCAACTACTACGGTGGCCCCATCACGAATCGCCACTGAGAAATGCTAAAGGACGCAATATGCAACTACTATGGTGGTTCCACCACGATTCGCAATTGAGAAACTCTAAAGGACGCAATATGCAACACCCCAGGTGGTCCCACCACGATTCTTCACTGAGAAACTTCAGAGGACGCAATATGTAACACCCTCGGTGGCTCCACCACGATTTTTTACTGAGAAACTTTACAGGACGCAATATGCAACAGCTATGATGGTCCCACCACGATAGCAGTGCTGTGCGCGCTCCCTAACTAAACCTAACTCTCTTTCCGCGACCTTCTCTGTGTATTGTGTGAAACAATAACGCGCTCTGACTCATGGAATCGAAAATTGCGGAAAATTCAAACACCCGGTCAGACGTCGGTCAGACGTACGGTCAGACACCGGTCAGACACACCACCACGCCGCTTATTATATGTAAGGATAAGGATTACATCAAATTAGATTCACTACGGCGTTAAAAACAGCCATATGAAACATATGTGGAATCCTGATCACATGAGAAAGCAAAGAACATATAGTTAACCTCCATTTCGGAGTGAAATTTATATCCGTTCACGACCAGAAATGCCGCTACACGAGTAAGAAGTCGGCCCCGCCCCTGTGTCTGCCGCCCACGTACTTGCTGTTCTAATCCAAAACAGAGGTGATGGGCCATTCCCACCGTTGTCGATGTATGGGGTTTACTTATTGTACTTATTGTACCACTTACATACATCGACGACGGTGGGAATCGCCCAGCACCCTTGTTTTGCAGCAAAACGCAAATACGGGGGGCGGAGAAATACAGGGCGGGGCCAAGTTCTCACTCGTGCAGCGGCATTGTGGATCCTTTCTGACGCTTCAAAATGCGTAGGGGTTGTGTTCTGAGCCATACCATTCTATTTCCGCAGTTATCTCAACCACGTATATGAGCGTGTATGCTGCTTCTAGACAGGCTCAATTCCATGCACAAGATAATGAAACCATGAGAAAGCAAAAAACATAAAGTTAGCCTCCACTTTGGAGTGAAATTTATATCCGTTCACGACCCGAAACGCTTCACCCATCCTTTTTTACTTCTTTTATAATCGCGACAATAAGAAGGCCTCATAGACAGTTGTGAATCTCAGTGCTTTTCATTTTCATGGAAACTCGATTTCTCACTGTCTCTCATAGTTCTTTCACTTTTGCGCTGGCTATTTCGTATTTTTGTTTCAACCTCAGCGCATACATATTTTCTTCCCCCAGCCAAATTGTCGTCGTTTTCATAGCTGGGGGATATATGTTCAATGAAACATGTCCTTCTGCAGGAGAGATTGATTCAATTATTCTTCCTCATTCTGTCTACTATAATTAGAAGGCAGGCAAGTATTACCGAGCATTCCACTATGACCTGAACAGTAAGTGTTCTTTCACACCCAGCACAATAGGCTTGCTCTTGTTCTCCTATCGAGGAATCAACAAAATAGCCTGAATGAGGAAAAACCCCATAGAACACTCTATTCGATATAATGAAATTTAGATTCGAAATAATTGAATCTGTTGCACGAGAAAGGAAAATTTCAGATTGCAAGCGTTGTGAATGTCTATGTATTATACATTTTGTTATCGGATCTTTGAATATTTTACTTTTCGAAAGGTTCTGAACTTTGAATTCTTCGGAAACTCGGATTTTCGAATTATTCGGAAAATCACACTCGACTATTTGACTTTTCGAATTATTCGTAAATTTCAACTTTTCGATCATTTAGCATTTCGAATTTCCCGAATATTTTATTTTTCCAAGTATCACACTTTTTGAAACATTCGAAGTTGACATTTTTGGTCGAATAAATATTCGACTCTTTCGATTTCATCAAGGTGGAAGCCTAGTTGAGTGGGGGGAAAGCTACTCAAGAGTTATTGATGGAAATGATAAGTTCTACTAACATCAGATATCCTATGCGTTATCAGTAGCACCTGTTTCAGAAACTCTTATAATTTTTCGTCTATGTCAATATTTTAGGAAAGCGCGACTTTCGTATAAGATTTCGTATCATAGAAACTGAGCGCAGTTCTGTGATACCAGAGTTTTAGAAATGGAGAAACGGCTGATAGATGACACGTGCCCTACTCAGACGCTCGTGGAGGTCGACCGCGAGCCACATGCCGATCGACCGCAAGTGTAGTCGAAGGTCACAACCACACGGCTGGCCCTCAACCTGATTAGATGTGGACCGCGGGATATGGGGCGACAAGACGTTACAGGTCATCAGAGCTGTAGTGAAAGCCGAGGACACTGACCTTCCAGCGCTCAGGAAACTCTGTGGTTACCCACAAAAGTGGTGATCCTACCATGGTACGCGGTAGGTCGCTCCCCATTGTGGAAGGTTTGGAAATGGACACACTATTAAAAACCATTCCCACAAGCCATGTGGAGGTCGCCTCAGCGACAAAAAATATCCTCCATCATCTCGTGGATCTTCTGGTAAGTAACTCGAGGCCACCTTCAAGGTAAAATCCGAAGGGCCGACTGAGGCACACGGTGAGGTCAGGAGCTTTTTATACCAACACCATTGTTAATACTTTTTCCTAATTCTGTTGACGTCCTTCAAGAGGAAAACCAACTTTTTGCCCGAAGCTCTACAAAAAGCTGTGCTTTTGCACTGGTATCAACATCCACGAGTGCCTGATAGTGAGTTTACGAAATCCTCGGCTGTCGACACCTACATTTTTGAGATTTCTGGCGGTCGGCATCCATATTTCCGGGATTCTCGGCGGTCAAAATTCGCATCTTCGACATCCTCGGCAGTCGGCGTCCACAACAAATTTAGTGGGCGGAAAATTGTTGGGGGCGACGATTCACTGAATACTCATGAGAAATAGCCTGCGCTCCACATAACTAAGTGTTTTTCATCCGCGCTCCACAAAAAGCAGTGTTTTCGCACTGGAGTCGACATACACGAGTGCCTGAGTACTGTGCTTATCTGGGCGAAATTCCGGTCCGCGATTGCGTCTTGAAACGCTTTGCGGGCGCTGGAGTCAGTCGAGTTTCCAACGCCAAAGCCGGCTCGATATGGCTTTTTTATACAGTTTCCTCCAATTTTGTTTACTTTCCAGTCTCTAAAACCCACCTAGAGTCAACAGATCGGTGGCTGTGGCGCTGGAAACTCTCCCGACTCGAATGCGCGCGGCCACGAAGCGTGTCGAGACGCAATTGCGGACCAGAATTCGGCTCAGAGAAGCACAATAACTCATTCCTACCTATCAAATGATTATCGTTGAGAATTTTGCAGTTATCCGTTGTTGGAGTTTTTGAACACCATCACCTGCACGTTACTCATGACGACCCGTGGTGAGCGCTAAGCTGTTGCCGATTCTCGGGATTTCCTGAAATTTTGGATAGCTTTTTATTTATGGTCTATCTCATATCTCTAGGAAGTCGCAACGCAGCTATTATCCCAAAATTTTGTGAGCAGAGAGGTTATCTCTCCACTCATATCTTTGCGTCTTGTCAGAAAAACCGTTCGGTTTCTATGATAGTGACACCATAGAAGCGTCACGGCTTCCCGAATTCACGAGATGGACGATACCGATTTATCGCATCTGTTTAAAGGCAGTGTCCACGATTAAAACCATGTCTGATTTTTTGGCGGAGATCGGCAGCTGTGGGACCTAGCGCAACCCTACTGTTGAAAAAGCAAAGAAAAATGAGATCGAAACGGTTTCCTACGGCCCCAAAGTTGGTCACCCGTCACCTCGTCACACCCCAGATGCACTTTCCACGCCCACCGACGTGAACAAATGAATACTCAAGATTGCGAGATGAGCGATGGTTTCCGAACAATAGCCCCGTCCTTCCCTCCATTCTCAACTTCTCTCTCTACTCAGGTCAGCTCGCATACATCGGCTGCGAATGACGGAAGCTACAAGCCTCGGACAACTCGTCCACCATGCTTCCCTACCTCAATTTTTGAGGGACCATAAATCCGTTCCTAGAAGGTCTTGCAGGATTCCAAAAACATCATTGGAATCAGCATGGGACCGTCTTCAAGATAGGTGGAAAAGCAGAAAAACGATTCTTATCGTGAACACTGCCTTTAAAGGCAGTGGTCGCGATCAAATATGCTTGTCGTCTTTTCCTCTCCAAATCCTTTTCAGGGTTTAGAGTAGTGGGACCTATAAGAAAAAATCGCGAAAAAATCACTGTTTTGGGCCGAATTTGAAACCTGAACTTTCTTGTCTTTTGATGGTGGACGAGCCCTCTCCACATCATCGGCATCGATGACCTCTTATATCAAGAACATCAGCTAGCTTGAAATTGAATGTCAATCAATGAACCTTCGAATTTATGTGTGTATCTAGTCAAAAACATTGACTGAAGTGATGCTTTCATTATTCAACCGTTTTATTCGTTAAATTTGCATTTATTTCGTCCTCAGAATGTCGATGATTTTTGACTGCTCGGAACGAAACTGCGATCTGTTTCGTCATCGCTGTGCACGTGTGCACGAACTAGCTTCTTTGGGCCCTGGAAACTCTATTTGTAGACCGTTTTTCACCGCGCTACCTTCATAGTTTTTCAGCTGTTATTGATCTAAGTTGATTTTTGTAGTTTTTTCGATAACGTTTTTCATCGTGACCACTGCCTTTAAGCATAGTGTGACCACTTTTGAGTTTTCTATTTAATCTTTGACCGTCCGAGAGCATCTTGAAATATTTTTTTGATATGCATGCCTTATTTTAATTGTACTTTCGTAGCAATCAATCGCACTTTCCGATTTGATAGAATATTCAAAAAACTGAATAAGTTTGATTAGCAGATAAATCAGACGTTCAAATACCCTCATTTTCTATTCACTCATGCATTAATCGACTAATTGTTCGATTCGGCAGTCGAAGGCGGAGGTTTTCGAAGTTTTAAATGAGAAAATTCACTTTCAACCGATAACACTTTGACAAGGCCCACCCCTCATCTAATTGTGATGTCAACCGAAATTAGTAGTGGTCGTGATTGGTTTGAGACCTTATCTCATCGCATACTGAGTTAGGCTCTGTTATTTCTGGGAAAGCCGCTATATTTCCGACGCAGGCGTCATAAATAGGATTATCCCAAGTAAACGGCGATGTCAACGTGAACGCTTTATGTGGTGTGTGTGATGTAAATCCGGCATCGGAATAACACTTTCCGTACCATATGAAGTGCTCACGTCATTGTTCACCTTATCTGTAAGTAAGTGGCCATTCCCTATTGTAGTTAACTTATTCAAACTTTCATTACCCTATCGGGGCTGCACTCACAGAGAACAATTGCAGTGAAAAAAATTAATAAGTGACTAGCCATTCGGCTACGCACTTCGAAAAAAAAGATTTGTTAATGTTCTATCAATGGCTTGTCCATTGTTATGTTTGAACAGCAATACTTCTGTAGGTGAACTGATATAAGCGCGTCTAGAGCAGTGGCAAGGGGCGTCACTGTCACGCATGCGATCGAGTGATCGGTCCTCGCTTAGGGCTAACCAAGCCTTCTATCCCTCCGGGTTCTCAATTGGTATCAGACTTGTCCGGGAGGATGAGAACACTGATATTAAATCGGCTGGCGCCGGTAAGTCATTGCATATGCCCAATACCCATTTAGAAGCATACGATTTTGAATCGAAGTGGAATAGGAGGTTTATAAAACCCATTTTGACGCAGGATTAAAATTTTCTCTCCATGCACTAATTGTAAGTTGCTCTGAAGCGAGTTGTAAGCAATTTTAAAGCTTCACAAAAAGATACCATCAGGTAGTAATAAGGTTGTACTCAGAATCTCTTTGGAATGTGTATTTACACTGTTGTCACAGGGGTTGATAAGGGTGTAGCGCACAAACCTGGAGTCCTTTTCTCGAGATTCTGAAGTTAACGGTTACCAAATGTCCTGGCACAGTACAACCCCAGAATCGTTTTTTTTTTCTGTTTTTCTGACTGTCTTGAAGGCAGTCCCATGCTGATATCAACGATACCGCTGGAATCGTACAGGACCCCCTGGGAACGGGATTATGGCCTTCCAAAAAGTGAGCTACGGAAACATGGTGTACGAGTTGTCCGAGGCTTGTAACATCCGTCATTTGCAACCAAAGTATACGAACGAACCTGAGTAAAGAGAGAGGCCGAGAATGAAGGGAAGAACGAGGCTATTGATCGGAAACCATCGCTCATCACGCCAGTATTGAGCTCCAAAGTTCGTAAAAGGGGCCTGCCAAAGTAGCTTCCGGATGTGGGAGCCCCAGGGTGGCTTCCTCCTATATCTCGCTTAATTGTAGGAATTGAGAGCTCTCACTTGGCAGGTGTTATATAGGGTGGGTCTACTTCACAACTGTGTGGAAAAGTCAGATTTCGTTCCTGAGCTTGGACTGTGCCTTTGAGACCGATAATCGGACCACAAGTTCGTGCTAGACATTCCGAATAACTCCCAGTTCTAAAAAATGTTAGTCAAATTTATTCTAGCCTTAGCAAGTCGGCAAAAGTCGCGTATGGTCCTCAACTTTTTCCACCAATAGAATGCGTTGAACATAATATGTTGACGAGGTTTGAAATTTCGATTCTATGAGAACTCGTTACCGCCGCAATTTTTCAGGCATTCCGATATCTGTCAAATAAGCTAATTTTGGAGTCCGACTTCTTGTAGAATATGAAGTACCTAGGTTAGTAACTCTCCCGATTCTAGGAATAAAAGAAAACCCCGAGTTGATATGCAGTTTGGGGTGGATGAAGTACCGTGTTAAGGTTTCACCGCGGCCTGGCGCGACCGTAAATTCCGACAACCGATTTCATGCATGCAGTTAAAAGGGTAACTAGAGACATAATTTCAATTTTTTCCTGCTCGTTTTCTTCTTTTCTTCCATCTATTTCCTTTTACTTCTCTTTTTTCATTCTTTTCCTTTTTTTTTCTTTTCTCTATTACTGACATCTTTCAGGAAAAATTATTATTATTTGAGTCGGATAAGTGTATTAACAGTAAGACCATGGCTTGCTTTATCATAAAAAAACAGTCAAATCTCAACCGCGGCTGGAGCGGGCGGTTTAAATCTCACCGTCGGCTCGCTGATCAGCTGCGCTCTTGTCTCGGCCCGTATTATACTTCGGCGACTCGACAAAAATTTCGAATAATCGAGTTTTCGACTAACTCGATTTTTCAGAATTTCGAATAATCGAGTTTTCGACTAACTCGATTTTTCAAAATTTCGAATAATCGAGTTTTCGACTAATTCGATTTTTCAAAACTTCGAATAATCGAGTTTTCGACTAATTCGATTTTTCAAAATTTCGAATAATCGAGTTTTCGACTAATTCGATTTTTCAAAATTTCGAATAATCGAGTTTTCGACTAATTCGATTTTTCAAATTTTCGAATAATCGAGTAGTCGAATTGACTCGATTTTTCGAATAATCGAATGATCAAGTTTTCGGCTAACTCATTTTTTGCAGATTTCGACAATTGAAATTCTAAAACACCTTATTTCGACTGTTTTACTCGAATCACTTTTCTTTTTCGAACCAGGAGCGTACCGCGATTCTGTCAGCCTCACCCCTTATCGTACTGCGCCCTATCACCCATGCCGTCTCGGTGTTTTACCCGAACGAGTGTTGCCTATCAGATTAACCCGAAGCTATAAGGTAGTTGCCCGTGTCCTATTTCGCGCCGCTTTACAAATCTGCACAGCATGAGAGCGCTGGACCGGGGGGAACGATCACGGTAGCATCGTACGTGCACAGGAATGACCACGGGTGGGTCGATCGGGTAACTTTCGCGGGACGGCGGCGGATCGAGGGACAAGGGGAAGACGAGCGCCGCACAATCGCGGATCGCGGTACCGGCGCGAAAGATGTTCTCACAAGGGAACTATTATTAGTTGCTCTGGCCATTCCGGTTGAGGTGTACTTTCCCAAAACCGTTTTTGACGTAGAATCCAAGTGCGCTCTTCGAAGGTTGCTAAAGCTACTCTGTAAAAAGTTATAGGCGTGTTTCGCCAGAGTTCCGCACCTCTTGTACGTTCCAAAACGCACCTTAGCCTTTGGAAAATCTGGAATCGGACCTCATAATAGGTGCTCAGCGCCCAAAACAACCCCTTGTTCGAAGTTCAAGTGAGAGCATATTTTTCGATTTTTGCACAGAGTGACAGCGTTTTCCACTTTCACGGATTTTGCGCTGAGCTTTTATTTATATCATATATAGAGGGGTCTGAAAGCGTTTATAAAAGTGCTCCAGATTTCACCTGAAGTCCTCCCAGGTCGATTATTTGGGGCGAATCTGGGGTTTACTTGTTTACGACTCCGAAGTCTACGACTTGCTTCGTTCAAAACTTCGCAGCATGTAAAAACTTCAAGGGCAGAACGCGACTTCTGAGATTTGCGGATTTCTACAATAGATGTGGCTCATATTGTTTTTTGAAGGGTGCTTTGGAGTGTTTAACACGAACCTAAGGTCCAGTTGACGCTTTCTGATAGATTACGGCGGGTATACGGTATACTTAGTATCCGAATCACTCCTTTTCGGATATCCGACCGGATATCCGAGAATCGGGTAATCCGATATCCGAAAATTCGAAAAAACGCATTATCTGAATCGAACCAATATCCGGGAAATTTAAAATCGGCATTATCTGAATCGTACCATTATTCGAAGGGTCGAAAATTTGGATGAAATCGGATAAAATATCGGATAAATTCGGATAAAGTTCGGGTAAAATTTCGGATAAAATCGGATAATTTTGGATGAAATCATAAAATTGCACTCAGGCCACGCCCATTTTTCCGTACCGCCTTCTATTTAGTACATGAACCCAGGACTGTTCTCCTCCTTCCGAAATCGGAAGAGTCGTTGCGGCGCCGAAAAATGGGCGTGGTCAAGTGAGATGACCAAGTGGAGTAATTGAAGATTTAAATCACCCTTGGAGACTAGAACCGTGGAAATAGGCGGGTGTGAGTTTAACATTAATAAGTCACGACATATAGCCGTCTATTTCGAGATTTTCTAAACTCATGGAGGAGTCTCCGCCATCATGGCCCGCAAATACGTTTTCGAAAACTGGTGGCTTAGTTTCTGTTAACTACATGAAGTAATTTACCTGACTGTGATTTCTTTTGACTCGAAACAGTCGACTATCGAGTTCATTCGACTATTGGGGTCTATCGAATAATCGAGTCTTCGACTAACTCGAAATTCCGAAATTTCGAATAATCGAGTCTTCGACTAAGTCGATTTTTCAAAATTTCGAATAATCGAGTTTTCGACTAAGTCGATTTTTCAAAATTTCGAATAATCGAGTTTTCGACTAATTCGATTTTTCAAAATTTCGAATAATCGAGTAGTCGAATGACTCGATGTCGACTGTTTCAGTCGATACCAAGACTCGATGACTCGACTCGACACAAGTATAGCCCGTATCGACTAACGGCCCGGCGCACGAGATCCCCGCGCCAGCCGCGGGTGAGATTTAAATGTATTTTCTTGAGGAAGCAGGTCAAGGACCTAGCTATATACTTGTTCACGTCTTTGCTTGACCCAACTTACCATATCTAACAATATTGAATTCAGAATTGAAAAGAAATTGAAAGAATTGAAACAAATTGAACTGAATAGTAGCATCGTTGAGCCTCATTGTATCGATTTTATTCGTTTTACTCATTTTTTTTTCATGACTATCAAAATTTTTATAGCGAGTGGCGCCGGTCTCAGCCGCTGGTCGTTTGGCTTCGCCGAACGGAGCGGCCGGCTTCGTCTACCCTATCAACGTCGGCCGGCTTCACCAGTCTCCTTCCACCAACCATAAGCTGTACAAGTTTGGCTTGCCCAAACAAGGTGCCAGCCTCGCCGGTTTACTTCCCTGAGAGGCAGTGTTCACGATCAAAGCAGCCTCTGAGTTCTCATCCAAAATCGAAAGCTTCGGAGCCCAATAAAACAGAAATGCTGAAAAAAACTGCCAAAGTAGAGTCCGAAGTGTCTACTGTCGTTCTCGGTAGAAAATTCCGGTCCACATTTGCGAACTACGGCTGTTCCATCATGCGGTACCTAAAAATCGTGCTGGGACCACTTGGTCCCGGCACGACTCACCTTTCTCCTAGCACGATTATCAGGTGATGCATGATGCAACAGCCCAAGTCCGCAATCGCGGACCGGAACTTGCCTCCGAGAACGATAGTAGCTCTAAACAGCTTTGAACTTTGATACAGAGCGCGCTCCCCACCTACTCCCTCAACTGCCGCCTACCAAATCGAACAACTGAGAAATCGACTTCAAGAAACGACCAATACTCAAAGTGGGTAAAATTGTTTGAGAACGGGATTGTGAAATAATAGATTGTGGGTCAACCCGACAAGCGCGCCGACACGCGACGCGAAAGGCACGCCGGCACGCGGCTTAGCCAACACGTCTTGGTCTGACTTCAATACCACAAATCTGAGTAGTCGAACCGAATGAGCGGATTTTAATGCCTTAAAGGCACAGTCCAACCTCAAGATCGAATTTTTGCTTTCCTGCTTATCTTGGAGAAAATTTCACGCTGATCACAATGATGCGTCCATAATCGCTCAGAAGTCACTGCGAACGGAGTTATCGCTCCCCAAAAATTACGAATTAGGACGGCTATGAGTCTGCGGACGAGTTGTCTCGAGCCTGTTTTTTCTCGCTATTCGCAGCCATCGCTCTGAAACAGGTCACAATATAAAGTGAGACCGAAAACAAATGGAAGAACATAGATTTTGAATAAAATCAATCGCGCTTCCTTTCCCTATTGAGATCGGGAGCTTGTCGGTGGGCGTCACCAATTTTTTCTTTCAAGGGGCGTGGACGACTTTTTCCCCGCTTTTTCTCGCTTATCTGAGCGAATTGAGATTTCACGCTTCGCAGCGTTGCTAATCACGGCAGCCGGAGTATAATATCAAAAATTACCCCTAAGCTTGGACTGTGGCTTTGAGCAGATAATTGTACCAACGACATCGCTTTCTGCGGCACAGCTTCTTAGGTACCACCCCAGACTCTAACTAAAATTTCTAAAAACGGTCTATTGAGGGTAGTGGGGACGATAAAAACAAACAATATGAAGCTTCGAAATCTCACTCAATGCAACTTGGTAGATCAAAAACTGCCAAAAAATCCGCTTTGTCTGATTCCAGAAGTTCAATATTTCCAGTTTGCCCAAGAGGGTTTTTTGAGACGCTTAACATGAATACGAGGTCCTTTTTCCAGAAGAGCACGGTAGGTTACGGTGGGTAAAACGTCATCTATTAACAGTAACCTACCGCAATCTTCCGGAAAACTGAAAACTGGTCTCATATTCGTATTTAGCGTTCCAAATGACATGCCCTGAAGTACAGATTATTATATTGCTAAATTGGTTGAACATTTGAATGATTGCATAGTTTTCTGGTTATAAGTAAGACATGCGGGCGGAACTATGAAACTAGTTAATATGGAAAATAGAATGAGTAATAACCGAATTGACTCGCTAGAAACGAGAATTTCCAGTTATGAGCGAATCAATTTTCTCGGGTTTCTCTCTTGTTGTAAGAAGTTCATTCTAAAAGTACAATGACATATAGACAACGTCAGTGAATGGCGTAGCCATCTCAGCGAACGTCTGTCCGAATGGGACTGTTCGCCCACGATGCTGGCGCGCGCGTCGGGTGGCCGTTACGACTGCATTTATCTGACGAGCCTCACTTACAACAGTACCGTCAAAGAGTCTATTCCCATGGCCTTACCGCGAGTAATGTTTTTATACATATCTTGACTTGGTCTTGGCGAAACTTGATGAAACTTTAGTATGTTATGGGCCATCACAGCCCTTGCTCTACACATACACAAAATTGGTTTCTAAGCGTGCAGTTTTTAAATATGGAATTTATTTATGAATTTGTGGTATTATTTCAAATAAGGACTATTCCCTCAAAACATGGCTATTACAATTTCAAAATTGCAAACCCGTAGCAGTTGTTTGTCATTAAAAGATCTTCTGAACCTTAAAGACATCGTTCACGATGGATTTCGTTTTTTTTTTGAGTTTGCCATATATAAAGAGAGCTCTAGCACCCTATATAACAGCTAAGTTGGAAAAATAGCGAAAGAATCACTGAAAACTTCTTTTTCGGAGCGAAAATATCTCAATCGATTTTTGAGAAAGGAAGAGTCAATCGTTAGAGATCGCTGTTTTGACCAACGACCTCACGATCGAATGAAGTTCATCCTTCTCACAAATGATTTGTGGATGAGCAAAGGTTAACCGATGCGTGTAGAAATGTCATTCTTCAAATAATCGTACAGCTTATTGCATCAACTTCCCCTCAGTTGTACTGTATCAATTGTTGGTAATTTACTTATATGACGGCTGTGCCAGATGACTGACGGAAGGCCGGCCTCTTTTGACGGAATTTGAGACACTCGGCCACATTTATCTTTGCAGTAAGGCGTTTTAAACCCAAAAAAACTCTCCCTACGTTCTTAGGTGGGCCCAGAAAATCATTCGATCCGAAAAAAACGGTGAGTGGTTTTCAGCGCGTACGATGCCTTTAATATAACCGTATGAGAAAATAATCTCTATGACAATTTTTCTGAAGACCGAAAATTAAACAGATTGTGGCATATTTTTCAAAATAACCCCTATAAAATTAATCGCTTGAGAACCAATCTAAAATATGTACCTTATGGACTTTGACGAAATATAACTGGTACACGAACTCCCCTTTCTTTTGATGACGTCAAAGAGAGATATGTGCAATATCGCATAATTTTCTTTCGAATTTAATTCTAACAAAATTTTGATAGAGATCAATTTCTTGCAAGGGGATACTACGGTTCAGAAGACCTTCTAACGGCAAACAACTGCTACGGGTTTGGAATTGTAGTAGCTATGTTTTGAGAGAATAGTTCTTAATTCGCTGTCCGGCACACTAAGGCCTCTGCTCCATAACACCTTAGGATCCGTCCCTAAGGAGTCATGGAGTCTTTGGCCACAAGCCACGATTTCGCTACCCTGAACTGTCGATCGCTGTCGAGTGATATCCAAAAAAACTGCGCTATCCAGACTTCTGAGCTATTTCCATGCACCGTTTGCTGTTTTGCAGGAAACCCGTCTGAAGGATAGACCCGTCATCAGCGTCGGAGGGTACACCATCTACTGCGGTAACGCTGACGATAGGAGAGTGGGAGGCTGTGCAATAGCTGTAAGGAAGGATTTCAATGGTATGGTCAAGGAGTTTGGCTCAACGTCGTGCCGGAATGCATTCGTACGACTGCGGGATCACAGAGGATTCAATCTGTGGATAGTGAGTGCTCATGCGCCCACTGAAACCGCAGAAGACAATTCGGAGGATGCGTTTTATGAGGAACTCAATACGTTGCTGGCCAGGATACCTTGTCAACATGCTGTTGTCGTGGGGATTGACGCAAATGCGAAGATGGGACTTGATCAGGAATCCGAAGTACTCGGAAAATGGTTCTACCCAGTGGAGCAAACATCGGACAATGGCTACCGCCTTGTCGACTTTTGTGAACGCAATGGTCTGATTATTGCATCGACATTCAAGAGGAATCATCGCCGCAATCAGCTTACGTGGCAGGGACCAACCCAGCTATCTCCAGAAGAGCAGCGGAAGCGAAAGATGACAACTTTGAAACTACAGCTTGACTATGTCCTGACGAGGAATATTCCAGTATTGGACATTCTTAGATCTAGAGCTGTCTGGGATGTCGCATTCGATTCGGATCACTGTCCTGTACTGTTGAACTTCACTGTGAGGATTCATAAGAGGAAGCGAGGGGCTCAGCCTCTCCAGAGGATCGACATGACAAGTCTCAGAGATGAAGAGTGCAGAAGGAATTTTCGACAACGCGTTTCTATTCACATCGGAGTACGGACTAAGAGGAAACTTTGCGACGCGGATTCTTTTGTCAAGTGCATCCAGGACGCTTTGAAAGAGGCACTCCCGGTTGTACAGCCTGAGAAGAAGTTCGCCTACGTCTCAGAAAGAAACAACATCTACCTACAACACAGTATGTGCTCTACAAACTGCAAGAAACTTCGTGGAGGAGAAGCGTCTGAGGAGAAAGTTGCGTTGGCAGCTTCAAAGTGACCGCGAGCGAGAGTGAACGTGTAGAGCTAGGGAGTTCGAGAAGGCTTGGGAGGAGAAGAATCCGAGGAAAGCCTACACGTTGCTGCGACAGTATAGCGGGAAGATGAAGAGATGTTCTCCTGTCTTGAACACTACCAATGGAGTTGTAGTGGGTGATGCAACGCTGCCAATATGGAAGGATCACTTCAGTTCACTTCTAAATCGTCCAGCGCCATCAGTACCTGAGCTCCCGCATGCTCAGAGAGCACATTACGATGTCAGTGAGGAACCGCCGACTGAGTCTGAAGTTTTGAATTGTATCCGGAAAATGGAGAATGGAAAGGCAGGTGGAGATGACAACATCACTGCTGAAAAGCTGGAAGCTCTACCTCCGTCTGGGTTTCGTGAAATGACCAACACCATCCGTGCCATATGGATGAGCGAAAGGATACCCGATTCGTGGAGACATGCGATCATCGTACCTCTTCACAAGAAGCTATCCGTCACGGATCCTAAGAACTTCAGAGGAATCTCTCTACTTCGTGTCATGTACAAGGTTTTAGAACGTATCATTCTCGAGCGACTTAACAAACATCGTGAAAGAACGACCAGAGATGAGCGAGCCGGTTTTCGACCTGGAAGATCGACCATCGACCAAGTGTTCGTCGTGAGAAGATTAATTGAATCGTGGCAGCGGTATTCGAAGCCATTACAGCTTGCTTTTTTGGACTTTGAAGCCGCGTTCGACTCTCCACATCGTGATCGATTGCTCAATCCTCTGCGAGCAGATGGAGTCCCGGAAAAGTACGTTCGGTTAATCGAGGACATGAACAAAGGAACAGCAGCAGCAGTTCGTACACCTGTCGGATTTGCGTCAGCTTCCGAGGTGAAAGCAGGAGTAAAACAAGGAGCCGTTGCAGGAAGGACCTTTTCTTTTCAACTTCGCCGTTGATGACATCACGTAGAGTTGCAGAACAGTTTCCTGCGGATGTGATCCTAACACCAGGACGCTCCCTTGTCGACCTGGAGTACGCCGACGACATCGTGTTATTCGCTGAAAACAACGCAAAACTGCAAAGGATTGTGAACCTCGTTTCGAAGTATGCCGCAGCCTATGGACTTCGTCTTCGTACCGACAAATGCAAGCAGATGTGGGTCTCTCGGAGGCCTTCAACGGGAGTTTGTGTGGACGGACAACGTATCGGACTGGTGGACGATTTCTGTTATTTGGGCTGTTTGCTGAAGAACGATGGTAGTTATGCAGCGGATATTCGACAACGATGTGCGAAAGCTACGTCTGCATTTAATTCTCTAACCAAGTGTTTGTGGTCTATCACCATCGCGAAGGAAGTCAAGTTGCGCGTCTACCTATCCGCTATTCGCCCTATCATGATGTACGGATCGGACACGTGGGCAGCACCGAAGACGCAGGTGGAAAGGTTGGATTGCACGGAGAGGAAGTTTTTTAGGCGTTTGCTTGGCTATTTCTGGCCACTTGTATGCCATAACGAAGACCTTTACAAGGAAATCGACGCAGTACATCAACGCTTGACACGAGGGAGGTGCCAGTATCTCCTAACGTCATCTCAAGCAGCAATGGAAAGTCGACTTCGACTGCTCGGGCATATACTAAGAAGAACGCCGGATCGTCTCGTACAACACGCTCTAAGAATGCTTCCAAATCCCGTCTGGAAACGGCCACCTGGGCGTAGGCGAAAGTTCTGGACGGATGTGGTCAAAGAGGATTTAAAGTCACTCGGCATCGAAAGACAGTTCAGGCGCGATGTTTCGTTTCGCAGGAAATGGAATAGTGACAGCTGGATGGAATGTGTTCAAATTGTGGCTTAAGACCGTGAAAAATGGACACGGCTGACTACTAGGACGACACACCTCGGTAAAGATGCGGAATGACCGCCTCAGGCGAAAGCCAATCGATTAAAGGCAGTGTTCACGATAATCTTCGATTCTGAGATTAGTCGCTAAATCGATTGTTTGGACCCCGAGTAGAACTGAAATGACGAAGGAACCGAGGAAAACGCACCAGAAGTACACGAAATCCTTAAGTATCACCCCGCCTCTTAAGTATCATAGGAAGTGTTTGTTGTGACAATGAAATCTTTTGTGGACCTTTGCCATTCTCTACTCTCTATTGCTCCGTTCTTTCCTTAGGGCCCTAACTAATCCTACTTTGCGTAAAATACTCTTCTAATTCCGATTGACCCAATGTTCCACTGGTGACAAGCACCATTAACATGTTCATCCAACCGGGCAACTAGTATATGTTATAGAATAATGTCACCGAAATACGACGTTTTAATGCATTTCTCGCCGTTTCTTCGTACTTTTGGTAACACTTGGATGCCAACGCATTGTTTTATGTGGAAAACTCGGGGAAGAAAATCATCGTGAACACTGCCTTTAAGTCAAGTAAGTCAAGTTCTTAATTGAAGTAATACCATAAAATGATGAGTAAGTTCCATATTTAAAAACTGCTCGCTCAAAAATAAATTTCGTGTATGTATAAAGCAAAGGTTGCGATTCCGCCATAACATACTGAAGTTTCATCAAGTTTCGCTAAGGGCAAGCCGAGATATGTATAAAAACATTATTCGCGGTAAGGCCAGGGGAATAGACTTTTTGACGGTACTGTATATTATTAATTATGCGTCTTACATTCCTACTAATCATTTACAAGTCCGAAGATGCTATAGCGATGGTCACCCGACACGCACGCCAGCCGCGTGAGCTGACAGTTTTGTTCGGACAGACTTTACTATACCTTTACTGAGGACCGACCTTGTCTTCACTAATCGGAATTTCTATTCTATCCAAACAATGCTCCTTCAAGCAAAAGTGATTTGGAGCAGACTTCATCAGAAAGGGAACACTAGAAAAGTGTGCTGGCTAGAGTCTACAAAAAATATAGAATACTGTGTATGTTTCATTTTCTAGGTTGACATTTCTAAACACTGAAAAAAACCGTTGCGGTAATGTACACGGAAGTGCTGATCTACACAAACGGTGAGCTCTAGCCGTTAGGGAAAAAGAAACAATAGAATTACAACATCAGATGGGAGAATCTATGTATAATCTCGCAAAACGAATACAAGTCCTTTTTTGGGGATTGTGGGTGTGCTTGGGAGCGTGGGGTCGATCGTGCACATTGTCCAGTGATCGCCATCGCCAATTGAAGTAAACACTGTCATCAAAAAGGCCCCAACTGCGTTGTACTGACTTTCCCCGGAAGCATGTGAACAGGAAAGGATAGCATTCCGCAGTTCTCTTGCCTTTACTTTTTCTGTAACTTTATTGAGGAGCATATGTACTAAGAGAATGTACACTCCAACTCTGAACTGCTTAATTCAATTAAAGTACAGTAGCACTTCCTGTGAGGAGAATCAGTACCACGAATAGTTCTGTTTCTACGAAATTACTACGACATTTCCATTGTAATGAAGCAACTTTTCGAATGCTATAGTTTAGAAATTTCACTTGCCTCATTATTCCTAATTTAATAAAAGTTTAGTTGCAGCCCTAATTCAAACTTTTGTTGTAGTAAATCCGAGCAAATTACAGAATAAATTTTTAGATGCAGAATAAATGATGATATTATGTGAAGTTGAAATGTGCCTGATTCAACGGAACAGTCGTTTTCTTGTTTTTATTGGATGCCCACAAGGTATCGTATGCAGCTCATGATAGCTCCTCAAGGACTCACTCGAGTCGCTCCATGAACAATGTTGAAAGCACAGTCCAAGCTCGTGGATAAATTTTAATATTATGGTAAGGCCACTGAGTGTAACAAGCCTGCCAAACACGGAATCTCAAGTCTTTAGAATGAACGAGAAAAATCAAGAACCCATTCCCTTATAGTGTGGTCTCCTCCGGTGCGACGGCTGCAAACGACGAGTAAAAACTGCTCCGAGAAAACTCGTCCACAAATTTCTTACCGCCCGAATTCAAAATCTTCAAGGAGCCACAGCTCCGTTCGTAGCCGCTTCTGAGCGATTCTGGAGACACCATTGTGATCGGATCGAAATTTTCTCCAAAACAAGCAAAAAACTGGAAAACGAGTCTGAGGTTGAATTATGCCTTCAATACCGACCCAGGATGGCCTCAGAACAGTTCTCATCAAGTGTTGCGAAATTATGAATCCACAACACTTCTTTCGACGGAACCTGCACCTCTCTGTGTCGAGAAGGGCGGTGGTAGGGAGCGACATTAATGCCCTTCATTTGGGGGAAAGGTAATAAAAGAAACCTCATGCGTAACAGATTAACACGTAAATCATTAGGCTGAAGTCTGCAAGAGCGTGCATATACACATAGTGAAAGAATGCTTGTGCAGCTATAGAAAGTGGACTAATGAAACTTCTTCTCGTAGAGGAACCTACCCAAAAACCCAACGAAAACTGTGTGGAAAAAGAGGAATGACGGTTACTTTTGTTATCGGATAAAAATGGACGAGTTACATCGAGCGCGGTTGAAACATCTAATATTAGCGACAAAACGGTTGAGATAGAGAAGCCGATAGATTGCTGTAGCTTGTACTATACTCTGTTTATCTTGAATTGCACAAAACACGGTCCCTCAATAGTCCTCTAATTGGCCGGCCAGTACCGTAGTGTACGTCCACGACGCGTTCTGGGCAGACCCGGGTGTGCACCCGGGGGCCAAGCGACGGCATTGACGAATCGATCGCTCTGCACACCGGGTGCACACCCGGGTCTGCCGAGAACGCGTCGTGGACGTACACTATGGTACTAGCGGGCCAATTGGAGGACTATTGGCGGACCGTGTTTACTGCAATTCAAGATAAGCAGAGTATAGAACGCTCACCTCGTTTGAAGCATCAAAAACTAGTCAAAGTAACCGTATTCGAGCGATCAGTCCGGACGAGTTGGTGTTTGGGGGCGGAGTTGTCGAAGCTCATGGGCGGGGTTGACTGTCAAAAATTTTCGACTTGCTCTGCTCAAATTATGTGTTTTGACCCGCTTTCAACGCTTCCAGCGGCGCGAGCCTTCTAATAAGGGCCATACGACCTGAGCAACACAAATATGCATCTCAACAACTTTTTCGAGCCTGCTGCCTTTATTAGGAGGTTTAGCGTACACAAGTTCATCTGCCAAGCATGGGGTAGGTCATCAAATTCGAACACAGCCACCGTCCATCTCAGCACAGCGAGGTCTAGTCTGCGCAGAAGTGTAAAAGCTAGACTTCGAGACGTTGGAGTTGGCGCGCCATAGTCGGGACTTATCGCGACTAGAGGGCTCTCTAGGCCCACAAGCAGTGTGTTCCCGATTGCAGCCTGGCAGATAGCTAATGTGTTTGGGCTGACCTCCTGATATGAGCGCGATCTCCAATAACAGGTATACTGTTCAAGTCACGCGCGATACACCAAATCTTTGGGTAACATATTGCTCGCCAATTACTTCAATAGACAGGAGTATTGAATGCCACGCGGTAACTAATCAAGAGGCTACAAATATATTGTGACACTGCAAAAGCTAGGGTATCCCAGTATACTCTGTTTCGCAGTGAAATGTTTTTCCGTTCAACGCGCGCGTCTGCGCGCCTGCACTGCGTCTCCTTCTCCCCACACTTTCTCGCTGCCTCTACCCTTGTTCCGCACAAGCACGCGAAGGAACAGAGTAAACAGAGAATATTGCTCACTCTTGATGATATTGCATTGGAAACTGACGATGTTGCCGCAAAAGACAGTAGTAACAATGAGTATAGTAATCCAAAATCAACAGGAAAAATAGGCAATAGGTTTTGTAATGGTCACTGAACTGACCCAGCGATGAGCGATGGGTCGAGGCGTCAACAAAGGAGGACGCCAGATATTTCAGAATGAGGAGGCGCTCGACAGACAGTCGAGCTCAGGCGATTGCGAGGAAGTCTTCCACTGATAGAAGACTGCTAGACGATAGTGACAGAGCACTGTTAATATTGGAGCGCGCCTGATTATATACCATGAAGAAAATGCTTCGCCGCCTACGCGGGGATAAAATATTTATAACATTCTTCACAAGGTCAGGCCACTGAATAACAAAACTGAAAGATACAAAAAATATAGGGTATTTTCGCTCCAGCCGCAAAGCGGCTGGAGAGGTTTGGTTTTGCCTAGGCATTTAGATTCTACAAGTAGCGTTAGCTACTGTCGCTATCTGGGCCAAAATATGGCCCGCATTTGCGGACTACGGCTACTGCATCATGCGACAAGTTAGAACCGTGCTGGGACTTGGTCCCGTGACGATTCACCTTTCTCTCTGTACGATTCTCACGTGTCGCATGATGCAACAGCCGTAGTCCGCAATCGCGGAACGGAATTCGGCTTGAAGAAAGATACTACACAAGTAGAGGTCTGCAACAAAGAGGCCAGCCCTACAGCAGGCCGTACATAACAGGGAGATAATCCTTCCCACGGTCAGCGACGAGAAAAACTTCTTTCCTGTGGACCAAGGGTAGGCCCCCCAGCGGGCAAAAAACGTTCAAAGAGCGACTCGAGACCACATTACAGAACTGGCCCCGAAAAGCCAACTGCGCTTTCTATGAAGCAGCCGCGCCTTATAGTGTCGTTCTCGTGGCCAAAATCCGGTCCGCATTTGCGGACTACGGCTGTTTCATCATGGAACTCGTGATTATCGTGCAGAGACCTTTTGGTCCCGGCACGATTCAATTTTCTCCCAGCACGATTACTACGGGTTTGCATGAGGCAACTGCCGTGGGACAGGGGCTCTCTACACTCCGAGGGGGAAGTTCTCCCGTTTTTGCAGTCCGAAACGTCACGCCACTCAATGCAAGCGAAAAGGTCCCGAGTGGATTTGGAGCCGCAAAAGGCGGGACAACTCCTCCCTCGCTGTAGAGAGAGCCCCTGTCTCAACTGCCGTAGTCCTCAATTGCGGACCGGAATTTGGTTCCGAAAATAATAGTATATGTGTGTCCAATTAACGGGAACAGGAAAAGGTCATTGTGCGTTTGGGTATTTCCACTAAGCATACTATAGATTACGCCATAATCGACGGCAAAGTTGTAAAATTCTCCTGCAATTTGGAGAAAAAACATCGGGAGCACTGAAAACAGTGAGTTGTTCCCAAACACAAACACTATCAATATATTTCAGGTTTTTACCATGGATACCCATGGGTACACGCAGGAATTGAAAAAAGTGAAAAAAAAATTCGCTTCTGTCATTTTCTATAACTTTGTGATTTTTTGTTTTTCTTTTCCTCATATACCTGTGTGTATCTATGATAGAGGCGTTCTGTGTGTCTATAATTTGTGTTAAGGGAAATTTTGTGCTTAAGAAAGGAAACATCGGAAATCGTTCGCTTCTCCACCGTTCCGATGTTTTCTTTCTTAAAACTTCAGGAAAAACACATCTTTGCTGTCGATTTTGGCGGAATCTATAGTATGCTTACTAGAAAAATGCATTCGTTTATTCGCCCTCTTTCTTTCATTACTTTTTAGCGCTGAAGGAATCGTATATCTTGCTCATGGCGAGGTTAGCTTCTATGGTGTGGACCAGGGATGAGCGGAAATTTTTTCCTGAATTGCGGAAATCGGAAATCGGAAGGACTCTCTAAAATTCGGAAATCGGAATTCGGAAATCGTAACGGCAAAAATCATCGGAAATCGGAAATGGTCAGCGAAATTCTTGATGATGATTGTTCCTGCCAAAACACTTGGGCTTATCCTACTTTATTGATAAGGTGTATGCCCACGCGTACTTGTAGGCTTGTGTCGTGACGCTCAGAATCATTGCAGAATCAGTTAGGTCCCACACACTTTTCCAGGCGCCTGCAGCACTTCAAGTCGGTTCAACACAGTCTCTCCGGCGAGCGGTACACTTTTATTAGAGTCCCGCGAACTTTTTTTCCCGGCACATGGCGCGCTCCTAGTTGGGTGCAACACACTTTTCTCGGCGCTTCACGTACTCCTAGTTGGGGTGCTACACACTTTCGCCGGCGCTTGGTGCCCTCCAAGTTGTGTCCAACACAGTCTACCCGGCGCTCGACGCACTCCAAATTGAGCGCAACACAGACAGTTCCTCCGGCGCTCGGCGTACTCCCAGTTAGACCCCGCACACCTTTTCCAGCGGTTTGCGCACTCTAAGTGAAGCCCAGCCCACTGTTTTGACGCTTGACGCACTTCCACTCAGAAAATGCTGGGCAAGTTACCTGAGACTTCAACGCAAGTTGCAAGGTGGCCTCACGCAACCTACTTTGAGTTAACAAGTAACTTGAAGCGATGTTACGTGTAATTGTACGAGATCTTTGATTAATGTAACATACGCTTATAAAAAATACACAACATTGCGAGTAACTCGTACTGCTGGTACATGTTACTTGACATGTACCAGCGACGTGGCCGGCACACTGACAAGCGACGAGGCCAGCATACCGTCACGCGACGGAGACTGCTCGGCGAGCACGACTGGGCCGGCAGCGGTCTGTCAGGCGGGGCCTCCAGCCGGTGTGCGGGGCCAAGTACCTCAAAACTAGTGTAACTAAATGGACGACGCTGCCTGCATCTGAGTCATGCCTCCAGGGTGCAACATATACCTCCCTAGGGAACGGCACGCCGCGTAGATAAGTTACATGTGCGATGACATACATAATACATTTAGGTTACACGCCAGTGCTTTATGTCACGTGTAACTCAACTCGCACCGTGGAGCATATATCCAATGTTTAAGGTCAAATGTAACTTAAAGTTGTAAAGGCAGGTTGCCGAGAGCATATCTAAAGCCGAGAGCATTAGCATGTAACTCTGTCAGAAATTACTTACCAGTGAAGTCCCGCACACTCCCCTCGAGAAACTCACAGCGGGCCTTGAATCTCAAATGAAACCGTTCATGAACTCTTTCAGCAAGCTTTTATATAGGGAACTGATCGTGTTATCAGTACACGCCATCACACCATAATAACAACAAACCGAATGGCTTCATTGTTGAAAAAAAAACACCGAATTTCCGTTCATTCTCACAAACACACACAGACACACACACATAGTTAGGCAAACATATGTAGACAGTAGGATGTTATTGAATAACTTTCCTGTAAATGCACTCAACCTTAGCTTTCTGAAAAGTGAAGACGGGCCTCGAATTCGAATTCAGCGCCCCAGATATCCCTAAGAACTTGGCAAGGAAAAGGGTTCAAAAACCTAAACTCCGATATTTCCGATTTTTTCCGCATTTTTAGGCTTTTTTTCGGAAATCGGAATTCGGAAATCGGAATTCCGCTCATCCCTGGTGTGGACCGTAGCGAAGAAAGCGTTCCTGATGAAGATCTAGGCGAGGTTGGTGTCCTTGCTGCGCGCCGTGTCAAGGATCTTACCAAACATCGGTGAAGGTATGATAGTCCAAAACCTTTGCATCTGCACAACGTGCTGCTGCCAACAGTATATGCTCCTGAAATTGAGGGGCTTCACTTCAGTACCCGAGATCGAGTTTAGCCCCTCGTCATCAGCAACAGATGCTGGTAACAGCAGCACGAACTGCTAATGAGGATAGGTCAAATCCGGTATGCGTTGGCAGTACATGTAACTAATAACGAGGAGGTAAACTCGATGTCGGTCATGGAGCGCGAATCATAGATATTGTGTTAAATTGTAACCCCACATGTGCGTGAGTAGAAACTTCAACTTATTCATATCCATATCACTTCTAGGTAGTCACTAAACTCTTAATCCTACTCTCCAGTGATAAAAAATCAAACCTAAGGAAATTATACGCTGTTCCAAATGAGTATGCCAATGGAGAGCCCGAAGAAGTAGAAGCTTTCCCTCTGCGTCTCGGAGCAAAGTGTTGGACGGATATGCGCTGCAAAGCCGAAAAACGAATGTTTCTGCCCATGAGGCCGCAGCTCTGGGCACTGGTAAGCCGTCATTATTAGCCTTGTAGCGTTTATTTTCGGGTCCAAAAACAGAAAATGGAAAGGGAACGGAACAGCCTGAAATCCGCCGTGACTACAAAAACGAAACACTTTTGTACAGTCCTGGGGCCGAATGCATCATTGGGCCTGGTTGGGGCAGGGGCAGGGCAGTTTGCGCCCTCGAAGAACTCTGTAAATCATCAAATCAATCGTGCCCCAGCTGCCCCAACTAGGAGGCTGGGGCAGCTAGAGCAGCGAAAAACACAGCTGGGGCACGATTGATTAGATGATCTTCTGCCCTCGCACTGCAATCTTCAAAGATGCCGGCTGCCCTGCCCCAACCCCCACCTGGCGCGTTGATGCATCCGGCCCCTGTTGACAAACGCTTGATCAGTTCTAGAACGAGATCTCCAGTGAGGACTAGGATGTCCCTATTGTCGTCCAAGCCGTTTTGTAGGCTAGTTGGAAGCGTGTTATGGTCTAACTTAAAGCCTTAAAGACACAGTCCAACCTCAGAATCGTTTTTCTGCTTTTTCCACCTATCTTGAAAACGGCCCCACGCTGATTCTAATGACGTCTCTGGAATCGTACAAGTCCCCTGACAACGGAGTTAAGGCCTCTAAAAACTTGAGTTAAGGAAGCACGGTGGACGAGTTGTCCGAGGCTTGTAACTTCCGTCGTTTGCAACTGCTGTGTGCGAGCCGACCTAATAAAGAGAGAGGCCGAGAATGAAGGGAACAACGGGGCTACTGATCCAAAGCCATCGTCCATCTCGCCGCTGTTGAGCCCGAAAGTTCGGAAAATAGTCGTGTCAAAGTGGCTTCCGGATGTGGGCGCCCCAGGGTGGCTTCCTCCTATGTCTCGCTTATTCGGAGGCGTCGAGAGCTCGCACTTGGCAGGTGTTAGAAGGGGTGGGTCTACTATACTGTTATGTGGAAATCTCAAGGCGCATTGTCACCGAATTGGAGTATGTTCCACCCGGAAGAGTACTAGCAGCCATTTAAGGACCTGAACAGACGCGAAAGGTTTTTTACTGCGCTGCGACGATCAACGAGGGTTTGAGGTCGTGTTAGGAGCCTTTGCACTATTAACCGGGCATAAATAAACTCTCGGTACTAAAAGAATGACCGCGATGTGTCGGCGGCGGCTCGTTTCCCCCTCGTGAGAAGGTGGCATTGCAGCGGCGCATTGATTCAACAAAAACTCCGCCTCAACATATTATATTCGCGATTCCCGAACGGTCACTTGTTTTTTTTTCTTGC
The DNA here is from genome assembly GCA_029168955.1 of Aplectana chamaeleonis. NCBI lineage: Eukaryota > Metazoa > Nematoda > Chromadorea > Rhabditida > Cosmocercidae > Aplectana > Aplectana chamaeleonis. Next base: position 146,724 of record JAPDOI010000495.1, on the reverse strand, counting down.
GTGTTCTTCCTCCAGTTGACAATGCAAATGAGATTTTGCTCCAACCTTGGTCTAAATTTAGATTTCTTCGAAAAAAAAGACTAACTAGATTTCATAGAAAACTTACATTGCTGTGAGTGTGTTTTATTTCTGATCCCCAAAAAGTTTTTCAAAAGTTCTGTAAATACCGTATTTCCTCTTTTAGAAGTACATGTACTTCTAATACTCAGGCTTCTATTTTATATGTACTTCTATTAGAGGTGTACTTCAAATAGAGGCTGTACTTCTAATTCTCAGCCCTTCTTTGTTGGTGTACTTCTATTAGAAATGTACTTCTAATAAAGGGTGTACTTCTATTATTCGGGGCAATTTTTAAATTCCCACTGGTGAACTGTTCGCATTTCTGGCAGAGATTTCCAGTATAACACCGAAAATTTGCATGCATAGAAATTTCAAGAGAGAGAGAGAGAGACCAATGGGATTCAACTCGTTTGGCTTAAAAGCAATGGAACTGATCGGCTTTCCAGCCTACCAGAGCGATTAAAAAACGCAGTTCTTGTACCACCTGACAACCGCTCTCCCAGAGGCGAGTTCTTTGCGTCCACAATCTACTGTAAAAGAGGTCTACCATTGGTGGTTCCTGATTTCTTCGTCGTATAAACGATACCTCTGCATGAATGATCCAATCTTCATAATGCTGGGGAATCTTGACCTCTCAAGGACCGTTAAAGTTATCGCGCTGGGCCAAAACAAGTCACCAAATTTTTTTTTAAATTACCTTAATGAACTCCGTGCATTCGCCGTGAATAACAGCAATATCAAATTTCAGCTCTGTAATTTTTCTTGGTCATTCGAAGTTCGTTGAAGTTTCATCGGACGTTATCCCATACAAGCAGAATTTGACCGAGAAAGGGGTGGCCAATAGATTTTTTGGGAATATTTAAACCTCACAAAATTGAAAAGCATCTCGTGCAAAAGTGTAGCATTCGAGAGAGACGAGAAAAGCATCTCGTCTCTCTCAAATGCTACATTCGGATTGCCAAACATTTAAGGAGTACCGGAGGTCTACTCCGAAAAGAGGTGTACTCCTAAAAGAAATGTACTTCAAATAGAGGGTGTACTTGTAATACTCAGACCTCTATTTTACATGCACTTCTAATAGAGGTGTACTTCAAATAGAGGGTGTACTTGTAATACTCAGCCTTCCCTTTTAGGTGTACTTCTATTAGAGGTTTACTTCTATTGGAGGAAATACGGTATCTAATTGGACTCTCTAAAAAACGAAATCCTTCTTGAAGTTTTGACAAAGACAGAAGTCTTCTTCCTCTCCTTGTTCTGCTTACGTGGTTTATGTGCTGTGATTTCATATTTCATGGAAAATTACTGATTCTGTCATTCAAGTATTCAGAGTTGGTTTATTTGAAGGAACTTGTTCCTTGTAATTTGTTGGACAGACAGCATTCACTATGGAAACTGATGTTGAGAGTGCCCAAAAAAGATATAATTAGCCTACAAGTATAGCTGCTGGAGTGAACGAAATGTGTACGTCAAGAAGACTACACTTTGCACGGAATCCGTATTAGCCGACCAAAGCAAATTGCAGTGCACCTATGCAGGCAGTTATAATAATCATGCAAAAGTATTGGCTAAGAAAAATGCCGAGATTTTCTCATGCTCATTTCTACATGCAGAAAACCCAAATCTCATTATCCGATACTTTCATGCAGCTAGGCCGAATGAGTGGAGGAATGTTGCGAAAAGGTTTCACAGAACTCCCATTTATTGAGGAAAACTGTCTGGAAAATCCCTCATGGCATTCATTCCCTATCCCTACCCCCGCAGAAATGAAACGACAAGAATGGTTTTGCGCTTCCATCTTTTCGAATGAGCAACTTCCTTTTGTGTTTCCTCTACTAGACGTTTGTAAGAATGAGAAGTCCTTATTGCGCATGATCGAATTTTAGGATCTGTTGATATAAAGGCTATAGAGCACTTCAGCAATTGATACTTCGGATGGACGACTTTTCTATTAAAGGCACAGTCCAAGCTCTTGGGTAAAATTTTATATTCTGATCCTGCCGCTGTGTGTAGCAACCCTGCCTAACGCGGATTCTCAACTCTCCGAATTTACCGATAAAAATTGAGTACCCGATCCCTCCGCCCTCACCCCCCTCCCAGAATCGGCACTAAATCTACGTTCTTCTACTTTATATCGGTCCAGCCTTATAGTGTGATCTGCTCTGGTGCGATGGCTGCAAGCGACGGGTAAAAACAGGCCCGAGACAACTCGTCCACGTAGTGTGTAAGGGAAGAAGTTACCTCATGATCTTCACATCGACTTTCTTATCCAAGAAACCCTCAATGATGTTTTGCATGGTCTTGCAATAGACTTTGTATCCTTCCGTGGAAGAAATACTATACGTACTCTGATCAGAAAGTGTCGCTAGGCATAAAGCAATACCTCTTTTCTTTGTCATCACCAAACATCCTCCAAATTTGACGCCAATTGAACCCGTGGGATTTCTTCAATCCGTTTTGTTCCGCTGGAATCGTGTTATCCTCCACTCTTGTTCTTCAACGAGTATCTACTAAGTGAGGTTATTCCGTTAGGATAGCCAGTCTTGGAGACCAAGAAGGGGTATTTCTGTAAGCACTAACAAACTTTCCTGGGAGAGGCATTCATCTGGTTACATGTTCGTTGAACTTGGGAACTGATAAGCCTATCTGCTGTTTCCATTCCTGAATGTATGCGTGTTTGTATAGAGCGGTCACTACTTCATTGTTCATCTCATCATTCAGCAGTAGGCGAGGTGCGAAGCTTGGTTCAAAGTTCTATTTTGATTCCACCTTATTGTGTATTGTATCTTCATCAATGGCGGTGCATCGGTTGGAAGGAACTGCATCCTGTATATCGAAGCCTCAACGTTGCGGATGGTATCTCCTCTAATCGCCAGATTACAGCTGCAGTCTTTGTGTCTTTGATGATTGAAGCACATCACGCGAAACTCTATGGCACAGTAGCAGTTGCATCAAGCACTTTCACTGAGTCGATCTTAGCTCACTTCACAACGCGACGATGTTTCCTATGAATCCTGAACGAACTTTTTTTGCTCTGTTTTTGCATATGAGTGAAGAGCCGCTCTCAGAGCATTGACAGCATGTCGAATACTGTTCTGACGATAATTTGTGGAAAGAATCAGCATGTTCCTCATGAATGATCGGACTATAGAATTGGTTTTGAGATTGGGAAATTTTGAATTTCCTACAACGACAATACCACCTACGTAGACATGTGTTTAAGATTATACTGAATTACATAGTTTACCATCAGCGTGCAATCTGTGTAGATGAATTTTTTGATTTCTCGCGCGGTCGCTACATTTATGGCATCGTGGTGGTGGCACGATCCTGACGTGCACTGCGTGGAACTCTCGATAATTTAAACAACCTGTGTGGAAACATCAGTTTGACAGTTGAAAATCCAGGAGCGGACAACTGTCTTTCATTCGCTAACACGAGGGTCGAAATAGAGTCCGGTGATGTTCGGACAATGTGGTACGAGAAGACGGTGTCGAAGAACATCCTATTCCATCCTCGTAGCTCTCAGCCAGCTTATGGGAAAAGAAGTGTCGCGCACAACTAGCTGGATACAACAAGAAGATCAACATCGGAAAAGCGAGAGGATGTGTAAATACAGTTAGCAGAAGTACTTCAGCGAAATGGGCATTCTGAAAGTAGTTTCGTTACATGGCATCCGTGCCATTCCCTCTCGTCAATAAGGCGGTCCACAGATCCGCAATCCAAAGCGTCTTGTATTTAGCCCCGGCGACTACCCGTCAACTACTTACATATTCTAGACCATACGAGGACCGCTGTGGAAAAAGGGGCTGCACTTATTGTACTACAAGGATGGCAAGCCCAAAACACGGTTCCAAGTGTCACATGCCAAGTATGTGGAGAAAAAACAGGCGAAACTGGAAGGCCGCTCCACAAGCGGTCAGATGAGTACATGCACGCTCTCAGATCACCATCTTTCTATCCTAAAAGCTCATTTTCGAGGCACAGGGCGCGTCGGCATAGAAATGAAGCCGCGCAGTGAGTATTATATTGAGGAACATTTCGGGTACAGCAGAAAGAAAGATACGAGAAGCGCTTGAAATAAAAATGAATGCGCCCCCGAAGAATAACTGGAGAAAAAAGAGAGATGCTTAGATCAGGCTAACCCTCCTACGCGATGATAGTGATTTTTGATCGCCGACGGCTCTCGAGTCATTTGCTGTACTTACACTGCCAAAGCCGGCCGATCGTCTGGACATGTCTCGTCCCTTCCCTCCCCATCCCATCCGCGTCGTTGTCGCTGCTGATGGGTCAGCTTAGCTTGGATATGCTGAATGATGGTTTTGTGTGAGCCTTTCTATGTGGTATCAATTATAGTTGCCTGAAAAAGGGTCTACGACGGAAAGGTTGCAACTCAAACGGTGCGATCCAACAATTTCTCCACATACCGAGCTTTGAAAGAAAACTTCAACATTATTGAACATGCAGCTCAGGAACCAAGCGATACTTATGAGCATTAATAGAAACGTAGTTATCTTTGTTGGGTAAAGCGTTGAATATGTGAAATGTTCGTATCATAGCCTCTTTGCGTATTGTGTCATTGTGAGAAGAGCCATTTGTGTGAACAATTCTCAAATCTCTGACTGAATTTGCCGTTTAGTGGTAGTGGTAAACATGAGGTATGTCGGTGATATTCCAAGTGCTCTTACCCTTAGACGCGAAATTTTTTTCTGGTGGTAATGGGAGATCCATTCCTCAAGACCATGTTATCAAGTCACCGATATCAGACTGCACAGCCTACCTCCCTTCAGCTTGTGAGACATCGCAATAAATTTTCAAGTCGTCTGCGTACTGTTTACACATTACATTTTCATTTTCTAGAAGTTTTGGTACTTCTGTCATATATATGTGAAACCGGATAGGTGCTAAAACTCCTTGTGAAACTCGAAAAGATTTTCTTGATATTCAGACATACCCCATTCATATTCACCTTGAAGGCACAGTACACCTTCAGATATGAATTTTGAGATTTTCATGTAATTGTGTAGAAGACCCCTTCTGTATAACACGTGCCAAATGTCAGATCTCATTTCCTCCAAATAAGCGAGATATAAGCGAGCACCACAGGCCCGGCCCCCTTCGCTCACCACCACAGGCCCGACCCCCTAACAGATTTTCGACCTCGGTAGCGGCTCGATGGATGGATGTTTTCCAACAATTCGTCGTTCTTCGGACCACTACCAGACTGGCTCCTTATCCTGGCTTTCTCTCACGCAACGATTGCAAATGAAGAGAAATACCGGCCTGAGACAACTCGCCCACCAATTTTTCACCCTCAAAATCTAGGTATCTTTGAAGAACCATAACTCTGTTCAATGGAGGTCTTGGACGATTTCAGAGATACCACTTTGATCAGCGTGTGACTCTCTCCAAGATAAGCATGAAATCTAAAAATTAATTTCTCGGGTGTTCTGTGCCTTTGAGGGTTCTCCTAGCTCCTAGTGGGGTACTCTCTTACCCATGTCTTGATATTCGGATGGAAACCAATTGCATCTGACCTATGCAAACGTTTGGCGATGCTCACTCGATCGAATGATCCCTGGTAATTGAAACATATCACGTCACAGCACCTTTTGTAGGCCATAAACTTGGTCCAACCATTGAGACTTTCCAGTGGACAAGTATTGGCAGATTCACCTTTTACGAGCCCAAGTTGACAAGCCGGAATAAATTTATTTATATCAGGATGTTCCACAACATGTTTTTCTTCAATTTTGCTGAGGTAGCGCGGTGAAAAACGGGCTAGAATTGGAGTTTCTGGGGCCCAAAGATGCCAATTCATGCACACGTGCACAGTTCCGCCCAAAAAGATCGCAGTCTAATGCCGAGCATTCAAAAATAATCGACATTCAGAGGAAGAAATAAGTGCGAATTTACCCAATTGAAACAGATGAATAATGAAAGCAAGCATTTCAGTCAATGCTTTTGACTAGATGAGTTCATAAATATCCGAGCAGGTCAGTCCGAAGGTTAATCTTCATTGGTTGAAATTCAGTTTCGAGCCAGCTGATGTTCTTTATATTAGAGATCATTGATGCCGATGATGTGGAGTGTACTCGTCCACCATCAGAAGACGAGAAAGTTCAGGCTTCAAATTTGGCCCAAAACAGCTGATTTTTCGCGATTTCTTCTTATAGGTAATACTACTCTGAACTCAGAAAAGGGCTAAGAGAGGAGGAGAAGACAAGCATATTTGATCGCGACCACTGCCTTTAAAGGCACAGTACACCCTCAGATATGAATTTTGAGATTTTAATGTATTTGTGTAGAAGACCCCTCCTGTGTAACACGTGCAGAATGCCAGATCTATTCCTCCAAATAAGCGAGGTATAAGCGACCACCACAGGCCCGACCCCCTTCGCTCACCACCACAGGCCCGGCCCCCTAACAGATTTTCGAACTCGATAGCGGCTCGATGGATGGATGAATTCCAACAAGTCGTCGTTCTTCAGCCCACTACCGGACTTTCTCCTTATCCTGACTTTTTCTCACGCAAGGATTGCGAATGAAGAGAAATACAGGCCTGAGACAACTCGTCCACCTATCTTTCACCCTCAAAATCTAGGTATCTTTGAAGAACCATAACTCTGTTCAATGGAGGTCTTGGACGATTTCAGAGATACCACTGTGATCAACGTGTGACTCTCTCCAAGATAAGCATGAAATCTGAAATTTGATTTTCTGGGTGTCCTGTGTCTTTAAAGGCAGCGTACGCGCAAAAAACCGTGTTTATTTTTTTCACAATTTTGCGCAGGTAGGCTTACCAGGTTGTCATATATCATGAAGAGACCACCCAAAACACTCAAGTTTCCGAGAAAAACTCGTTTGAAAATCTCGCAGCATTCAGCCTCCTTTTTCTCACGTCTGTCCGGTGTGTGTTGTGTATTACACAAATATCGGAAATTTGAACGGCCGAATTGGTTTAGCCCCCTTAACTTTCTGGGTTCCGCAATCCTTTTCGCTTTTCTGCTGTCAATGATCATCTAAAAATAGGAGGCTTTCAATATCCACGTCTGAACTCGAAGATTCTTTGGAATAAAGAATTTAGAAAATTGGATTTCCGCGGCCGGCCGAAAACTGTCGTGGGGTTTCTGTTCCTCGTGTTAGATGATCGACCGGGAAAACGCCTTTTCAGACCACGGAGCGATTTTCACGAGCCTATAGCATTATGAATACGCAACATTGAGATCTCAAGCTTCGCCAACTATCTCCACTTGGTTCATACATTGGATTGAGAAGAAAAACACAGATGTGGTTTTCTGCGCGGACGCTGCCTTTAAGACTATTTGACAACTCCTCGATTGTCTTACACAGATTTGCTCCCACTTTCGCCCACAACACTTCGCTGTCTAAGCTTTATGGTCTTCCTGATCATTACGAATCGGAAAAATCAAAATTACCCATAATGGTTTCAGAAAACCACCTTTGGCATTTACGAATGTCCAATGCACTTGGATAAACATCGCAAATGCTTTTGGTAGCAACTGTTGTTTTACTTCCCTTGCGAAACTCAAAAAGCATGCAATGCCGGATGTGTACCTCTTCTGGCATTTGACTGGCCATTTTACCCCGAATTACAAGAAAATTCACATCAATTGTCTATAAGTAAAGGAGTTACTAAAACCTCCCAATGCCTTTGGCACGCCTCTGAACCAAACAATGAGGTGATAAATCTGCTTGGGCGGAAGTGATGTCAACGAGAGTGTCAACGAAAGCTCTCATTCATGCTGCTTGAAAAGTAACAGAAAAATAAATCTCGATTGCTCTATTTGTTTCTATTTATTTTCTCAATGAGCCATCCCTTTTAGAACCCCCAAAAACTGTTGGCTGCTACGGATCTTACTCAACACAATGTTTTCTCTAAGTGAATGGCCACTGATTTTCGACCAGCTTATAATCAAAACGTCAGATCTTTCAAATAGAAGCACTGTTTTCGCGGGCGAGAAGCTTAGTTCGCTTTAAGCTTCTTTTTTTAGTCAATCTGGTTGTATATTAATTACTTTTATGTTTTTGTTCTCGACACTGCATTTGTTTGATTTGTTTGTTATACATACTGATTTTTTTTCGACGCACCTTAGCGTGCATTCTAATAAATAATAAATGACAATCAAGTATGAACATGCACAGATACGACATTACTTTCCAGTCCCTCTAATATTAGAGTGCTTCCACTGTCCAGATACCTCAGTAATATTGATAGAATATACAAAAAAAAAATAGCGGACCAAAAATGATGTGTACAACATTGCGTGTGTACTGGAAGGGTATACCAACAGGAGTTCGAGATGGTACAGTACCGAGCATATTTTTTGCAAAAACGGCGTTCTGCGGCGTTTTTTGAGTTCACAAAGCGCCGCATCGCCATAACTCACTTCAAAACTGACTAAATGAGTTTTTTCAGATAGTTTTCGTGTTCCTCTTAGTAAGGCGAATGTAATGGTGTGCGTTGAGAGCTCTTTTAACTCTAGCATTTTGTTGAAAAATGTGTATTTCCTTCTAAAATTCACATCGACCACAGGTCAAATATGACAGATTTCTGTTATCATGACCGACTGATCAGTTCATTATGAGGGGTTTAGAGGTGCAAATATGCAAATTTCGATGAACTTTCGGAGTTGAATCTATTCTTTTGGAACACTATCGTATAGGACTAAATGGAAGCAATCCATAAATGACTTCAGAATTGAAATTGGACCACTTTGAAGCAAGCTATGGCGTTGCGGCGCTTTGTGAGCGCAAAAAACGCCGCAAAACGCTTTCTTTGCAAAACATTTGCTCGGTACTGTAGCTGTGTTCCGCATGACAGCCGTCGTCTACTTTTGCTTCGAGCAAATGCAACTATTTCGTGTGGAACGGAAAGTGTTTCGGACAATATCAGGGGTTTAATCAGCTACCAGTGAACGCCGTCCTGGGAAAAACACCTGACCTTTCCAGACACCGAAACCAGTCCTTGAATGGCGGTGGTGAAACGAAACTGCGGATGTGTGAGACCCCAAGCTTTGAGTGCTTTCAGTGGCACCGGCTAGACTGAATGCAATAAATCAAATATGATTTTCATGTTTAAAAAATCCCCGGTTTATCCTGAATTAGGGTTGTCACGAGCATTTTCTTTTATAAGAAAAATTCTCACTTGAGCTCGCAAACTAATGAATTCCAAGAAGAATCCTGTATCATACCCAGAAAGGCACGTAGCTGCGACAGGTGACTTTGCTTGAACTTTCAGCTGCTCTTTGTCTATAATTGTCTACTTGCGGGAGTTAGCGATTATAAAGAGACCGGAAACAGAGATTAGCGTTTATCTTCCCATTCCCGTCCACCGAAGAAATTCTTTTGATTCAGCATTTCTGAAAATGGATAGACCTTCAGAAATGAATATCATTGGCCGAAAACTTCGAGAATTCTCCGCTCGTCATATATTTGGGACTGTACAGACGTTTTTCAACAGTTTCACAACTGCTCGCGTTTTCTGACGGGCTGAAGTACTTTGTCGCGACGTTTGGGGCTTCACGCGGAGAATACTAGATCAGAAAAAGAACTGAGCGATGGGCTGCTCGTCTCAGGTACGCACTGATGCTCCAATTCGACCACAATACGTTTTCAGCTCAACCACATGACGAGACCACAGGGCCACGTGCCCCTCTGTCCGTTCTCGGACATTTGGGGACACCCTCCAGTTGTCCGATCTTCTACTAATTTGGGATGAATCGCTTCCGATATCAACACCAGCTCCTCTCCCCCCCCCCCCACAAACGAAGCGGTTCTTATCGTCGTCCTCATTGAATTGTTGCGACACTGAAGCTGTTTCATCAATGTTCTGAGACACCAATGTACGTAAATAAGTCAACATTTCTGTATCCGCCTTTTAACGGTCAAGGTCGAATCTTTTTAGCTGAACGTGAACAAGAGGGGTCCGTTGTCAGTCTCATCGGTGGCTGTCATAGATTACTCATATCATTTAGCTAACGAAGTAACCCACGGTAATATTCCACAAAACTGGAAATAGACAAAACTGTCGTTTTCAGCGCCTCAAATGGTCCCTCTCGACGACGTGTAGGTGTTTTTTTTATCAGACCTCTCGAGCTGTATATAAAAGGGGTAAAACGACCGACTTCTGCAACTCTGAGGTCGAAAAAAAGTTTTCATCCAATCCTCGTCTAAACTCCAAGCTTGCCCGGACTCATCCGAGCAAGCTAGGTTTTATGATGCTTGTTTCTAGTTTTCTTTTTAGGAATTTTCTGGTGGGTTAAAGGCAGTCTCCACGATAAAAACCATGTATGATTTTTTGGTGGAGATCGGCAGCTGTGGGGACTAGCACAGCTCTAACGTTGAAAAAAACTAAGAAAAATGAGCTTGGAACGGCCCCTACGGCCCCAAAGTTGGACACCCGTCAGCTCGTCACACCTAGATGCACTTTCCACGCCCACCGACGTGAATAAATGAATGCTCGAGATGGTGAGATGAGCGATGATTTCCGATCAATAGCCTCGTTCTTCCCTTCATTCTCTACTTCTCTCTTTACTCAGGTCAGCTCGCATACATCGGCTGCAAAAGACGGAAGTTACAAGCCTCGGACAACTCGTCCACCATGTTTCCTTTGCTCAATATTTGAGGGACCATAACTCCATTTCCAGAAGGTCTTGTACGATTACAAAGACATTATTGGAATCAGCATGGAGCCGTTTTCAAGATAGGCGGAAAAACAGAAAAACGATTTCCATCGTGAACACTGCCTTTAAGATAGCTAAATTACATTATACCTTCTGTAACCTATACTTTCGAGCTTCATCCTCGTTAGGATCAAAGACTCGCGGCAAGATGCGTATGTTTTTCAACCATTCAAGGCATAGAAATTCTCACACTGTAATCGACTTTCCTCGTTAGGATCTGCACTATTTATACCTCCCATGTGAGAGAACGCAACGAGACTTCGGTTACCTTTCTGCTGCTCTGTCGCACCCGATTTCCACAAATGCCCCCCCCCTCTGTGATCAAAACATCGAGTCCATTGTTTTCTCCATATTTTCGCAGATTCCATGTTTTTTTACTCATTTCATTCCAAAACATATTCAGTCAAAAAAAAAGTTCAAGATAAAGAGCTGGTTGGAGGCCTGACTGAAAAGGGTAGAGAAGAAATCACAACTGAAATCGAAACTTTGCTATTCTTGTAGGGGCCAAGCCCTCACTTGTGAACTGTGTATGTTCCATCTACTTGCAGATAAAGGCAGGGTTACCATGAAAAAGTTGCCTGTTTTTTTTTGGTGTAAAAGTAAAGCTTTGAGTCCCTCTAAGAAGAGTTGGCACGGAAAATGGTGAGGAAGTGGGTGAAAATCTCGTGGGCCAGCCGGCCCTATGGGCCACCCGCCCACGTCCTATAACAGTTTTCGGCGTCCGTTTCACCGTACGAAGAGGCACCGAATTTTATCGAGTCATCGCGATACAATTCTTCATCGCGAAAGGCTTTAACATCCCAGAATGTGCATTGACCCTTCTTATTCTTTAAGAGTTTTAAGAGCTTCAAAATCCTTTCACCTATGTAAGGATTTTGAAGCTCAAAATATTTGCGGCGTTTCGTTTGATATATTTTCCGCGGTGCACAAAACACTACATAGCAGGCGTAAATAAATATTTCATAGGTTTTTTAAACAGTTTTTTTCTCCGACATTCGAGTTTCATGGGGGCTGTTCCCTGTTATCCACTACTTCGTAAACTTGCCTACTCAAAAACATACAGTATCGAGCAAATTTTTTTTTCGCGCTTACAAAGCGCCGTGTCACCATAACTCACTTCAAAATTGACAAAATGAGTTTTTCAGGTAGCTTCGGTGTTGCTCTCAGCGTGGCGAATGCAGGGTCATGTTGGGAGAATCTTTTTAAGCTAGACATTTGGTCTTAAATTTGCTTTTCCTTCTTAAACTCACATTGACCACAAGCCAAAACATGACACATTTCTGCTATCATGACCGTCTGATCAGTTCATTACGAGGGATTTTGTGGTGCAAATATGCATTTTTCGATAAATTTCTGAAGTTGAATCTATCATTTAGTAACACTATCATATACGAGCCAATCAAAGCAATCCATAAATGACTTCAAAATTCAAATCGGATTACTTTTATTATGGTAATGCGGCCCTTTGTGAGCGCAAAAAAAACACGCATAGCGCTTTCTTTGCAAAAAATTTGCTCGGTACTGTAGAAAACTAGAAGACGGGTTTTTATCGCGAACACAGCCTTTAATTGACTCGCTCGAAGAATTAGAGCTCAGAATACTGAAGTGGGTTTCTCCGTCTAGCTCAGGAATGTTGATTGTTGGGTTTCGTAAGAACAACCGTACAAAATCTGAGTTATATTCTCGCGCCAAGCTCCAACTGGTCGGGGCCCTACCGAGGCGTGCCCATAGGGACCTCTTTGATCTAAGCACGAACCCCGGGCGATTGCTTGCGCCCATACCTGCTGAATCGTGCGATTTGAGCCGCTGAGTGATTCTTGCTCCGATCACGCAACTGGCCGAGCCATTCCGGGGCGTCTCTGACAGAGCCTTTTTTATCTAAACACAAGCCTCAGTCTGATCATGTATCCGCAAAAAAAATAATCCACGGAGTTACAATTCTGAAAAAAAGAATCGTTACAAGAAATAGATTTCATAATGGATTCTTGGAATCTCCAACCCCAATTTGCTTTTAAGCCACACCGCAGTTGTTAGTTGTGACAGAAAAACAAAGTGTTCGTCCAGTACGGGAACTACGTTCAAATCTTCAACCTACCATCTGTGAGGGCTCGCTCAATGCCCGAGGCACTTACAACGATGGAAAGAAAGAAAGAAAGTCTTTCCCTTTTTTCTCAACAAACAGGATTTCGAATTGTTGCACGATTCGAAAGTCTGTGTGACGTCTGGGAGGGGCTAATGATGAGCCTTGTGATACGAAAATACCACATGACTTTCGCTCTCCGAGTTTGCGCCTATTCGTAGAAACGCTGAGTGCAACTCCATTGAATCGTTCATAGATGACAAGCGCAACGACCTTCTTTTCCATTCTTTCGCCTTTATTCATAGCCTATTTTTCATCACCTTCTTTATCCTCCTCTTTTTCTCCTTCTTTCTTTACTATCTTCTTTTCCTCCTTTCTTTTGGTTTCTTTTCATTCTTATATAATGCTGGAGCTCGTCCATCTAATTTTTGACTCATTTAAATGTTCTCTCAGCCTCGTACCCTTCACCTCCTTCATCTTCATCTTATGTCTCTTGCTCTCTTTTTTCTTTCCCTTTTCCTTGTTTCTCTTCCTTTTCCCATCATTTTCTTTTTAGCGTGTCGGTCTTCTTTTTGAGTCTTTCTCTTCTTTTCCTGACCTTCTTTTCAATGTACATCCTGAACCGAATCATTTTCCTCCGTCTTTCCTTTTTTTATCTTCGTCATCTATTCTTCCTCCTCTTTCTCCCTACGTAATCGTACTTGGCTTTTTCTTTTCTCCTCTAGATACGTTCCACCTTCCTCCTGATGTCTTCCTACTCCTCCTCTTCAAACTGTTTTTCCTTCTCTTCCTCTCCCTCTTCTTCGACCTCTTATTTTTCTCTTTTCCTTCAGACCCCTTTCTTTCTCTATCTCCTAATCTTCTTCTTCTTCTAACGTTCGTTACCATGTCTTTCATTTTGTTCTTTTCGTAGCTTTTTCCTTTCCGCCCCCCCCCCCTCCATCTGCCTGTTCTTCCTCTCCATTCTCTACCACCACCTCTTCCTTTTCTTGCTCTCCGCCCTCTTCCATCTCTTCATCCTGTTTGCTCTCTTTACATTTTTCCCTTTTTTGTCGCCTTCTTAAGTCTGTTCTTTGTCTTCTCCCTTATTTTGTATCCTACCCCCTTCCCTCTTACTTCTTTTGTTTCTGTTTTTTCTTCGCCTATTAATTGTCGTTTCCTCTCCTTCTCTTGCCCGTCTTCATCGTTTTCCTCCTCCTCGTCCTCTCCCAGTATAATTTCCCTCTATCTCTTCAACCCTGCCCTCCTCTTCATCCTCTTCTTCCTCTTTTCTGTCGTCAGTTTCATCTTCCTTTCCTTCCTGCTACTTTTCTTTCTCCTCTTTCTTTATTTCTCTGCTTTCGCTTCTCCCTAATCAGCCTCTCCTCCGCTTTCTCATCAACCTTCTCTTCTTCTCTACTATCTTCTCTCTGTTCATCTTCTTCACTCTCCTTTTCCTGCCCAGTCCCTTTACCCTCTCCATCCTCTGTATCCTTTTGCTCCTCTTCTTTCTCTGTTTCCTTTTCTTTCTCACCCTTCTCTCAAAACTCTTATTCCTCTTCTTCCTTTCTAGCCTCTCCTTCCCCCTCTAGCTTCTTTTTTAGCCTAGTGCTCCTATTCCTTCTCCTTCTTCTTGAGCTCCTTTTAACTGTGTGATTCTCTCTCTCCACCCCCTCCTTTCTCTCTCTCCTTTCTTCTTTTTCTCTCTCCTTCGCACTCACTCCCTCTCTTTCTCTCTCTCTCTCTCCTACACTCTCTCTCTTCCTCTCGTTCCCTTTCAAAGCTGTTCCCTCTTCTTCCCTTCCTGTTTTGGTCTTTCCCTTTTCTGTCCAGTCTCCTCCTATTCTTCCTCAGTCTCTTCTCCAGCTCTACTTCCTCTTTTTACTTTCTCACTTTCTCTTTTGCTTCCTTTCCTTCTTTTTTTTCGTCTTCAATTTCTCCACCTGGGGCCCCATTTCCCTCTTCCTCTTCAGCCTCTTAAGCATGTTGTCTGTTGGTCCTCTCCAATACCTTCGCCCTTTCCTTCCTTCGTTTCCTCTTCTTTTCCCCGTCCTCTCCAGTCTATTTTTCCTCTTCTTCTTTTTATACCTCCTTTCCAGCGCTTTCCTTTTTCCCTCTTCCTCCCCTCTACACTCTTCTTCTCTTTATCTACTTTAGCCTCTTCTTCCTTTTGCTCCTCGTTTTCGCTTCTTACTCCTCTTCCTCTCCGTCCACTCTTTGTTATGATTCCTCTTCAGCCTATTTTTCCTATATTTTTGCCTGCCTTTCTGTGTTTCTCCTTCTTCTTCTTGAGCTCTTCTTCCTGTTTACCTTCTTTCACCTTTACTTCCTCTCGTCCTCTCTTTCTGTTCATCTTCAATGATTCTTCCTCATCCTCGCCTTCTTCATGCTTGCCCTCTTCCTCCTATTCAGACTTTTTTCCTTCTCTCTCCTGCTCTTCTTCTTCTTCCTGAACGGCTATTTATCTCCAACCACGCCTTTTGCTTCTCTTCTTCCTCGCTTACCCGGTTTAGCTATCCTTCGGAAACACCGCTGCAGAGGACCGCTGTTGCGACCCACCGTGCAAACGAAATCGCGCTGGAACCCCGCGGTACCGGCACGATTTCGATTCTCAGGCATTCGGGGGCTACGGCCGCCGCACCATTGGCCGCCGAGCCGCGCCTCCGATCAGCGCATCGATGTCGAAAGGTGCGCGGATCGGCGTCTTCAAGTAAAATCAGCCCTCCGACATTCGGACGGTTCAACTACCGTGGAAAATCCGTTGAACTAATGTCCACACTGGAAATCAGCAGAATTTCCCCGTTAGTTCAACGGAAGTTGTTCGGTAGTTAATACAGATTTCCACTAAAGTTGAACAGAAGTGCTGATTGGAGGGAATTTCAAATAATTTCTGCACGAGTTTTCCCCACACGTTTCACCTAGTTTCTACCTACGGTTGAATGTCATTTCAATCTACCTAACCCCACCTGGTCCCTAACCAGGTGTGCACTTTCTGTGAGCATCAAAAATCAATCAAAAATGCGAGTGCTCCGCCTCTTGCCTGCTCCCACGATAGAGCACCCGTGTTGGTGCAGGAGCAGGCAAGTGCTGGCACTCGTACCCCACTCAACTCGAAGGCAGAGCCCGAGGAGTTGTCATTCGACAATGAAGTGAATCGGTCTAAGCCCACCTCGAGACGGCTCGTATGTGCCGCTGGTTTGATTTCGGCGTTCAGCATTGCGTCGGAGTTGTCGTCTGTCGGCACTGCGCACGCAACGCAAAACGCAGCGCGGCGATAAGCCCAGCAGTTCAACTCATCGTTCTCATCAGTCCAACTCAGCATTGTCAATACTTTTGTCTAAACATGTTGAAGATCCTGAGCAACTGCCTAGGGGCGCGGATGGCTGTAACTGCCGATGTGCGTAGACGCGTCGCGGTCGAGAATCTGCGTGGCGGTCAAGAACGGGCGCGGATGGCCGAATGACTCTCTCAAGGTTGGGGGATGGCCGTTTCGGCCTCAAAAGTGTGTCGGGCCGTCCCCCCCGAGTGCCTGAGTTGCTCAGGCACGATTCGACGACCATGCCGGGAAGCACCCCGGACGGGGTGAGTCGCTCGCACAGCGCGGTCGCAAACTCCAAGGTTGACGGAGCGATGCCTGCATGGGTAGCGCCGTCATCAACCCTGCACCAAACGGAGCGGCCCGCGCTGAGAAAGATATCGCCGACGCCACAGTGGACGGGGTGACCCCTTCTCAAATAAATGTTCGTGACGTCATCAACCCTATCACCTGTACAGGAAATGCTTAACTTTGACCTATTTTGAAATCCTAGATGACCGATTACGTCTATTACTTATACCTTCGCTCGTCTTTACCCTTCGTATTGATTTTTACCATTTTCCGCGTATATTCACTGGTTTTCTGTGGATACAATTCATTTATTTCAGAAAAATTCAACAATCATGCAGTCGAAGGAATATTCTTACTCTTGAGCTAACGGGCTCCTCAAAAAGATTTTAAATCGAAAACGAAGCGTACTGAACACTTACTTACACAGTAATGAAGAAACTGTATGAACTGTTACATATCATGCAACAAAATAGAGACTTCGCAATCAAAACTGCAGTTCTGGGACTGCGACAAAAAGGAAGGGGAGCCGAATAAAAAATGTCTCGTCAAAAGGAATTAACCAAATAACAAGCTGGTAACATAACAAGACTTTCAACGCAAAAGATGACTAAAAAATCGTCATCGTGGTGAAATAGCAAACTAATAGAAACTGGAATTTGAAAAAAAAAACCATTAGAAGGAAACCCTGACAAAAGAACATTGTTCACAGAATGAACTGACAACCGTGAAAGTAATTTTGTCCTGAGAAAAGACAACTATAAACAGTATAGAGATAGTAAGTGAACAAAAGAGCTGTCATAATGTAATAACATCACAATAATATTAAATATCATACGCAGAAGACAATCTGAGTATCGGAATAGCTTCCTTCGCCAGATGACTGTGGATTCTATTCAGTGCTGGCCCGTTTGGCGCGATGCTGGAAGAGGAATGAATAGATGTTCATATATTTTCGCAAAACATTACCCAGTATACATACAAAACTTCATAGTAGGAAAAAACTAACAATGCTATTTGCGGACCCCGAAGTACTTACTTGCACACGCCAGTGGATCCTTTCCCTACGAGCACCCCAGAACCATATCGCGCTTCAGCGCCAGGAAATGTCTGAAATATCTGTGAAATAAGAAGGGATTCGTCGATTATCGGAGCATCGCATAGAAATCTACACCCAATACTACCTCGACGGCGTTGAGCTTCTCATAGCATCGGTCTGTAGTTCATCGTGGTCGTAGTCGAAACAATCGAGTATGAAATCTAAATGGCTAGTTTACTCGATTTCTAGAGTGTATTATAATTAAAATGTGTTCCCGAGTAGAGTAGTCTCAAAGGACTGGGGAAGCGTCTTGAGCGCGGACATTCCTATGTGTCCATTAACACGCGAGCATACGACTGGAATTCCTGCTGTGGATCAGGTGTCTAGAATAACTTTCAGTTCGACTTCATACTCCCTCATAGGTGGAATCGCGCAGCGTGGTGAGTAAAAGTGGTCAATGGATTCAAAAAAAGAGGACCTGACTATTTTTTCCCTGATCTTTTGGCTTTGAAAGAGAGTGGGAAGTTGAACCGTACGATTTCAAGAAGAAAACTGCGATGTGCTGTAAATTTTAGATGTGTATGCACTTCTTTGCACATAAAAACGTAATGTATGATTCGTATCATACTTTTGGGAAGCCGCGACGCAGTGATTATCTGGCTGGTAAAGGCATATCAGAAGTGCCGCGGCTTCCCAAATCCATTATACGGTCCATATACAGATAAAATATCGAATCAGAGATAAACAGCTAATAGAAAGAAAAAGGAAGAATGAGAAACTATGAAAAAGATGATGATTCCGAATTTAGTTGGCGCATTGGCATGCTTCCCGTGCAATTGCGTAACACATCTGACTCGCCGCCCTATTTTTCGTTGACGGCGTGGTAGAAATCGAGACGCGCCCACCGCCTCGCTGGTTTCACGGCCCCCCGACCCATCAATGCACCGAATGCACCCAAACTTCTACGGGGTCGTAAAGCCAATCCTGACTGAGTGCACTGCGTGTCGCGACAGCGCTCGTCTGCATTTGCGCATGTGAATTTCGCTCGGAAATGGAGAGTATACCACCTTTTTCAACTATCAGGATTTCGATTTGTCCAAATCTCACGTAATCCGGTCGGATATCCGAAAGGATTCATTCGGATAACAAGTATACCGTCCAGACCCGCCCTCTGCACAATCGTATACCGGCCCATGAGTGGTATTCGATTGCGGCCACCCTGAGTCGACGATCGATATTTCGAGTCGGCAGCAGGCGCCGCGCGCGAACATGGCGCGCGGCTGTGAATTAACTCATAAATCGCCGCGCGGGCGATGATTCACCACCCCCCGACGACGACGATGGACCCGATTTCTGGGCGATTTTTTCAACCTGTGCCCCTTCTGACCGCCCCGGCCACCTCGAAACACTATCACTCGGCAAAACCAGCACCCCTAATCAATAGAAGGCGCACTCCTCCACTGACTGCCTGCCGTGAGATTCATTTTCACCTTCCTTGTTTTCTTCCATTTTCCGCATTTGAATGTGTTTTTTATTCTGTTTTGGACTTTATTCCTTTTCGGGAAAAGTTCAGACTAGTGTTAATTCCACTTTAGCCTCATTTGCTGTTGTCCAAATGTTCCAAAGTGCACGCGGATATTGACTGCGTCTTTATTATTGTTGCACAAGTGGCGCTGCTAGTTTAAAAAAAATGTGGCTCAAACTTTTCGTCAAAGGAGGATATTCTCAAAATGGTTACGAAGAAAACCTTTTCCATTTGCGATTTATTTGTTTGAAGTTTTGATAGGTTTTGACTGTTTTAAAGTATCTGGACATTTGTAGTATCTTTATAAAAGGTTGCGGGGAAACTCATCCCTGTCGTTGTAAAACGCTTCCCTATTTTTGGCAGGCGGTTGAAACCGCTGGGTGGGCGAAATTCCTCATCTGAACGCTTGCCACCCTCCTCGGCTGCAGCTGATTGGTCGGCGGGCATCGTCTGCGTGCGCCGCGCGTCGCGTCTGGCTGGCGCATTGCCAACGTCGTCGCTTCGAAAGCTCCCATCGCCTGTTCATTCTACGACTTTATTAAGAAATGAAGAAACATACACAAGTATATAGTATACATATAGTATTTGTATACCTATGCAATGAATAGGATGCGTAACAAACACAGAAGTGGGAGGGGGGTAAGGAAGTGAAACCATTTGGCAAATCGTTTCCACGAATCACAGCTTTGCCTACTAGATCATACATCTTTGACTACTGGATATGGACTAAGATACATGCTGCTATGCTCAAGACGTCCCTTTGCGACGACTCACATCTTAAGGAGTTGGAAATTGAGTAAACTTTTCAAAGGTACTGAATGCTGAACTATAGGTGCCCTAAGCACAACTTTTTAGAAACGGCTGCAAAATGGAACATCCCTGATTAGGCTGCATTCTGAGCAAAGAGTTTTGCACTTTCGCCCCCCCCCCCTTCCTCCAATCCTATCAATGGGTTAGTCTGCCACCGAGGAAACTGTGCGTGAAGAGCTTTTTCCTGAAAACGATGATAGAATAGCATCGGTACTGGTTACATCTCTTGCTGGGAGGAGACTATCAGCCCATTTTGGGAACCCCCTCCCAGAAAGAGATCTAAATAAGAACCATAACATCTCGCTGCTGGACAAAAAATTGCCTCTGAAATGAAGTAATGTGATCTGCACGTTTGGTATTGGAAAGGGATGAATGACAATACAAGCTCCACTGCTTATTCTCCAACCATCAAGATTCTATTAACGTTTTGATTATGTCGTTTTCATTCCTATTCACTGCTGAAATAATTTAGCTAGATGTGTTTGCCTATATTCCCTGTTGTATTTATCCTGTTGCTTCGATTACAACAGCTTACAGTTGATCCCGTTCACGAAATTGAATCAGGGTCAGAATTCGGGCGAAAACTTCGGAGTCATTGAATGACAAGCGAGGACGGCTGTGGCGTTGGCAATGCGCCAGCCAGACGCAACGCGCGCCGCATGCCGCCGATGCCCGCCGACCAATCAGCTGCAGCCGAGGAGGGTGGCAAGCGTTCAGATGGCTGCTCGCTTCTCGCCTTGTTGGGGGTGGCGGACAACTCGTCCACCTCGCTCTCTTCACAACGCTGCAAAGCAACACGAACTGGGATCAGATTCTGTTTTGTAGCTGTGAAGGTGTGCTTTTCAATCAAGGGTTTTGCACATCCGGAGGTTTCAATTCCTGTCGGAAATCCACGGGTAACGGGTGCGTTTGGACGAGTTACACCCCGCAGCCGCCGTGAGGGTTAGCTGCGAGTTAACGGTTGTCGGCTAGTCGAACATTCATGCTTTATGGAAACATCAGTTTGAGCAAAGGGCTCTAGAGTGGAAATGTTTCAGAAAAACTTATCCCAACTCTGACCTAAAATGCTCGACTATCGAGGAAATTTGCGATTTACACGACCACTATAGGATAGAACTCCAATATTTCATATTAATGAATTGATTTTCCATGTCATACACGAATGCATCCTGGAAGTCAAAATGTATAATGTCACAACGACGCTTTACAGTTAGTAGCGACAGGGTCTAATCATTCAAACTTTGGAGCAGATTGGACTCTGTAGCTCCTTCCTTGATGAGCTCACGCTGCTCTTGAAGGTTTATAGCATTCTTTTCAAAAACATATCCGAAAAGAGGTTCAAGTAGTTTTGAAAGGTCGCCAACGGCTGGACGTTATGCTTACTGATCTGTTGTTCTCGTATCTGCTCGACGGCGTTTTTTTGCATTGGAGTGACAAAACAGTATTCATATCAATGAATAGAATTCAGAGAATTCTCCTTATTGGTTCCCCTTCCTTCATGTTCTTCATGAAAAGCGTAAAGATCTGCAACGGTGAAGATAGAGGGCGCTCTGTTGTGAAAGGATGAGGCGCTTGCCAAAAATTCCTATTCTCCAACGGGGTCACAGCCTTTAGGGTCCCGCGGGTCCCCGGCAGCCAAATGTTGCGTTGTAGGTTTACTGGCGACTGATGTAGGGCGCAGTTTAGCTTCGATCTCAATTGGGTGCGGCAAAGAGTTGCCCGTCAACGCTGTCGATGGCGCGTGCTATCATAGCGGGGGGGGGGCACTCTCGTATCGCACTTATCCACGCCCAATTGTCCGTGCCGCAATGGCTCTCTCGATTTTGGCGGGGGAGGGAAACCCCGGTAGGTGCCCCAATTCAGCGCGGCGCGGTAAAATGGGCGTGTTCAAGTGCATCACCCTACAGTGATCCCCCCGCTGCGATAGCACCAAAAAATGATTAAATATGCGGAGAAAAAGATATAAGAACGGGAGAAACTCGATGAATTCTGTTTTGGATTACGGTAAGACAGATGCTGTGTTGCGCACGTGATTTGCGCACGCGACGTCTAACCGTAATCCAAAAACGTCAGAGGCGCAGAGGGAACGCAGCCTCTTGAGACTCTTCGCGTGCCATCTTGTCTGGGACAGAGTATATATATATATATATATATATATATATATATATATATATATATATATATATATATATATATATATAATATCATTGGAGTATTGTAGTTTTCGCGTCATTTGACAGCATCCCATAACTCCTAAGGAATTCATCAAAATCTTTGAGTAAGAGTAACCATGATACGATAAAGATGAGCACTCAACTTCCTGAACTCCCACTGGGATGCGCAGCGCATTCGACGCGGTATTCAGAGAGGCATGCATGTATGCTTTTCGGGCCTATTTAGTGCCTTGCGGGACCAACCTATTTTCCGGGCAATGCATTCATCTCCCCCATATGGATCTGGTACCGATTCAAAGCTCTCTGAGGGATAGTAGGTTCGGTAGACTTTTGGCGAGGATCGAAACCGACCGTGTACAGCTAACAGCAGCGCCTCCTGCCACCATGCCACACGCCCTTGGATGGATAACCAGTACAGCTAGATAAAAAAGTGTTTGGTGTGAGGAGGGGGGAAACTGCAGAGAACCCGGGTTAAATTCACTCTTGGCCTATTGACTTACCTTTGATGAATCCAGTCAATCGTCTTTAGGGCAACCCTGCTACAAATCGCAGTTAACGGGTTTCCCTATTTTCTGCCAAATTTTGCCTAAAACCAAATTTCACCCTAGCCACGGCGTTAGCGCCCGTGTTTTGAGGCGTACTGGTCTATTTATGTTGTTACTACAGTTATGTTTGCGAGCGTGTACGCTATGAATATTTTTTAATATTTGTCGCTCATCTTTAGTTGAAGTGTCACGAGGATACATTTTTTTCGTGTTCAACGCTTACTGGTTTTGACTCTATTTATCAGCTCGGTCGAGAATGTTTTGTTCGGTCTGTTCGGCTGAAATACTATACGTTTTCTTACAGAAGAATGCCACGCCCTAGTGGAAGTGGCGTTGCCAAAGACAAGGATAAAGACAAAGATCGCAAGAAGGAGAGAAGTTCGCGTGGAAACTCACATGGAAACTCACACGGAAATTCACGTAGAAACTCACATGGAAACTCGTATGTTAAGGAAAAGCTCAGAGATAAGACTGAGCGCAAAACTTCGGCGGGCACGGACAAAGCAGGGCCAAGCACCACTAGGCGACGCTCATCTGATGCAGAAAGGTTAGATTATTGTTTCCTGTTCTTTTTGTATTATTTATTTTCTTTCAATTTTCTCATTTTTTTATGATTTATTCGTTAGGCTCCTGTTTCCATCTGTTTTTTTATATTTGGAAGCCGTCGCGCCAATTTTCGGCGGAGCTACGACACCGCCTCCATCGGGTTCTTATTTAGGTCTCTTGCTGGGAGGGAGTTGCCCGTCCTTTTTCCTGCCGCTGACCTATCACAAGAGCAGCGAAGGCTGACATGATAGGCCGACAGTGAGGAGATGGGCCGATAATCTCCTCCGTGCAAGAGATCTAAATCAGTACCCTCTATCGTTGACCGAAATTTCCAAAAAAAATGCGACCTCCCATGACAAATAGACATCAAATTTGTATTCTGCCCACCGAGTAGCCACTGTACAGAAATTCTGACTGAAATCTGGTACCTTGCATAAGGTACTGTATACCCACCGTAATCTATTGCAAGCTTACCAAGTGGTTTTGAGAAAATTCTTTTAATCCTCCAGAAAATTCACTAACCCCCAATTTTTTTTTGTCAAAAACCGTTCCAAATTTTTACCCCCCCCCCCCCGTCGCGTCGAGTCGCAACCCTGCTCAACCATGCCTGTAAGTACTGTATAGGACCGCTTTCTGGCAGCTGAATGGTCTCAAAATCTATAATTCGGATAGCCCAGATTTTGCAGCATTATTTTCTGAAGAGTACCATTCTTTTTTTGGTCCGGTTGATCAAAACCCCTTCTTTCCTATTTACGTTCAGGTGCAAAATTTTCATTGCATTAGCCGTGGGTTTGTGGGTTGCAAGAGGCCTAAGGCGGTTGTGCTTGCTCTAAACCCAGCCTGATTCGACAAACCCACGGTTAGGGCATTGATGAATCCACCGACAGAGGTAGTGGGCGCCCACCATAATTGGGCAAATTTTTTTCGAATGATAGAAGAATTCCATTATACTTTCCAATTTACATGGAATGTTCCTCTTATTTAAATAAAAAAAGCCGACCAAGTTACTTTCGTGGGAGTTTTGAGGAAATCGCCAAATTACGCCTATGGTGAGAGGGGTCTGAGTAAAATTGGTCTTGTCCACACCTCGTGCAGTACCCTGGCTTCCATAACCCGTGCTTTAGCGCGCAGAGTTGGGAAATGTACTACACTTTTCGGTTTTGTTTTACGGAAACTTCAGACGCCGAAAGTTCCTTCAGTATTCGGGCTGATACGTCTAAAACCTGAGCAATACTACGATCCTTCTATTTGATGACCAAAAATATGTAGTTTTCAGATCTCCACCAAAACATCATTTTTGGTGCGAAATTTTTGCGACCCCCAAGGTCAAGCGGAGTTGCGAAATTTCGCTACTGAGTGGGGGTCGCGAAGATTTGGCTCAAAAAATGAAGGTCAGGGGATCGCGAAAAGTCGGTTAAAAAATGAAAATTTGGTGAAGATACCCTGTTTGACCCTGCCACCCCCACCCCGGTTGCGAAATTTCACAACCTTGCTTGACCCTGGCCTGTTCTCATTCATGGAAAGAGGATTTTATTAAGCAGGACATCTCGACGTTTTGTAGCTTTTAAAGATGCCGAATAAGTGTGGTGACCGTGAAGGGTTTACTGAACGGTATGCATTTTCAGGAAGCACTCGGACCGCGTGCGAACTATGGATGAGCTGAAGCATCTGCAGGTGAATAGTGGTCTATTATCTGTCATTGTTTGATCATTTATTTGTTTATCATCCTTTCTTCGAGCTCATATTGTTCATATTCTTTTTTGTGTTTGTGATCGAAATGGTACGTTTCAGTCATCCATGTTTTAGGATAGCCTCTCACAGTTCTTTACTCCGTCCACGGGACGTCGGTGTCGGCAACCGCCTAGGAAATTCGACGAGTCTGGAGCGAACAGCGATGACAGTGTTCATCATCATAGTGAGTTGTGAACGCGTAAGGGCAGTGTTCACGATGAAAAAGTTGACCGTTTTTGGTAAAAACATAAGCTTTGAGTCCTCCTAAGAAGAGTAAGAACGGAAGTGCGACAAAAAACGGCTAGAAAGTAAGTGAAAATCTCGTGGGTTAGCCAACCCATTAGGCCACCCCGCCCACTTCTTGCAACAGATGTCCTGCGTTTGTTTCACCGTAGGAACCGGCGTCGAATTTTCTACTATTTTTCATTGCGAAAGGTTCTAACATCCCGGCGTGTTCATTAGCCCCTCTTATTTTTATAGAATTTTCGGTGCAGGAAACTGAAAGCAAAGCCATTTACCTTAGAACTTTAATGCTCTAAAACAACTCCTCGACATTAGGTTCGATGCGTTGTCCACAGTCTCCCGAAATACACAAACAGGCATCTCAGAGATTGCTTTAAACAGTTTTGCCCCGCTATTTGAGTGCTCTGTGGTGTCTTTTCCCTATTAATATCTTCCTAAGGGACTTACGTACCCAAAAACATCGAAAACTATAATATAGTTCTTTTTTTCGTGAACACTGTCTCTATAGTTTGCGAAAAAATCTGGTCATCTCTCTAACGAAGCTAATGTCTTCTAACCTTTTCCAGACGAGAGTGGTGGTGAAAAGGCGGAACCTCCAGCTGAGAAGATACCTCGACGAAAGAAATCTTCCGTTGAAAGCTCATTAATGGTGAGTGTGGTGCTCCTTTTGTTGCCTTTTCTATCAAATGTGAACTTTAAGTCTACATTTTGCAGTCGAATTGGCTCGTTTAATCCAAAGATCTAGCCAATTAGAAAAGTTCATTTTTTTCTGACGTTTTCAGACCTTCAGGGGAAATTACGTTATCAGGGATGCTATTCAAGGAAACCATAGCGTCCTAACGAAGGGAGTGGAAATGCAGGACGAATTTGAGGCTTTCGGGCTTTCTGGTAATAATGCGCTACGTGAGGTGTGTGGGGGTTCTCATGATGTTTCCATGGCGTTTTCTTAGAATATCTCATCATTCGATTCATTCCTTCTGTCTATGTGGGTGCTGTTTCTTCCTCGAAATAACAATTGTTCTTCTTTTTTCCACGTATTGAAGGAATCCCTGAGCTTCTATAAGTTGAAGTATATGTATCTATTAGGCTGTAGCAAACGTTTCCCACGATTCAATGCTATGGAAGTATTGAAACTTTTAAAAGTGGTCGTGGGCCGTTCGGAAGCGCATATTTCTTCCTGTCCGATGCTCCATTTCTTTTAAGGGATAAAAAACGCTGCGGCTCTTGATTCACCCAATGCTGCCAAAATTGGTTGGCGGGGTCCGGCGGGGCTGCGACTGACTTTGGAGGAGCCACGACCCCCCACCTCTGTGGCGATAAAAATATTCGTAGAAATGTAAAGGATTCTTGTGAAGTTCTCTTTGGAAGGCTCAGATTTAGTCCAAAAAGGCAACGATCCACCCTCAAACATACCAATTTTTTTTGTTGCGTCAAGAATTTTACGACCCCTTCACACCCCTGTGTGGCCGGGATCAACTCCGCTGGGCTCTGTTGTTAAGGCATTTGAGCGTTCTATGTGCTAGGTACTAGCCCCTAAAGCGTGATTATTGATTTTTCTGCGAAGTTGGCTAATTTTAGTTTCGATCTTTATTGGCTTATCCAACCAGTCGCTCGCGAATTCTAAAAGCTAAACATCATGGGCGGGTCATTACCAAAAATTATCCTATTGACTATTATAGATTTTTTTTTCGAAAATTGATGAAAATAAAAAGAAGCGAATTTTGGAAAAACAGTGGTCGATAAGTGCCAAAATGAATAAAATCGAGTAGGGTCTTGCTGATTATACCAAACATAGTGTCGCGGCTAAAACTGGTTTGAAAAGGCAGAAAATACGCAAATCGGAAATTTGAAAAGGTCTTTAACACCCTTCGTCAAGATCTCATGCAAATACTGTCACATATAGCCTAGCTCCCTCATTTTGAGCCGGTCGAAGTAAGGCTTATCTGGCTTATCATGTTCACATCTGCTTATCACTGCTATAGTTCGCCATGGCCGACCGCTCTGCTGCTTACTCCACCCGGACTCATCCGAACATGCTGCTAGGCTTTATATCATATAGAGTCGAAATGTCCTACCAACTCAAGTAGCTTTGGTGGCCTTCCACAAAGTAAATCAAATCACGAGAAGTGCCCAGTACTGGAGCCCTTACTGAATTTCAGCGTATAATTTAAGAACCATTATATTTTGGTGAAGTGGAAAAGCATCAGATACAGAATAAATTGCTCTTGCGATCGGTATATCACACTTGGCCAAAAGGCTATCAATTCTAGAATAAGAATAGAAGCTTATTAGGACGAAACGGTTAGATGTTCTAGAGTGTTTTCATGCTCGTGAAAAGACATACTCTAGCCAGGCGTGTGGCGACTCGTTCACCAGTGAGGGTCGTTGACAGGGTTTAGCAGGCCGTTACGCCGATTTTTGGCGAAGCTACGTCCCCCCCCCCGTTGACCAGAATTTTGAAAAAAATCCAGAATTTTACGACCCCTTGGAACGGAAAAATGATTTAGCTTTTTTTGAGTGGCGAGTTTGAAAAAGAAGTCAATTTTGTGATATCAATGTTTTAGGATCAAGCTCGGTCGCGGCTAAGGTGTGGACGCGAAAGGGCAGTTTATTTGCAAACATTTTATAACCCCCATAATTTTTTCATTTTTTCCCTAAAATTTCCAAAATTTTTACGACCCCCTGTTGTGCCGGGTCACAACCCTGCTCAGCCCTGGTCGTTGACTTCTCGGGCACACTTAGTCATCGACAAGATCTTGATAGATTAGCGTCTCATGAATCGTTTCCTGTTAGTGGCTTAAACAAGGCTTTCTGGTCGCTCAAGACTCTCTCGATTGGCAGAAAGCTCTGGCTGTTAACCGCCTGGCAACAGACAGGTCCATGATTTATAGGGTTTTATGTGGCTGTCAACTTGAAGCGAATTTGGAGAGGACAACCTTTCAACTTGCTGTCGACGGTTCTATTAGCCTGGGTGTTAGATTTTATCTCTGAATTATTTTATTTTCATTCTGTTCCTTTTTCTTCCGACGGAGCTATGACATTTTTCGACGACAGTGAAGGTACAGTTGACCGCAATGTTAAAAGGACATGGTGCGGTTGCGGACTAAAACTACGGTAGAATCTGGCACTTTGCCAGATTTCGTCATCGATCGGCGCCACAGCTGATAGCTCGTGAGCAGAGAGACGACGGTTGGCGCCGATCGATGGCGAAATCTGGCAAAGTGCCAGAGTCTACCGTAATTTAGTGCGAGTCCGCAACAGGGATGAGCGGATTTCCGATTTCCGATGGTTTTTGGCCTTCCGAATTCCGATTTCCGAAAAAAAGCCTGAAAATGCGGAAGAAATCGGAAATATTCACGAGATACAAAATTTTTACGCTCTCCCTGGCCAAATTCCCAGAGGGTTATTTTGGGCGCTGAATTGGGATTCGAGGTCCGTTTTCACTTTTCACAAAGCCATAGTTAATTGTGTTTGCATGAAAACTTTTAGTAAAGAAGGATAAGTTCAAGTTCTTTGGTACACGCAGTCACCAGGGGGAGCGTTAAGAATTTCACTGAATGTATTTCCGATTTCCGCATTCCGATTTCCGATGGTTTTTGGCGTTCCGAATTCCGATTTCCGAAATTGAGAAGGTCCGTCCGATTTCCGAAGTTCAGAAAAAAATTCCGCTCATCCCTGGTCCGCAACCGCCCCACGTCCTTTTAACATTGCGGTCAACTGTATTAGCAGCCCCAAAAATTGTTGTAGTGTCCCATCCTTAACCTAGAAGGTATAACTGGAGCGTACTGCAGTCTAAGCTGGCCGGATTACGACTGTTTGAGCGCGCTGTGCGCATCGCACTCAAGAAACTGTCCCGCAGCGGCTGCTCTCATTGACAAGTTTTTCTAATTGGGCGTCGTTGATAGTTCCACCTTCGAGCGCAATCCTATAATATCGATCGTGTCGCGCCGCGCCGCACTGCCGCGTGATCCGAAGATTGCAAAAGCTGAGAATTGATTGACGTCACGATTCATCTATAGCTTACTCATCTTATTTTCAGAAACCACTAACTGTTGATGTTGAGTCTAAGGCGGAATGTCGGGGATCGTGCTCTTCTACTCGATGTGAGTACTGTTTTCACTTACTTGAGCTTACCTTACATTTTCCGAGGGCTTGTGTAAAACTATGTTTTGGTAGTGGTAGGTATGGGACACAGAATTGATAGACCGTTTTCCAAATCTTCTAAATGCCTCAGAGATTTACAAGGCATCCCTTTGAACATAAAGTGGAGTTTCGAAAAACGGTCTTTTGAAAGTTGTAGAGGGCGTAAAAATAAACTATTTAAAATTTTAAAATTTCACTCAGTCCTCACGGGTAGATCAAAAATCACCAAAACAATGGATTGCGGTAGGTAAAATGTCATTCAATGCACCCTAACCTGACGAAAGCCCCTAAAAAACAGGAAACGGACCTCAGGTTGGTGTTCAGCGCCCCAAATTACCCCCGGGGGCGGAGTTTGGGCAAAAAAAAAATTCGACCTCTGAACCCCCAAAAATGGCTTTGAGCTTCTTACCTCACGGGGCTCCAAAGGTCGAAAAAAATTATGACCCAAACTTTGCTCTCGGAGGTTATTTGAAATGCTCATGACGAATCTGAGGTCATTTTATCGATTTTCGACAGATTACGGTAGATTGCGGTGGGTATACGGTAGTTGGGTCAAAGTCTCAGATTTGACTCAAAATTTCTGAACGGGGGTTATTCGGGGTGCTGAATACGAATTTGATGTTCACTTGTCAATTTTCAAATTATTAAGGTAGGTTTAGGCCCTCTACGTCATGAAAACTACCGTAATATACAGTAAACCTCACAATTTTGGCAAACGACCTCTAGATTCGTGTTCAGCACCCTAGATTATCCCTACATACAACTTTTGAGCCGAATCCGATGTTTTTTTTCAAACCACCTAAAAATTCCCTGATGGGCGTACCCTTGCCTTGCCGCTAGGCTTGGAAAAACGCCGGTAACTTTCTCCAGAGTGGTTTCTTTTTTTTTTCGAGAAGCTGCGAAGAGCATACTCGGATTGTATCCAAAATGGCTCCAGAAAACTACATTTAATCCAGAATGGCCAGGCTGACTAAAAGGAGTCTTTTTGTAAAGTGCGTTTTTAAAAGGTTCTGTTCTACTGAAAATCTTGGAATTGATAACGAAACACTTTTCTTGAATCTTCGAGCCATGTGCTAAAGTATTAGGTTGCTTCAATGGATTTTGTAGTTTAGGTAAACCCACTTCTGTTTACAACAATTATTTCTAAAAAGATTGATCATTGATCAAGGAAGAAGTCCATGAAGTTTCATTTTGTCCGAACTGTTTTCCAGCGTCATATATCAAAATAAGTCCCCTAAAGTGTTTCTCCGAATGAAGGACGGTTTTTCTGTGGGATATGTGGTGGAGAAGGGTGAGGGTATTCTTGATATTCTAGCAATTGTCGAAACCTCGGAATTTCTATAGTTTCTAACATCGATGTGAACCGTTCTCCGATTATATCACGTTACCTCTGCGATGTAAGAAAAGAGGTATAAAAACAAGAGACACTGTAAAAACTCGAAATAAGTAAGGTGAACACATAGAAATGTCATTACTACCAGCCATAATGCAGTAGTGATCCCACAGTATTCGAACCATCTTTCAATTGCTTCGTAGTCCAACTCCTAACCGACTGAGCCACGGTGTGCTGCTAGCTCACCCCGACTATCACATTGCAGTGATCAGTGGTTTGAATGCAACGAGCATTGTTCAGGGGATCAATGAACAAGTCATAACTCGAGAACCTAGCTAGATTTCATCTTCAAACCTTTAGGAGAATCTTTTCAGATGATTTCAAGGCCACTGTATAGCTCACATTTGTGCTACGTCCTCCCAATCCAACGTTCTGGTTTCTTTCCCTTTTTGATCTACCCGTGAGGACTGAGTGAAATTTTAAAATCTCAAATTGTTTCTTTTTAACTCCTCTACAACCCTCAAAAGACAGTTTTTCAAAACTCCATTTTGTGTTCGAAGTGGTCCCTTGTTAGAGGAGATTTCCGAAAGTCGGCATTTTCCTAGCTTCGCGAATAGAAAAGGGAGCTCAGAACATTTTTCTAGGGATCGTTTTGGGTGGTGATTACGAGTCTGAGGCTCATTTGTCAATATCTGAAAATTTCTATCTGATTTGGCCCGAAGCCTCAAAATGGGGGAAATTCTGCTGGCCAAACGCGACTTTTGTTGATTTTGAGAATGCTGCTATGAAATCGCCTTGAAAGTTCTACATAGCTGTTAGTTGGGCTGCCTAACCCAAATCTGTGGTCGGTTTATCGATTTTCGATAAGTTACGGTCAGGGTCAAGCAAGGCGTTGCGCAATTTTCCAAAATCGGAGCGACCCCCTCCCCCCACCATTATATTGTTTTTCTAGAATCCTTTTTTTTGCGTTCCCCCCCCCCGATTCGTGGGCAGTTTATATTTGATTACTAAAACTGTCAGACGCAGAAATTTGTTCAGTATTCGGGCTGAAGCATCTAAAACCTGAGAAATGCTACGACCCTTCCTTCTGGTGATCAAAATTATTGAGAATTTTTGGGTTATCTTCACTAAATTTTCATTCTTTGTTCAAAATTTTGGCGATCCCCCTCACCCGTAACCTTCATTTTCGGGCCAGATTTTTTGCGACCCCCACCCCAGTTTCGAAATTTCGCAATCCCGCTTGACCCTGGTTACGGTGGGCATACGGTAGCTCGTTTAAATCCTCAGGTTTGACTCAAAATTTCACTGTGAGTGGTATTTGGGACGTTGAACACGAATTTGAGGTCCATTTATTCGATTTTTAAAATATTAAGGTAAGTTACGCCAGGTAAAAGGCATTAAGACTACCACAACCAATAGTGACCCTAAGTCTGGCGAGGAATAGTCCCCAGATTCGGGTTCAGCGCCCTAAATAACCCCCTGCTGAAAGTTCTTAGCCGAAGCCGAAGAACATTTTCTGAACGCCCCAAAAATTCCTTGATGGGTACCCTTACCTTTTTGTGAAGCAATGAAAATGCTATTTTTTGGAATCCTCTTAGTCGTTCAGAAAATTGGAAGCACGGATCAGTTATGTACTGTCACAAACGTGCAGCAACGACAACATGATTTTCCAAATCTTTGTGGGAAGGTTCAAGCAGTCCCTAGTTACAGGGATCCAAAGCTTACGTTTTCGCTAAAAAACTTTCAACTTCTTCGTCGAGAATACTGCCTTCAATTCTACAGCGATTTCTCAAATTCATTTTCGCTGAAATGTTGTGTATGATGCGATCCAGTGGACGTGAAAAATTGAGCTAAATGATCTTGGAAATTTTTAGCGGCAGCGTCGGAGCCATCGCCTTCTCGAAAAATGTGCGAGAAATTGGTTGACTCACTTTCACCATACTTCAGTGCATCGTCGGAAAAGAGGCGCACGACTCAAAAGGGAGAATTCGCACAACTGAATAGCGGCCGACCTAGGCATGGTACGTTTTTGTTCGGTATTACCTTCTTGTAGAGCAGCCAATTGGATTATATGGGGTCTGTGTATAGGCGGCGGTATGTGTGTGTGTTGGTTCGTATTTGATAGTGAAATTAATGCGTTCCCGTGTATTTACATTCGTCAAGATTCTGTGTGAAACGGTGTGTGGGAATGAGAATCTTCCACGTCGATTATCGTCTTCTTATTCTAGTCTCACAATTTTATGAAAACTGCTGCTCCGTGTCTCCTTACTTTGTTATCAGTATTGGTATTTGTACAGCATTTGAGGAAACTGGTTTCATTCCGTTTTCAAGAGTGCTGTACAGAAAGTTGGGGTTTCCCCGCACTGCCAATTAATTTGGGAACACTGAATTATGGGGGGGAGGGGTGCTAAGACATTTATGAGAATCAAGAGTAGTTTCTGAGGGATTTTGAGGAAGGTATTCCAACCAGGGCAGGGTCAAGCGGTTACTGTTCAATGGGACGGAGAACGTGAGAATTTTTAAAAAATTGGACATATAGGGGGGGGGGGGGCTAAAAAAATTTTTGACCCCAAAAGTGATAAATGTTCCTCTACTGTCGTCAGATGTAAGCAGGGTTGCGACTCAGCGCTACAAGTGGTCGTAGAATAACTGGATCGTAAGAATTCTGGAATTTTTTTTCAAATTTCTGGTCATTAGGGGGTCGTTGCCCCGTCGATAACTGGCGCAGCGGCCTGCTCAACGCCGACGCTCGTCGCGCAGGTTAAAGGCAGTGTTCACGATGATTTTTGCTCCCGAGTTTGCACACAAAACAATGCGTTGGCCTCCAAGTGTTACCAAAATTACGAAGAAACGGCGAGAAACGCGCTAAAAGGTCTTGTTTTAGTGACGCTATTCTCTGGCCTGAACTGGTTGTCCGGTTGGATAAATATGTTCACGGTGGTTGTCACGGTAAAAAAAGTGTGGCTAATCAAAAATGCAAGATTATTTTAGGCAAAACAGTGTTATTTAGGGTCTGATAGAAAGTACGAAGCAACAGAGAGTAGAGATCTGCAAAAAAACGGTTCCACAAAAGATTTCATTGTCACAACGAACAGTTCCCGTGAGGCCTAGAAGGCGGGTTGAGATTTGAGGATTCCGTACGCTTCTGGTGCGTTTTTCTCGGTTTCTTCGTCATTTCAATCCTACCCGGATGCCAAGCAATCGAATCAGCAATTAATCTCAAAATCGAAGATTATCCTGTACACTGCCTTTGACCCATTGACGACCACGTGTCCCACCGGTGGGAGACGTTTTTCAAAAATCGATTTCTCCAGCGGCAAAGAGGGAACTTACAAACCTACATATGATCAAAGCATTGACCTACGCTAGACTTGAATACAAACCTCGTGGTCAGCCGGTAGGCCAAACGCACCAACGGATTTGTACCTTTGGACCTTTTTAGAAATACCGTTAGTTGAGGTGAAAGAAAAAGTGCCTGTGCAGCCATTTCGGAAGCACATTATAATTTTTTTGAATCTATCGCTAGTTTTCATATTTAAAAGAAGAAATATCGTTTGAAATTTCTTTACTCTTCTCAAAACGTTGCAATTTACAATGGAACCACAATAAGCCATAGGGGGGAACCTTACTTGGAGCGATGTTATCGCAGTCAGAAGGGTGATGTAGTACTGGTCGCCGCGCGCGACAAAGGAATCGAGAAGTCGCGGTTATGTCAGCCGTCGCACGCGGCGTTTGCGTGGCAGCTGCTACGCGCGACGGCATCGCGCTCACATCGCGTCTAAACCATAGTTTTTTGCGCGATGCCTGCTGTTTAGCGCGCGTTCGCGATTACATCACATCGCAGCGCCCTGCACTGCGATGTGGGAACATCGCGGGAGCTTTTTTTTTTGACATTTCGTGGTTTCCTCCTGTTTCGATCTCTCCCTCTTCTTTCTCTTATTCCCTTTTCATTCTGTGTCTCCTTGAGCTCGGTTAAACCACTCACGACCGCACGCGTCGCCTACCACTTCGAACCGCACGCTTTTAAAAAATCGAAATCTCTGCCAGAAGGACGAATTTCGAAGCTTTCTCGTGTTCAATGTATTACCCTATCCTAAACTCGACTGCGGAAGTCGTGGTCCGTCGGCAGCTCCGCTATAGCACTATGCTCAAATTTTTGTGAAATAGCTGAGGCTCAATCGGAAAAAATTGTTGCGAAAACATTTTTTCGAGCGCATTATTAGTTATTTTTCCTTTCACTGCCGTTTCTCAGCTCTCTCACGTTCTGTTTATCTGGAAACGTGCCACGACCATGACTAAACCTACCACGACCCTGAAACATCGTGTTTCTTCAATTTAAAGGTTTTTATTTACATATTATTCAACAGAAGACTTAAACAACTCATTCATTTTTCCTTTTTATGCGCAGAATTTTTGCGAAACCGAAACGACAGCGAAAATAAGCTTGAAAACTTTCAAAACCCTGCTCTTTCATATTTGTGCATGTTTGGATGAGGACGCAAAACGGCGTCGAAGTATGGTTTCTCTTTAGCGCGATGCGATGTGTTGGCGCGATGTACATCGCAGAGCGAATCACATCGCGCGCGATTTTCGTGGCGCGATGTAAGTAAGGTTCCCCCCATAGTGACCATTTCAAATGAATTGTACTTTTATAGAACCATCTTCGGACGAAAAGTCCGAATATGCCCATCGCAGCTGCCTAGACCCACTCTGAAAAAAGTTATGAGCGTTTTTAAAGCTTCGCGGCAAGGTAAGGGTACCCCATGGAATTTTTAGGCTGTTTTTAAATTTTTCTCCTGATTACGCTAAAAACACGTTTTTAGGGGTAATATGGTGTGCTGAACACGAATCTGGGGTTTGCTTGCCCAAATTCTTAGGGTTACTGTAGGCTACGGTGGGTAACATGCCATTTAGGAGACAAAACCTACCTCAATATTCCGAAAATCGACAAATGGACATCGAATTCGTATTCAGCACCCCAAATAACCCCCAGAGAAATAACTTGAGCATATTCTATAGAACCGCTCCGGAAATCGTCAGAAGTCGCGATTTGCCATCAAATTCTCCCCCGATGGGAATCTGTGAGCGAATACAGTCGAAAACTTCGGAAAATCGATAAATGAACCTCAGATTCGTGATCAGCACCTCAAATAACCCTCCAGAGCGATTTTTAAGTCAAATCTGGAATATTTTTCTAAAAGGCTTCGAGAACCCTCTAATTGTTATAAATAAACGCCTGATCGAAAATTCGTACAAGTCCGAAACGCTGTTAGTCTGCGCAAAGTTTGAAAAATGTTCCTTCAACCTAAATTTGCTTAGTGGGGTAGTTTTGGGCGCTGAACACGATTATGAGGTCCGTTTCCGGATTTCCGTAAACTTTTTGGAGGGTACAATGAGTACGAAAATCAGACAAAAAATGCCTATAACTTTTTTCAGAGTGGGTCTAGGCAGCTGCGATGGGCATATTCGGAATTTTCGTCCGGAAATGGTTCTAGAAAAGTACATTTCATTTGGAATGGTCACTATGGCTTATTGTGGTTCCCTTGTTAGTGGAACGTGTTGCGGTTTCGATGTATTGTTCTTCTAAAACGAGAGGGTATTGGACCTCAAACTGTGATTATGTTCCTTCAGCGTTACTAGCTACAATATGAAGAGAAAAGAGAAAAAGCAATCACCCGTGGAACGCTAATCAAGCTGGCGTGTCCCATTACTGGGACACGGTGTAAGGTGACGCAATATTGCATACAGTCGTGAACGGGTTAATGAATGCAGGGCCAATTCAGAAGGAGAACTACAGTTTTTTTTGAGAAATTTAAGTCCCAATTTTTTTCGCAAGGTGAAGACGGAAGCCCCATATTTTTTTTCAAAGTTTAGGTGAGGAAAACGGACGGGGGCGGTGCTCCGTCGATGTCCGTGACAGCGGTCTGCTTGACCCTAAAGCAGGGCGAGGGAGGATCTAGCGTGTCTTTGTCCCACGAAGGGTGTTAGAAAATGCAACCGTTCGTATTGAAATGTAGTTTCCTGAAACCCCCTTGAATCGCAGAATCCGAATATTTCCGTCAGGACTGCAAACCCTTGTTTCGGAACCAAATTCACTCTGTTTCTTCGCGCGGTTGCCCGAAGCAAGAGAGAGAGAGCTAGTGAGAAAGTGTGGGGAGAAGGAGACGCAGCATATGCGAGCAGACGCACGCTATAAGCGGAAAGAAATTTCACTTTGAAATAGAGGGTTCACTGATTGGGCGAAGTTAGAGGCGAATTCACAGCTCATGAAAATGTACGGCTGTTCATCGAGTTGAGGTGGTTAGGTGACAAAAGGCGGAGGGGCTGACACAGCGAGACCGAAACGGAGCCGCCGCGCGATTGAATGGCTCGGTGGTGTTTTTCTGTGCCTCTGATACCCTCTTCTGTGTTCCCTGAGTCCGTCACCTTTACCCATCAGGTAATTTTCTGGGTGGTCCAGAAAACTGTTTTGGATTTGGCTCAAAACTTTTTTGTGGCTGGGGCTACTCAGATAATAACACCGGCTGAGCGGGCGGAGATGTAGGGTCGCCGGCTGCGCGGGCAGGATTATTTTGGGGGCGGAGCGTCTTGCCGGCTGAGCGGGCGGGCATGCGTTTTACCGGCTGAGGGGCATGGCTTTACCTGGTCAGCGGGCAGACATAAGATTGGCATGGATCGTGAAGAGACCTTGCCTTCCTTGTTGAAGGTTGGCACAAACTCGTTGCACCTATGTTATAGCCTACGGCACCGGGTTTGCGCCAGCGTTCAACAGTGAACGCGAGGTCTCTTTACGATCCACGCCGACGTTAAATCCACGGCGGAGCATGCCACCGGCTGATCGGGCAGACATAGCATTACCGACTGAGGGGCATGGCTTCACGGGGTGAGCAGGCAGACATTAATCGGTGGCGGAGCTTATCACCGGCTGATCGGGCAGACACTAAAGCGAACCAGGCTCATGTACGGCGCGGGTGAAATGGGCTTCGACCTGATTCGGGTGTTGGCATTTGAACGGGTGGTCATCCACACGATTTGTATCATTGACCCCTCACCCCTTACGGTTCTTTGTGACCGTGGGGATGTGACAGCTGGTCAGTTCATTATTTTTGAAGCAGGGTGAGGCTTGCCGCTTCAGAAATGAAACGCAAGCCTCGAACTTGATGGGGAATAGGGATAGCGTACTAGGGGCTTTATCTACTCTTGCAGATCGATATCATTCACGTGGTAAGCAACTAATACCGGCAGAGCGGACCTCCATTCACCGGCTGAGGGGGCAGTGAATACGGGCTGAGGGGCAGCTATTGGCCGGCTGAGAGGGCAGTGAACGCGGTGTGAGGGGGCCACCACTTGCCGGCTGAGCGCTCCACCATTTACCGGCTGAGGGGGCAGTGAATACCGGGGCTCGCCGGGTCCAATGTTTAGTCAGCCGGTATCGCCTGCTCCCTCAGCCGGCGTTACTGCCTGAGTATTTGGGGTGTGAATAAAAGTCAGGGTTATTTTTGTTGATATTCCGAAGTTAGCTGTTGGTTACGGTGGGTATCTTGCAGGGTCGAGCGAACTGTTGTGTCGCACCTTGGCTGGGCTACGACCCATTCTCTCGATGACCATGGGTTCAGAAAATATTTCGAATTGCCTCTATAAATTTTCATTCCCGAAATTTTACAATCCCCATTAACTTCAATTTTTGGGTAATAATTTCATGACCCCCTCCACCACCCGCTTGACATTGGCATCATCATGCCTTCCAGCTGCCTTAAACTTCACAGATATCGTTAAATGAGCTGAAAATTGGTGTTGAATGCCCCCAATATAGTCGGTACGGATCGTACTGATACGTTGCGTTTCTGTTGTGAGTTGGCGCCCACTCGGTGCGCAAATGTCATAACATGCGTGCACCGAGTTTGCGCCAACTGACATCAGGGAATGCGAATTATCAGTACGATCCGTGCCCACTGTAGCTGCCACTGAGAAGTTTTGAGCTAAATCAGATTCTCGCCAAAACCTGCCGTGACCTATGAAATTATTTCGAAAGCTGACAGCCCAAGCTCGGATTGGTGTTAATCACTCCAAAAGCTACCACGGGTAGCTTTGAGTGAGCTCTGTTCAGAATTTGCTAACTTCGCGTTAACCTCACCGAAAAAAACTTTCCGGGCTCGATTAGAGTACCGCCGCTAAGGGCTCGTCAGCGTGCAATGGAAGGGAATCGATTGGACGGCTTCGCATGATCGATATTGCCTCATTGCCGGCTGCCGCTTCTTCCATTGGCAAGACTAGAGGCAGCGTCCATACGTTGCGAGGGCGCGCGATTGCGCAAAATCGATGGTCATCGTGGGCATATGATTTGCTAGCCGCTCTCGTGCACTCGTCCTCGCGCGCCCTTGCCCGCTCGCTCTCGCACGCTCATGTCCGCTCCAAAAAGGAACCAGCGAGTTTCAATTCTAATGCTCCATCCCAGAAGCAGGGAGCCTCAAACAACTTTCAAAACTATATCATTTGTGACTCATTATTCCACCATGGCCATCACAAACTGTTGGAGATGATCAGTCAACGCGGCGACTCAAGTGATTGATCACCCGTAAAACGTTGCCAATCGAACCTACACGATGCAAGGGGTGTTTTGTCGTGTGAAAGCTGCCTTAATCGGGTCGTATTGGGGGAAACGCCAATAGCATCGTTCTTCTTAGTCTGAAGACCGGGTTATACTTGCCGCAAGGTGCGACAGCCAAAACGCAAGCCAGACATATCGATTTTCAGTCGAAGCTTATCCTTACATATAACAACTATAATACACATCGCGTCGTGTAGTCGGTCTCGGGAAGTACGCTTCCTGAATGAAGAGCCGCTCCAAGAAAACTGAGCAGCTTCTACGCACCATGCTATCGCTTGAATCATGCTGTGATTATCATAGAGAGGAGCCGCAGGTTTGGACGGGATGTTGATCGAATTCACATCGCGGGAGCAGTTCGGCTGCCACACGTGACGCTTCTGGCGGAAAACCGCTGCGTTCACGTCGTCGTTGGGGCGATTTTAACTGTGGGCCCTCTAAGAAAACTAGTTATAGCTCGGTTAAGGCGCTCCAATGGCGACGTGCACGTAGTGGTTTTGTGCCACGCGCGTCACGTGTGCCAGCCTAACTTATCCCGCGCTGTGAATTCGATCAACATCTTGGTTTGGACGATGTGAAAAGAGCGGGGGCAGCTGACCAGTACGCAAAAACAGCTTGTATTCAGAGGTACCTAAAATCGTAATAATATTTTATTCACAACGAGTTTTGAAGCTGAAGAAAAGGGGCCCACGAATTTTCAGGATGTTGGGGTATGGTGTGCACCTCTCACGAACCGATCGCAGCAAGGTGGCACAACAACGCGATTATGGTTTCACATTCGCGTCGCTGTGTTGAAGCGCAAGTGTGCCACTCCATAATGACGCTAACCGACATGCGCGGTGACGATATTCATAGTGTCAGCGATCGGGGACCAGCGAAACATTGAGTAGCAGCAGTTCCAGTTTTGCCTTGATGTTTGACAGCTTTGAGGAACATATTCGAATGTAACGTATAAAAATAGATGATAAATACACCACATTTCCTCATGTATTGGCGGAAGAGGTGTAACGGATTGTAAATACGAGTTTTTCCAACTTAGCCTAACCTTAGCATAATCGTATATGAACGATTTCCATTAGTCAAGGTGAGGCAGACCGTGGTGGAGGGAGTGTGGAGTCTGACTTTTCTCAAAAACCATCGGACATCTTGTAGTACTCAGATTACGTACGCTATCTACTCGTCCCTTACTCATTATTTAGGCGTTGGCTTGACCCTGATCTAGCTTGGTGCTGGACCATTGGTGACTAAATCGGTCACCCGTTAGTACTACATGTCTCTATCCTGTGGTATATAAAAATTTTGTGTCGATCGCTCATTCCAAGGCAGACTTTAGACGATTGACATCAATCGTTAGTGCGCTTTGTCTGTTGATACAGCTTTAGGACGATTTTATTCCTGAATAACATCGCACTACTCACCTGTGCAATGAGAATACATGTCGTCTGATTGCTACTGAAGTGCCTGAAATTGCTCCTCTGTTTCGGGTAGCTCATTGGTTATTCCATGAATTCAGTCCTTTGTTATATGTATAGTGTCCACGTTCGGTTATCTTGTCACCTGAGCATCTTCTAAGCTCTTGTGTTATTGCTTGTGTGCGTGACAGGTTGTTACGGTGGAATATTCCTATGATATCACGTTTTACGTTTTCGTCTTAATCATTGTCCTAATCCGGCCAGCCGGCTGGACCTTCGCTCGATGGAGTCGAAATTTCGTAAAAATTTGAGTTAAAAATCAGATCAAAAATTTTGGCTACTTCGAGCGAAGATCCAGCCGGCTTGTGAGATTAGATCTTTGACAACAACCATACCGTCAATTCCTCGTACCAATAATACTCCCGTAACAATCTGCCATCTCTTTTTCCCTGCCCATAAAGGCAGTGTGCACGATGGGAGAGTTGACCTTTTTTCTGGCAAAAAAAAACGTAAGCTTTGGGTCCTTCTAAGAAGAGTAAGAACGAAAGTTCGACGAACAACGGCCCAGAAGGGGGTGGAAATCTCGTCAACCAGTCGACCCGTTAGATCGCCCCGCCCACGTCATGTAACAGTTGCCCTGCTCTCGTTTCATTAGAGGAACAATTGCCGAATTTTTGACTATTCTTTATCGCTAGAGATTTTCACATCCAAGCATATGCTTTGAAACGTCCTATTTTTGAAGAGTTTTCGGTGCAAGAATCAGAAAACAAGTCACTTACATAAGATTTTGATGCGCACAACCATTTCCGAAATTAGATATGACGCTTAGTCTGCAGTCCCCTGAAACACACCGACCAGGCGTTATTAAATATTTCAGAGGTTTATTGAAACATTTTTCCCCGGTATTTGAGAGTTTTGTGGGGACTTTTCCATATTAACCCCTCCTTCGTGGACTTACCTACACAAAAACATCGAAAAGTCAAGTTATTCGTCAAAAATTTTCAGAGTTATAGTTTTGTAAAAACAGCCGTTTCGCATCTACGATTGTGATAATGCGACTGCGAGGAGCGGGGAAATGGAGGGTACACTCTCGTCTCGCACTTCTGTGAAAAAAAAAGGTCGCAACGAGAAAAAACTCTGGAAAATGAAACTTTTCAAATTCCTAAAAAGATCTGGAATCTGCATGAAATTCTCTTTAACTCGATGTCTTGAAGTCCGCACAGCTCTCTACCTTCGCAGAGTCATTCCTTATTGAAGCCGTTCGCCGTTGCGACCATGGTTGAGCCCCAGTTGCGACTTGGAGGGAGTCGTCGCAACGTTTTTCTTTCTTCGATAGGCATTTATCAAAATTCTTTTTGGGATAATTTTGATCGTAAAAGAGTACCGTGTAATAAAAACTGCTGGCTTCCTCTTAACACCGTCGTTTTACCTAAGATTCAAAGCCCCTAAACATAGTATTAAGCCCTAAGCGGATAACTCGCTCTAATGCGCGCGCGTGTCGCGCCCTCTCTCGTCCTGTTTTGGAGGGAAAGACAAATTTTTGAAAGTAATTTTCTATTTTTCTTGCTTTTTTTTGAGTCGCCCACTTTTTTTTGGGTCCTTATTGTGAGAGTTTTGTCTTATCTCTGATTCTTTTTTTAGCTATTGCATTGCCACACATTTAGACCCGTTCCATCCTTCATAACTCTCTTTATGAGGTTTTTTTCAAAGGTGGATTAATAATGAAAATGTGAGAAGAAAAGGATTCACTACTTACTACTTCTACCTCATTCTCCTTTTTCAAGTGGCTTGGAGATAAATCTCATTTTTTTCCAAAATTTTACGAGCCCCCCCCCTCCAAAAAAATGCCTTATTTCGAAAAATTTCCCAAATTTTTAAGACCCCCCGTTGCAACCGGTCGCAACCCTGCTCAACCCTGGTTTTTTTCTAGAGAATGATTAGGATCTATTTAGATGAGTGAACCATTTGAGGGCCGCGGAAGAGATGCACAGTTGTTTGGCTCTATTTTGGGAGTTGGTGATTCAAAGCCAGCGTTCACGATGTTCTTGAGTTTCCCACTTCGAGCACCACATTGGTTGCCACTGTTACTGAATTACCAAGAAACGACCGAAACGGACTAAAACGCCTTATCTCACAAGGACATTACTATTAGCCAAGGTGGTCATTCCAAATGAAATGTACATTTCTGGAACCCTTTCGGACGTAGAGTCCAAGTATGCCCTTCGCAGCTGCCTAAAACCTCTCTGAAAAAAAGTAATAGGCGTTTTTCAATTCCCCGCAGCAAGGTAAGGGTTCGGAATTTTTAGGGTGTTTTCGAATTTTTCTTCAGATCTTGCTCAACTTTTGACTGTAGAGGTAATCTAGAATGCTGAGCGCGAATCTTGGATCCGCTTGTTCAAATTCTGAGGCTTCCTATAGTTTAGGACAGATGTCATGCCATCTAAAGGTCAGAACCTACCTAATGAACTCGAGAATCAACAAATGAACAACAAATTCTTATTCAGCACTCCACATAACTCACAGAAAAATATCTTGAGCTCCATATACTGTAGCATTCCGGAAATCGTGGAAGTCGCGTTTTGGCCTGAAAGTTACCCACGATGGAAAGCTTAGGAAGAAATGAGTCTAAAACTTCAAAGAGCCGACAAATAAACTTCAGAT
This sequence comes from Aplectana chamaeleonis, assembly GCA_029168955.1. Classification (NCBI taxonomy): domain Eukaryota; kingdom Metazoa; phylum Nematoda; class Chromadorea; order Rhabditida; family Cosmocercidae; genus Aplectana; species Aplectana chamaeleonis. Next base: position 103,531 of record JAPDOI010000495.1, on the reverse strand, counting down.
TCGTGATCAGCAACCCAAAGAACCATCATGGGGAAGTGATAAGTCCGAAGAATGACCGTCCACCCAAACTTCATGTAGGGGTTATTTCGGGAGCTGAACACGATTATGAGGTCCGTTTCCAGATTTTCGAATCGAAGCTGCTGCTCGTTGTGGAAGGTGCATTGAGTACGAAAATTTGAAGGAAACGTCTATAATTTTTTTCAAAGTGGTTTAAAGGCAGCAGACACGCTCAAAAATGGTATCGATTTTATGACATAAATCAAGGGTTTGGAGCTGGTTGTATTGGGAACTGACGACAAAACGAACGAAAACTGTGCGCAAATAGAGAAATAACGGTTATTTTGTTATCGAGTGAAAGTGGACGAGTTTTACAGCGCGCTGTAGAAACAGCGACTATTAGCAGCAAGACGGTTGAGATGGGGAAACCAATATACTCCTATAGCGTGTACTGAAACTTTCACCTCGTTGGAAGCATAAAAAACCAGCCAAAGTGACCGTATTAGTACTATCAATCTGGACGAGTTTTCATTTTGGGCGGGGTTGCAGAAGCTCAGTGGCGGGGTTGCAGAAATTTTTCGATTTGCATTGCTGAAATTTAGTAGTTTTGTTTCGTTTTTCACGCTTCCAACGGCGTGAGCAGTCTACTAGGAGCCATGCGATTTCAGAAACGTAGTTATCTCAACAACTTTTTCGAGCGTATCTGCTGCCTTTAAGGCAGCTGAGAAGGGCATATTCGGACTCTTTTCAAAAATGGTTATAGGGAAGTAGATTTCACTTGGAATGGCCACTTTTACCAAAAGTTCTCTTGTCAGTGATACGATTTTCTGGCTTGGACTAGTTGTCTGGTAGGAGGAACGAGTTCGATGTTGTCATAACCGGATGGGGCTGTGATTAGTCCGTGAGGGGAGCTTATATGCCTCTTTCCAGTTCGGTTTCGAGTTGAAATTTGTGCACCCACCCCTGAAGCCAGTTTCGAGGTCCGTGCGGTCCCAAGCATTCAATTGAATGAAGCAAAAAATGGAAATAAGGTGATTTGGTGAATAAGATACTAATAGTTTTTGGTACCCCTGAATACCAACAATTTCTGTGTAGTGGCTGACGGAGGGTCTGCGGCCCTTCCCGTCGCTCAGAGTTGCGCGCCCTCCCCTCCCTCTGTGATCACCATAGCGTGAGCCTAATCATCGTTTGAATAGGTCACGTAAGCGGGTAGGACGATTTCTTAGTCAGATTTCAAGTGTTAGGATGATTTTGGTTCGTCGGCGTTCAAGCTGCTTGTCAGTTTCGCGTCGAAATTAATAATTCATGAAGCGCCAATGCCGCAGAGAAGCGTTAATGCAGTGGCAGCCGTCGTGAAGAAGCGGAACATCAATTGAAATGGATTTTTTCGTGATACGTTTGATACGCGTGAAGGCTTCATGCACTCAAAGAAACACAGTATGTGGAATACTTCGCCAGGGGCATATAATATAAACGTGCGTTTTCCTAAGCTACATTTCTGTTCGCAGGTTTGTAGTGTACGAACGCTCTGTTTTTTCTCCATAATCATAGTATCATGAGGGGAAAGATGGAAGTGAAACGCTTTCCTGGAACCCTGCAGAAAGAGAGTGTCTGTTCTGTTCTGAATCGCTGTGGCATATTAATGTTGCCAAATGCCTACTCGATTTCAATGCATATAAAGCATGTGCACGATCTTGAAGGGATGGAGAGCATTGACGCTCCCGGCCCATATAACGTGCTAGGCTCGCTGCCTGAGTGGTTTACTGGTGGATTATTTTCTTAGTGGACATTTTGGTGGGGCGAAAATGGGATTTTCGGGGATTTGCTACCACGTGATTGTCCGAATCTCTTCAGTTTTTTTTTGCCTAGGCATCTGGAGGGGGGGGGGGTAATACACTGCATATCATAAAGATAGGACACCCCCTGAATCTGTCGGTCTCGTGTTTGTTGAGTAAGATGGATTTTTTCGTCAACACTACTGTGAGCAGGGTGTAAAATAACCCTATATACTTCTTTTGAGTAAGGTCGAATGTTTGGGGACTTTTCTAGAATAAATTTATGTTTTAAATCGCGTATCAAAAGGATAGGACACCCCTAGGGTAAATTGGATTTCTCGTTCGATAGAATCGTGTGATTACAAATTTAATGGACGATTGGCCTTTCTCGCACCTTTACTGGAACAAATACTCGATTTCGTGCATTTCCGACGTAGTTGATCTGCCTTTGCAAGTCGATTTTGCTCTATTTCTCGATTATTGCTTGTTGGAGCGCAGAAATCGACAGAAATCGCCGGCCATTGGCTCGGACCCGACCAACTAAAGTATTCCAGAGATTCTTCATTCTGTTTAGATCAGAAACTTTATACTAACCACTCTGGACAAGATAGTTATTGCCGAGTAAAGAAGCCGACCTCAGACCTGCTCATGTGAACTTCCTGATTGTCTTGCTAGAAACTGCAACTTTGTCGCTCGATAACATAGGTAAATGGCAATAGGTGTTACTCTTACATCCTCTGCTACTCACTGGAGATCATCCGACTGCTGGCGAACGCAAGCTGTAGGCGTCGTTGACGGACAAATGCTCTGACAGATTATGGGAGATCTGCGACCGCAGTTCCGACGGCTGAAGTGAACAGCTACTTCGACTATTTGTGTATGAGCGAGGATTTCTGACGATAAGGATTTTTTCTCGGTAGGTCGGATGATTGGGAGTGCTACTAAAGGATTTCGAGAATAGGTGCTGTCCACTTCATCCGTCGGAACTGCGGTCGCAGATCTCCCATAATCTGTCAGAGCATTTGTCCGTCAAGGACGTCTACAGCTTGTGTTCGCCATCAGTCGAATGATCTCCAGTGAGTACCAGAGGATATCAGAGTAACACATACTTCCATTTACCTATGCTGTAGAGCGACAATGTTGCAGTTTCTAGCAAGACAATCAGAAAGTTCTTGTGAGCAGGTTTGAGGTCGGCTTCGTTGCTCGGCAATAACGAGCTTGTCCAGAGTGGCTAGTCTACAGTCCTGTACGCAACATAATGAGGAGTCTCTGGGATATTTTAGTTCGTTGTGTCTGAGCCAATAGTCTTCGATATCTCTCAATTTCTGCGCTCCAACAGGTCTTAACCGAGAAATGGAGAAAGATCGAGTTGCAAAGGCAAACCAGCTTGTTCTAAAGTATATCAAATCGAGCTTTTGTTGCAGTAAAGGTGCGAGGAGGGCCTACCAGTCATTAGATCTGTAATCAAACAATTCTATCGAACGAGAAATCCAATTTACCCTAGGGGTGTCCTATCTTTTTGATACGCGATTTAAAACATAAATTTATTCTAGAAAAGCCCCCAGACATTCGACCTAACTCAAAAGAAGTATGCAGGGGTTGTTTAAAACCCTGAGCACAGTAGTATTAACGAAAAAGACCTATCTCGCTCAACAAACACGAGACCGACAAATTTAGGGGGTGTCCTATCTTTATGATACGCAGTGTAGGAACCCAAGATTTGTTATTCGTGAGCTTGAGAAGACCTTTTTCTCATCATTTGTGCTTTTTGTTTCATGACCTGGTTAATGTCAACCTGAGCGAACGTTCTAAACCCACATTTTTTTCTGTAAACATTCACTGAAGGCTCTTTAGTCCTTCCTTCTTTATTCAGCCTTAGAAGGGCAAGGTCCGGCCAAGACTCGAATTTTGAGATCCCCTCCTGAATCGTTCGTACGCTGAAAAAGGCACGTAGATGCTTGAGAACTGAATTCGTGAAAAAGTGGTCCGGTGAACTCATCTAACTTGAAATTCATGCTCCAGTTTGTGGAGCTTCCGAGAAACGTTTTTGGCACTGTTTTCGTCCGGCGTGCCCGCTTTTTCCGGCCCTAGTAGCTGTTTAGAAATTTCTCGATGAGATCCCTTACGGCAGTGACCCATACGTACGTTTCTTCACCCTAAACGCTGAAAAGTTTCTCGTCGTGAGCGCTGCCTTCGAGCGCTTTGGAGCCAAATATGTTCCGTTACCTAGCAAGTGTGCTAAACGAGGGTAGAGACAGCGAGAGAGCGTATGGGAGAAGGAGATGCAGTAAACGCGCGCACACGCTCGCGCTCGACAGAGGTATTTTACTTCAAAATTGAGGATAAATTACTTCGTAGGTTACAATATCTATCATCCTTAGAAGAATTTACACGTCAGCTAATTGCCCGCATGTTTTTTAATTGCTTTGTGTAAGCTCTTATCTAAAATTTGCCCTTCACACGTCAATTGATTTGATGTATTCAGGTTGTGCAATAATCGCTTTTTATGCCTTTTCTTTTGCATTTTCATGCATCAAGACGGTTTTGCAGTGTATTTAAATAGCTCTATTTTATTTATTTCTTGTTGTCAGCTCTCGAAATTATTTCACTGATTGAAACCCTCAAGCATATTATTACTAGGAGCACATCGCTTCTGGCTCAATAAACGTCGCGTGTTGTTGAAGTGAAGCATTATTTACGGAAAGCAGCGAATCGCATGTTTGCGGGCTTTTCTAAACATATTCCCTCTCTAGCCTGGGTAGTTGCCATTCTGGGGCTGCTTTTTTCGTTGCTGAAGTATTCTTGAAAAAATTATATTACATTTTTCTATTTTTCTTATTTATTTATTTATTTATTTATTGACATTTTTTCATTGTTTCTCAGAAAGGTTCTTCTTTCGACTAATTGAATATCATTTCGTTTCGGATGTGGCTTTTTTCAGTGATTTGGATTTCGGTTCGGATTTGGCCCTTGTTCAGCGTTTCGGATTTGACGTTTTTCGGGGAATCGGATTTTGGATTGACTCGTTTTTGGCATTTTTTCAGTGATTTGGGTCCTAAAAACGTCGGATTTTTCCGGACGCGTGTCCGAGTTTTCCGGACGCGTGTCCGAGAATATCCATATCAGATCCAAGGTATATTTGGCAGGTCTAAATTTCAAAGTTTTTAAAAACGAGAATTTCCTTGACATACTCCAGCGCGACGGTGTAGAAATGCAACTCAGCTAAACCTACGCGCCGTCCTCGGCGCCACATGACTTTCCCGAACGGTCCGCGGCGCATTACCGGCTTCAGCGATTGATCATCTGCTCATCGGCCGCGGATCGTCCTTGCATTTTGCTGAGAATGCACCTTTGCTATCGAGTATCTCCACTGTGCTGGGCCACCTAAGGGAAGGTTTTTTTCGTTACTGTGGACGGTCAGAGAAGAGGCTTGTTACATCGACCCTTTCACGCCGCCTCCGTGACTAGAGTCCTTCGGACCGGCTTGTGGGCTCAGTGCACGAAAAAGTTAGGGCCGCGAACGAGTTTGACCGCCTAGACGCGTCGCGTGCTAGGAGAATACGCTGTGTTCATGCGTTGGTCTCTTCAGGGGGGGGGCATGGGGTAAAGGCGCTCTATCGACTGCCTGAGCGCATGTGAACTCGTTCGCTGCTCCTCCTTTTTCGTGTACTGGGCCTTAATCCCAGCGGGCCGTAGGCGGAGCTACCACTTCCCTCGATAGTGAATACACTTCCGAGAAAATTTTGTTGATCCACTGGTTTTGAAATTTTAATAATTGAAAATTTTCAGAATAATATATAATTTAGAAGCTTCCGTTTTTGTGAAGGTAAGGCCGCCTTATTTATCCATTGAAAATGTTTGCGCTTTTCGAATAAATCAATGATCGCCTGGGATCATCATTTTGGGCCAAGTTGCTTATGGCACCCCATCTGCATCGTCCCCTCAGGCAACCCTGTTTGATCTTCCTATTTGTCGAAGTGTGCTGCCCAGGTTCTTTTAGTCAATTCCCGATTACCTTTCGACGTGATGAAGGAAAATACAGTGCAGGGCACGTGCGCCGTTACGCAGGAGCACAACGAAGCTGCAAATTCCTCTCCTTGATGATCAGAATTTTAGGATTCCTCATGATCACTTGTTAAGCTTTCGTTTCTAACGAAATTTCCTACGATCCCTATCCGAAATTTTCATTTTCGAGCCAAAATTTTAACGACCCTATCCATCACCCATTGAGAAGCTACACGACCGTGTTTTTTTTTTGAGGTCAAGCTCGCTACCACCTGCCCCTTAGTCGATCTTAATGAGCTGAAATTGACACAAACATCGACTAGCTTCTCTAGTTAAAGTTGGTGCCAATTTTTGCTCCTTGGGATCGACTGATGGACAGAAACACTTGACTGGGGAAGTCGTTCTCGTGTGACTTGGGTCCTCTCAGAGTTTCCGTAGGGTTGCTCGAAACAATAAGTCGCGCGCGACGCAGGGCCGGTTAGCACGTAAAGCTATGGACATTAGGATTTATCTCATCAGGTGGAAGGGATCGCTCCCTTTTGGACTGACAAGAGAAGGTCCTTTGGAGAAAGAAACTATTCCGAACAAAATGCAAGCGTCTACTACTGACCATCAGCTGTTCTCAAGTCAGTCGGTACTTCGGCGCCCCATTAGCCGCCAGTCATCTGGAGGATTCTAATACCCACGCACCGCCCCCCTTTCACCTCCCTTGCCGCTGCCGCTAGCCGCCTGAAGAAGGGTCCACGACCCAAGCGTTGCGAATAAAAAGCGGTTTGTCAAAACATCATCCACCGCATCTCGAGATTCAACATCAACGTCAGCAATTATTCATCAAATGAGACTCAGGAAGCAGGCGCCTAGGATAAATTTTTGGCGAGAAATTCATATTTGACCTTTCTAGCTGCGCTCCATTTCTCTGAGTGAAGTTATGAACTACAGGTCGCCTTGGGTAAATGACCATACCGTACCGTAACCCAACAACATCGCTTGAAAACTGAAAAAGGACCTCATATTTGTGTTAAGCGCCTTAATTTATTCCCCCTGGACGATATTTGAGCGGGAAATCTATTTTCGGTTTCAAGGAAGATCAAGGTAGGTTAGGGTTTTTTTATAGTTCCGCAGCCGAGCGGCACGGCGAAGTGCAATTTTATGATATTGATCACGCGGCGCGGCACGATCAATCCTCTGGAATCGCATTTCGACGCGTCGCTCGACGGCGGTGGAGGTATAAACGTCCCCGTGAGGTGGGCATAATGACAATTAACTATGGTAATCCTCAAAAACCACGAGAACTCCTGTGTGAACTGTAGTTCTCGCCCCGATTTGGGCCTACTCGAGAAGAAACCCCGATTCGCCGGAGTTTTGCCACCAACGCGTGGATAAACCCTGTCATCCCCAGAACTGAACCAGCGTCGCTTCCGTCTGCTCTTTTGCCGTTGGCTTCACTTTGTTATTAACCCCTTTATTGTTCTTGAATCTTGGGAGAGTGAATGGCGTCTCTATCAGAGACGTCATAGAAGAATATGCACTTCTTCGCAGCGTGATCGTGCTAAATTTGACGGCAAGCGGGTGTTTTCAATTTAGTGGATCGCGGCGGGGTGGTTTTTGTTATGGGCAGTGACGGCATTAGTGTGGATGGGAGGTGGTGGTGTTATATGCAGTAGGAGTGCTGTGGTAGCAGTGGTTTGCAATGGCGCGCTCTGTGCTATTGACTGAAGCGCGTTCGCTCTTCGTTTTTCCCATTTGCTGCTGCTATTGGTGTCGGTGTGTCGTGAAATAGAAGCAGCAGCCGGCTACTGCTGATTGTTCCCATGTCATTTCATAAATGGTGTCTAGGATACATTCCGCTGTGGACGAGTTATCATGGTCCCAAATATGCTACCTGACCGGCGTGTATTGGTAACTGAGATGGAACATTAATCACCCCGACGTCATGAAGCATTCAACACGCGCTCAACCACCGTGACGATGATGAATAAATAGTTCAGAAGCGTGCAATCAGCGTCATAAATGAGGTGGTTAGGGTGGTTTAATGGATTTGGGAGCAGCTGGATCAGTCAGCGACCTGGAGTGAGTCATTGTGGGACAAATTTTGGAACTATGGGTTTGGGTGGGCTTGAGGGTTTAGTGGGACCACCTGCCGCCTGAAATATTTATTCTAGCTTGTGCTGTTCCACAATTGGAGACTTTGCCGAAAATCGTTTTCGAGAATGTCCGGTCTGCGTTTTATCGAAAACCTGTTGCCACCTTAACATTTTTATTGTATCTCCTGTCATTTTCATTAAATGAAGGAAAATGGATTGCCGCTTTTTATGGCATTGGGTTTTCTTCTTTCCGGCTGTGTGTACTTTTGGTTAAATCTAATATAGCAATCGAGAGCACCTTACATCGGAATTTGGTGTCTTGTCTTTGAAGGAAAGTCTTTCTCAGCGTACTCCGAAGGGAGCGGAATGAAGTGTGTGAGGATGGCATCAGGGATGAGCTGAATTCCGACTCTCCAGTCCCGATGGATTCTGGTCTTCCGATTTTCGTGGAACGCCTCATAATGCGAAAGAAGTTGGAAAATTTTGCTATGGGTGGTCAATAATCCGGGATTAGCGGATTTCTGATGTCTCGATTTCCGCTTTGCGAGATTGAAAAGGTCGTTCCGATTATCGATTTAAGAAGTTCTGACTAGTGACTGATCAGCATAAATTGAAGTTTCGAAAAATGGTCTGCTGAGTGTTGTGGGGAAGGTCAAAAGAAACAATTTGAAGTTTGGTATAATTCTTTAATTTTTTTGGGTAGATAAAAAAAAACAAAAAAATTCTAGGTATCAGAATTTGAATCAAATCCAGCCCAAAAATGTTTTAGTGTGGAAGTTCGGTGCGCTGAACTCGTATCAAGGTCCGTTCCCAGTTTTACAGAAGATTACTGTAAGTTACAGTAGGAAAAGTATCATTCATCCACAGTAACGTATCGTAATCTTCCGAAAAACTGAAAATGGAGACCTCATATTCGTTTTAAGCGCCCCAAATATTACCTTCCTGGTCAAAGTTTGGACTGAAAATGTTCGATTTCTGAAATTCAGTTTTCCGTCGTTTTGATCTACCCAGGTGCATTACGGAAATTTAACGAACTTTAAATTGTTTCTTCTCATCTTCCCCACAACATTCAACAGGTATTTTTTGAAACTCCAGTCCCTAGTAAAGAAATTTTCGCTCGTCTCTGATGCTCCAGATAGTAAGAAATGTGAGTGTCCGTTCATCAAACCTAGATCTCAAGAAGTCACGAGTTCAAAACTGTAAATTGATTCCAAAATTCAATTTTCGTTCTCCGAGATTCGTTCAGAGGTCATTTGGTGTGCTGAACAAGAGTATAAAGTGTGTTTCCGGACTTACGGGGGTCATCTCGGAAATATAACCTTATATGTACCGTAAATCACCATAATCGTTTGATAACATGAAAGCCAAGCTCATATTCGTGTTCAGAATCCCAAATACCCCCAGGGACGAAGTTTAGCTGGCGAAATGAAATTCTGCTTTTTTAGGGTCCGTGAAAATGAACAGAATAAAATTTTAAGGAGAAAAATAATTTCAAATTTAGTCCGAAATATAAAATGAAGATTCGCTATTTATCCATTGATCACACTGAAGAACCACCTGGGAAGCCGCAAGAGTTTTTGTGCCGAAAGGAGGGGGCCGCAGAAATATCCCAGCTGCGGGAGGGGGGTCGCACTTCTCATGGACCAATCACAGCGCCACGCCTTACCCTGATGCTGACGTTATTTTGTAGACGCAGGGTAACCCGCGTGAATCCAACTAAACATATACTGGAAAAATGTATCAGTTAGAGAACTAATCAACACCAGAAACAATAGCAAGGGGAGTACGTATAAAAAATTCAACAACAACTATAAGGGGGAGAAACAGAAAAGCATCAGGTGACCTCAGAATCAACACCTCACCTGTTCTTAAACCGATTTAACTAATCGGATATCTCAAACTTGAATCGGCGAATGAAAACCTTTTAAAAAAATTTGGGTCCGTGACTTAATTTTGCGACAGAGTGGAATCCGGTTGGAATGTTCGCTTCCGTATGCAATGCGTTCCTGTACAGAATTTCAATAGTTTGAGAAGACTGCGGCGCCCACTTTACTTGTGAATAATCTCAATGTTCTGTGCGTCCAGACGAATTTATTATGTATAGCGTTGAGGATGGTTGTTCGGAATTCATGAAATGCTGGCATCTTGTTTTTCAACTGAGCGCTTTTGAGCGGCTCGATTACGAGAGGAGGAAAGTGCTGTTGTTTCTCCTCATCTGTAATATGCTCTACATCTATGTCGAGTTTTTGGCGCGTTGATAGCTTTCCAGCATTTATTGTAGTTCCACTGAATAAGGAGAGCTTTGGACCATCGTCGAGTTTAATTGTTGTGTGCAGAACCCCACCTCTCATGTAATTAGTGGTCTAATTTGTTTGTCAATAGCGAAATGACGACGGCGACTGAGAGTTGTATCTTCGCTCGGCTGTAGCCAATAATTTCTGTTTGTGTTTATAAGATGGCTATTTTTGACTTGATTGACTCTAGCTGTTAGAAGCTACACTGCGATTTATTGCAAGCTTCCATCGATTTTCCAGAAATGCTGTTTTTCAAGTATTTCTGTCCGTGCTTTCTGAAACTTTAATGTGGTATAGCTCATCAAAAACGACTCCTAACACACACTGAGTCTTGGGTTTGAATGCGTAGTTTTCCTATACGGTTTTTATTTACAGTTTAGTGGCATTAGTCCAGATTAGAGTTATTTTCTCAGATATGACCATAATAATTCCAACCCCGTATCTTCTGTTTGCCATCAGAAGACCAGCGCAACCGTTGTATGACATTCCGTGAAAATAATTTCTTGAATCATACTTTCGAAAATGAGTTCGCAGGGAAGTTATGCAGTTCTCAGAGATGAATATTATAGATATCTCACCTTCCGACGCGAATGAAAAAGAGCGAAATTCAAATTCATTTATCAGCTGAGTGTTGCGAAAACCTATACCGTACATGTTCTGAAATGGTTCTGTGGCGAAGAATTTATTAAGGTTGAGTTTCCAGAAAAAAATGCCGCATTTGTTCATTTTTCGGCCTTAAAAAAGCTGAAAAAAAGTTTTTTCTCACAGTTTCAGTTCATGGTTTTGAATGTTCTCTGATGGCAAGCAAGCGTTACCTGGTTTGCAATTTTTGTGGTCATGTCCTGAGGAAATAGCCCTTATTTGGATTAATGTCGCGAAATTGTAACTACGTTTCTCATTCGGAAACTACGCCTCTGAAACCTAAGTTTGAGTGTGTGTAAGGAATGGTTTGTGATGACCTTTAGCACTTTGAAGGCGTCGTTCGCGCTGGAGAACACTTTCCATTTTTCAGGCTCATTGTCATGAATGAGCCCGAAAGACCACACCGGTAAACTTCGGCGCGTCAAAAACCTAGGGTTGTGAGGTTGGAAGGGTTAAAGATGAGGATCCGCTACCAGTTCCCACCTGTCATCTCCCTTTCTTTTCATAGAATATTGATGCGACCGTCAAACAGCATGAAAAACAGTTACGGCACAAACTCCACGTGCAGAAACTTCGGAAATGAGGTCTCCAGGTGCAGGAAAACCTCAAAAACAATTTTGGCGCGAAAATTGAATTCAGTTTTACAGTTTGTTCAGACTGACTTCTCTTTACAAATGAAGGTTTTTCATTAGCTTTTCGACATTTTCGTTCAATAGGGAGGCCAAGCTAAAGAAGAACATGAAAAAATAATATACGGCTTGCTGTGCATAGGATGCCTTTAAGGTTTCATTAAGTTTTGCTTGGCCCAGTGTGAGATATGTACGTTTAAAACGGTATCTTTAGAAAATGGGTGGAAGAAGAGTGAAGCGGCTGATGTCCCGCGGGAGAACGAGGGGGCGTGAAATCCACTGAAATGAAATATGATTTTTTCCAGGGGGGCGGGGCTTTATAATTTTTGATCAGAAATGGAAATCGCTCACCAAAAGTTCGTCAGTGGAGTGCGGACGGTAGTGGGCATCACAAAAGGAGTTGAAAATTGAAGTAAAAGCTGGTTTTTCTTGGATAAAATTCAGTCAGGAAGTTATTGAAAAAGAATTAATCAAGAGGAGGGACATTTAGATTTTCAATATTTCTCAAAAATAGCGTTCATTAAAAGAGGGGACATGGCTTCGTCGAGGTTTGGGACAACGGCCTGCCTGACCCTGGATGGAAGTATGCACACAATGAACGTACCGTATTTGCTAGGTCTTAGATGTCGCGTTAAGAAGAGGAACTATAGGAACAAGCTTTGAAAGTGTTATGGTTCTGACTTTTGTTTGACCCTGTAAAATCTTCGTACTGATTTTTTTGTGCCGGCGTGTTATTCATACATCTGTACTTAAAGGTCTTTTTTCATTGTAGTCGTAACTGCATCCTCACTTTGTCCTTGTGTGTTTGCAGGTTGAATGAGGCATATGCATTTATGTCTTTGTCCTTCTTTTTCAAAGGCAGGAAGGTGGTTGATGGATGGCGTTAGGGTTTACATTCTTGATGGGTTTCTTCGACAAGTTGTGCATGATCTTTTTCTATTAGGTTGGTGCATAAGTTCAGCAGGTTCTTGATGAACCATTTTTTCTTTGCTCTGCTGCGATATTTTGGCTAAGTGTGATAAAGCATTTGGGAGCGCATTTCTCCCTTTATCTAATTCTCTTTGTCGCCTATCGAAAAACTTATTTGCTTTTCAATGACACGTTCGCATTCATTGTGTGGCCCAAGTACTGAACATTTTGAAATGGTAATGCCAGCCTCCTATCAAAACACCAAATCAGGTAACATTGGCATGGATCCAAATGAGACTTTGCGTTCCCCACTGGAGGTTGACGCAAACTCCGTGCACCTATGATATAGAATATGGCACCGAGTTTGCGTCAACCTTCAATAGTGAACGCAAAGTCTCATTAGGATCCGTGCCGACGTTATGCGTGATTGAACATTTGATACCAAGGAGGACTACACTATAGCACCAAAACGGATTTGCAGTAGTCTTCCAATGGGGCGAATTTTGCATTTTTGGCAAAATTCAACTTCTGCATTTTTTTGTGTATGCGAGGACTTTGAGGCCCTAAACTGCAGTTATGTGGTACATGGTGTTACCCTATCAAATATATTTATTCGACGGATTATTTTATTTTTTTCGAGTATCAAAAAAATGAATTAAAAATCGTGTTTTGAAGAAAATAGCCCATAGTTCGCAAAATAAATATCTTCGATTGAGTAATACCTCGTCACACATAACTGAAGTGTAGCGCTTCAAAGTCCTCGCATACACAAAAAAATGCAGAAGTTGAAACTTGCCAAAAATGCGAATTTCACCCTATTGAAAGATTTCCGCAAATCCGTTTTGGTGCTATAATGTACTCCTCCACGCTATCAAATGTTCAATCACGCATGGCTGAATTGGGGCTTTGATAGGAGGCTGGAATAAACATTTTCAAATGCTCAGTACTTGGACCACACACTGAATGCGAACGTGTAATCAAAAGCAAATGAGTTTTTCGACAGGCGACAAAGAGAATTAGATAAAGGAAGAAATGCGCTCCCAATTGCTTTATCACACTTAGCCAAAATATCGCAGCAGCTTAGGAGAAAATGCTTTTTCAAGAACCTGCTAAACTTATGCGCCAACCTAATAGTTCGCTGCTTATTTCCTTTTTTTTTCTGAAAATTGTGAAATTTTCTTGTACTATTGGGCTTTTCGAAAACCTTTTTGTTTCACTTCTTTCTTTTCAATTTGTCGACTACTCTTAAAAGGTTTTTCGCCGGAAATTTCAGCCATGTTCCTTGAGGTTGCCATTTTTCTCCTGAAAATTTTTACAGTTCGTAAGCTGCCCAGTCCTGCTCGGTCCTTGCCTGTAAGTAGACATGTTATAAGGGGACCGAAAAGTAATGACGTTTCTGCGCGTGTCAATACTTGATTGTCATTTATCAGCTCATTGTTCGGTTCAGAGGTGTGCCAAAGACATGGTGAGGTTATAATGACTTCTTTGCTTATAGATAATTGAATCACAATTTTTTGTATTTATATAGAAAAAGTACACATCCGGCATTGCATACTTCTTCAGTTTCGCAAGGGAAGTAACACAACAGTTACTGCCAAAAAGATTTGCGATGTTTATCCAAATGCAGTGGATATTCCGAAATGCCACAGGAGGTTTTTTTTAAGTTTTAATCGGGTAATTTTGACCTTTCCTACTCGTATCGATCAGGAAGACCATCAGCGTTAGACAACGACGTTTTAAGGCGGAAGTGGAAACAAATCCGTGTGAGACGTTCGAGGACTTATCAAATAGTCCTAAACAACCTCGATCGACCACCGAAGAACCTTTGAATCAGATTGGGAAAATAAGCAGAGCAGTGTGTGTTTGTATTCAGCGTGAGGAAACGACATTACTTCCCGGTTCCCCTATTATATTGTCATCAGTAGGCTGTGATAGTGCTATAACTCTTGGTTAGCGGTCTCAAAATACGATTTCCATTCTTGTATTCTTCTAGGTGAGGGATTACAGGCTGACGGCTCAGGATTGCTCAAGTAGGGTATTTATGTGTAATTTTGGGCGCTTCCATTAGTTAGTTGGCTTCACTTTAACTCCGCCTTGAAAGGACACCTTCGAGGACACATTCTGAAACATGAAATTGAGTTATGGATCATGTTCCGGGTTGATTCAGCTGGCAGAAGGTAGTGGGCGGCTGTACTCTTGTTATGTCAACGAGGCGGTTAATTTCGTGTAGGTAATTTAGTGAAATCGTAGGTGGCGTTCTGTAGAAAAGCAACATAGGTTGATCACAAATCTCGTATATGACGGGTGAATTAGTGATGCGAATTCCATTCCTTATCCACTAATGAATGCATGCCTGCTCCTAAAAACATGATTTTTTTATTAGAATGATTTCTTTCTGCGTAAGTATATGAAATCAATTCATGGAACTACTTCTAATCCGATATTCTGTACTTTAACTGGATAATCAACTGACGACATTTTTCTTTTCAGAACGCTCTCCACCTCGATCATTACCCCACAGCCCATCTACGACACGGGAGGTGAAATTCGAAGAAGTGGAGCCGGTTTCACCGAGCAAACAGGTAGCCATATACATATTTCTGTTTAACTAGGTGATCTAACAGCATTGGAAGTGTTATGAGGAGGGTTGGATGGGTATTGTAGTATGAATGTCTTTTATAGCTAGTCTCGATCTTGTTAAATTGCTTTTTTTTTGCTAGCGGGAAGTTTTTTTTTAATCAGTATTTTAGCACTAGGACGTCTACAGGGTATTTCAGATGACCACCTACTATAATGTCCCCATCGGAATGAAATTCCGGTTCGGCACGTGCATCTTCTAGCTGCGTGCTGCAGCAGCGGTTTTCCGCGACTGCGGACCGGAATTTCGCTCCGATAAGGGTAGTACTTGTCATCTGGTCGAATCATCGGGTCTTGATATAGACTAAAACAGTCATCATCCGGTCAATCGAAAACAGGATCATACAAAATTTCGAGTTTGTCGAAAACTCAATAACTCGAAGATTTGTGAAATCGAATTGGTCGAAAACCTGATTATCTGAAATTTGGAAAAAATGGGGTTGGTCCAAAACTCAGTTGCTCGTTAAAAACTTGTGAGTTGCATATATATAGCACGCAACAGCAGGCTCAGGAGTACGGTGTGACGATCACAGAGAGGGGCCGCAGCCTCAGGCGCCGGGTACGAGGGGGGCCGCAGGCCCCCGGTCCGTCATCATGCCAAAAATTTCCCTCCTACCGTATCAAGATTTTTTCTCGCCAAAACGGCGATTGGCGGCAGTTTTGCGCGCACAGAGCGCCGCATAGCCGTAACTTGTTTCAGAGTCCTACGAATTAAACTTGGATGTCATTTTTGAACAGCTTTGAACGAGTACCATACAAGAGTGATACGAAATAACTGAGTCAATACCCGAAATTAAACAAGAATTGTATATTTCCACATCAAAATCCCTCATTGTGAACTGATCAGACGGTCGCCTTAAGAGAAATCTGACGCGTTTCGACCTGTGGTCATTGTGAATCAAAGAAAGAAATGCAAGTATTACGAGGAAACACTAGATCAGAAAGACTTCACATAGTGTTGCCTTGGCCTCACCAAGGGGAACATGAAAAATCTGAAAATTCATTCCGTCAATTTTGTAGTGAGTTGTGGCGATGGGGCGCTCTGTCTGGACATTGACGTCTGGAGAGGCCGAAAATTTTTTATCTGGATCGGTCTGCTGTAGTGTTGATTTTGAAGTGGACCATTAAAAACAGCTGTCGGCCGGGTCCCAGGTCGATCCGACCATTTTGAGCCGATTACGGTCGGTGTGACGGCTGACGGTGTGATTTGAGCCTCGAAAACAGGCCTCATCACACCGTGTGATGTTTGCGATGAAGGCCTCTAGATCAGTTTTTGAAGCTTCATCAGGAAGATAAGTGAGAAAAGTACTTGCTTAGTCCTTCCAGAAGCCAAGCAGTCGACTATGAGTTTGTCACTCGTGACGCTGAAAAATCAGAAATCCGCTGTCTGGACCTAGACGTCTGGAGAGGTCGAAAAAAATATTTTTACTGGATCGGACTGCTGTAGTTTTATTTTGAAAGAAACCAGAGAAAAAGCTGTCGGCCAAGTCCCAGGTCGATCCGACATTTTTGAGCCGATTACGGCCGGTGTGACTTGACCTATAACGTCCGTTTTTGCTGAAAAATCGTTTGGAAGCATTGTTCGGTAGAGGCCACCCAATTTGGCTCAAATAAGGGGTTAAAGCCACAACCTTGATGGGAGGGGGGCGCATCGGATCCAAAGCTGAAGGAGGGGGGGGCGCACCTCTCACGGGCCGATCACACCGCTACGCCTTACTCTGCGCTTTCTCCTGGCTTTTCGCTTGAAAACACGAAAACCAAGTGGGTGCGGTAGAGAGCTAACCTTCATAGAAGCTAACAAGGGAAGTATAAGAAGCGTAGGTTTGAACGGTAGAAATCTAATGTCATAAGGGAATGTTCACGCATTACATAGTGAAATAGTGTAGGGTACCCGCCGCGAAAGATAGATCTGAAGGAGTTAGAGGCTCCGAAAGTTTGTCGACCATCGACCTCCTTCTAGTCTATGACTTGGTAAGCGGTGAATCCAACAGCATCGAGGACCCAAAGGGAGGAAGCGGCAGTGTTGTGCATGTCACCAGGGTTCGAAATTCCCTCAGAGCTTTTTTTTGCAAATTCACGGAACTTTCATATTTTGATCAAAAATTATATCACAACTGTCAACTTATTCTTTTGCTGCGCGATATAGCCATATCTAAAGTGAAAAAGACCCGGGTACAAGGGATTCAAGGTTTTATTTCCCAATAAAGCTTTCCCATTGTTTTGGGGAACTTTTATGATTGGGAAGTATTACCCCACATATTTTGAACCAGTTACGAGAACCATTAACTAACAGAAGACGGTGCGCTTGGTGCAGTCGGCTTCTGCGACCACCCGTAGTGTGACCGTCATGCCTCTCATTTTCCCATCAGGCAAGGCCGGAGAAATGTTCTTTGTCCAATTACCAGAGCCGGATGGTCGCTTCCCATTGAAGGGTGTATTCAAGACGAAGAAACTTTACGTCGTCAGCGGAACATCCCATATCATGACGACGTTAACAACACTTGCATTTTTCGAGAATGTTTTCATCCAGAAAATGCCGGAAAATTGTGTTCTCTTTCTCGACTCAAGGAGTGATTTTTCCAATCAAAGCGCGATACAGGCTCTAGTGCCGGCGGGGAAAAACTTGCAAATTTTGACGAAACCGTCAGGGGTAAAAAGCTTGGTTCAGCTGGCAGACATCGGGTTTTTCAGCTATTCGAAAGCACTGCTCGAACAATTTCTTTCTACCACATATTGCTCTTCAAAATTTTGAATTTTTGGGTCGTTTAAAATAATAAATGGTTTCCGGCGTGGACGATGCCTTTAAGGCCGACTACGTTCTTCACCGTCCGGGTCCTTTCGAAAATCAAACTGATCTCGAATTCCCAGTTGCGCTCGGCCCTTGTGAATATATAGGTTGCCAGGGGCCTATCGCGTTCAATCGCTGTCCCTATTGCGGAATTTGCTTATGTTTGATGCATTTTGTGCCTATTTACCATTGGTGGAAGAATTGGTTATGTATTTTGCATCCCATAAAGTGATACGGTTGTAAAAATATGTGATGTTAATACTTCCAAAACATATAAGTTCTCCAAAACAATGGAAATCCTTGATGGGGAACAAAACCTTAAATCCTTTGTATCTGTGTCTATTTTACCTTCGATATGGCGATATCGCACAGCAAAAGGATAAGATGACATTTGTGATATAATTTTTAATCAAAATATGAAAGTTCCGTGAATTTGCAAAAAAGCAGCTCTGGGGGGATTCGAACCCTGGTCACATGCCCACCACAGCCCCTTCCTCTCTTTGCGCCGTCGATGCTCTTGGCTCGATCGCTTAACAATTAATAGACTAGGAGGAGGTCGATGGTCTGCAAACTTTCGGAGCTTATAACTCCTTCAGACCTATCTTTCGCGGCGGCTACCCAACACTATTTCACCATGTAATGCGTGAACATTCCCACATGACATCTGATTTTTACCGTTCAGACCTACGCTTCTTATACTTCCCTTGTAAGATGGCCCCTGCACGATAAGTAGAGCTCTGGCTGGTCCAATCTAATTTGAGATGTTTTTGCAAGCATATCATTCCATCTGTAGGCGGCTCAAATGGATGTTTTCCTCTCACTACTTATCGGACTGTTTATCACAGACGAACATTTTGATGCGGAACATCGAACCATTCAGCAGATGAGTTCCGAGGATGTACTTTTTGTCTGGTGGTTAGTGCCGATCGAATGAAAATAGCTATCAGTTGAAAGGCCTCATCAATATACAGTGCTTACTGTGCATTTTATCCTAATCAAAAAATTGCAGATCATCTGGTTCTCGATAACTGGAGAAACAAAGGTCGCGGATATCCGACGCAAACGGGTAGATTAAAAATAGCGACACGGGAGATTCCGGGTCATCCGGATAGAGTTTTAAAGAATATTGGGGTCTTGGATCCGTCCGAGAATTACGTTTTTCGGTGAATCGAATTCTGAAACCCTCGCATTTTTGACGTTTTTCCGATGACTCAGATTTTGGATCACTGGGGTTTGGGAAAAATTTCGTTGATTGGAAATCTGATTATCCGAATCGTATATGCGGTCGGATTCAAGCTGCTATACGGCATCGGGAAAAATCTCCATGATAATCGATGTTGTAGATAGACTTACACTCAGACGCCTGGTTTTGTCCCACCTTAAGAAAGGTCTGGAAAGGTATTTTTGGCTTGACTGTTGAAGAGTTGTGTGTTTTCAGATGCCATCATCTTCGACGACGACAACACGAGGTCGTCGAGCAGAATGCGAACTGCAGCCGGTGGTTGGGGGTCGTGGGACACAGAACAGCGCCAGCGCGGCGCTTTTCAGTTCGCCGTCGTCAAAAACCAGCGCTTCTCATCGAGTAAGGTTTTTTGTAGTTTGTTTTTGTAACAGTCTCATCTAAAAAAGTGAGAGGTAGAGATCATACATTCTTTTCAAATAATCTAGAATTTTCACGCGGAAAGGTTTTTTTGGGTTTCAAACCAGACGTGTTTGCCGCGAATGATCTGCTTGTCGCCTCGAAAAACCTGCCTGTTATCCACCTGTGCACGTCCTGTTATACCATCTTTCGTGTCCTATTTGACAGCTAATCCCCTCATATGTAACTGTCATACCTACATTTCTTCGTTGTTCGTTTTCTAGACTTCCGGGCTGAGTTTGGGTGATCGGGCCTTACGCTGAGGAACCCAAAAGGGTCGCATCGCACAACGTGCTGGTTCTATGATGGTCTAGTTTTGGGTGTCGATTTTTTTTCCTGAGTGCTCCCTATTTCTTTCCAACGGTAGTACCGAATGGTGGAAAGAGCAAAAGACTTCGGCTGGGTTATTGGAAGATGATTGCGTATTTCCGGAGCCTTAGACAGGCACCTGCCTATTGCAGCCAGACATTAGGATGCTGACCCGCTCCGCTGGAAACCAAGCTATTGTACTGTAGTGGCTCACGTATGCCTATCAACCTGCTGTCGACGACTCACAAGAGAAGTAGTATTGGACGAACCGGCCCTTTCCAGCGAAGTACATTCTATTAGGTGTACTTCGCTGAGTGTGTCTGAATCTAAGTTTGTAGCTGCTACGAAGATCTTCGAGCCGAGTTACGAATGGGTTTCTCACTTGGCGTCGGGCAAAACAAGTATGGTTATAGAAATATACGGGTTATACCGGAGGGTCATACGAGTTCCTGGATACGAATGTGGGGTTCATTTCTCACTTTTCGAAAAACTTGGACAGGGAAATACAACTTTTGATGGTTTTCTAACTGCTACGAAAGACTGGCCTCGAAACTCCACTGTAGAGGTGTTTGTGTGCTCAAGACGAATCTGGGTTGCTTTTTAATAGGTTATGGTAGGTTCCGGTGTGTATGCGGTAGTTGGATCGAAGTCCCAGAATCGTATTCAGAACCCCGAATCACTCCCGAAAAAGTTCAGCCTAAGCCGAAATTTTTTATGAACATCCTAAAAATTGCCTGATGGGTACCCTTTATTGTGGGTAACTAAGGAAACCCATAGGCAACCCTGTTCGGTGATCTCCGTAGCAGCAATAAACTCGGATTTGGGAGCACATTCAGATGTAAACCTAATTAGAATATATTTAGTTGCAAAAGGCTGGTTGATCCAAAAAGGTATCCCTAGTTTTTTTTGCCTGTTTAGTTTCTCAGCTCTCGGAAGGTGACGCTACGTTACAGCATGCACAATGTAAATGCATCTACACCTAGAATCGGCGCTGTAGGAATATCAAATCTGATTTTAACCATTTCTGATTTACGTTTGCTCAAGCTTTTGTAAACCTCCCAAAGTCCGAGAGAACTTCGAGTTCGCTTTGAGCTCCACGAGTAGAATCCTGAAATTTATCTGAAGGGTGCGTAAAATTTGACTATCCGGATGCCCTATTTGGTTCTAAGTGGATCATTTGATTGGGGTGTGAACTGCTTAGAATCACTGTTAAACCGAGAATTATACTGTTTCTCTTCTTTAAAGTTTACAAAAAACTGATGAGCCAGGCTCTTGGGGGCCGTTAAAATCGGCTTCATTTGCACCAAATCATGCTCACGAGGGTGTCTGAAAAAGGGTTCGCCAAATCACGCACCCGGGGGGGGAGGCTGAATAAATTTGGCCTCCTCCACACCTCGTTCAGTATCCTGTGTTGTTTCCCCGATTCTCTCTAGGAGTGGGGTCACTTTTCATGAACCTCGGAGCACCTAGTTTCAGAAATAGTTTCAGTACAGCAATTGCGTGATCGTAAAACAAGGGAGAGATACGTTTAAGCAGCTTTGCCCGCGAAGCGTCATAAAAACTCTGCCCTATTTTCGTGTTTTATGAAAATCTGTTTCTTTATTGGGTGGGTTGTTTGGATG
The DNA here is from genome assembly GCA_029168955.1 of Aplectana chamaeleonis. Classification (NCBI taxonomy): domain Eukaryota; kingdom Metazoa; phylum Nematoda; class Chromadorea; order Rhabditida; family Cosmocercidae; genus Aplectana; species Aplectana chamaeleonis. Next base: position 82,201 of record JAPDOI010000495.1, on the reverse strand, counting down.
TTCATGAGGATTCTGGAGAATTCTGAGTGTGTGTGATCATAGTGATATTGCTTTAATGCACCTGTGATCTGAGTAAATCCGGCTTTAGTTTTTATTTTTGGACGTAGGACTTACTGTGGAATAGCCTTGATTGCCTCGTGACATATAAAGCTAGAGTCGTGTACCGTAATAAGATTGGTCACCGCTTGTTGGGAAATTTTGCAGGAAACGCTGAATTTTTCGACGCAAATCGACATAGCGGCAATTATTGCCAACGTCCTTGTGGAGCTGGGCCTTCTGCTGATGACATTCTTCATTGAACATGCGCTTTCTATGTTCGTCTGGTCGAACGAGATCAAGCAGCTTGCAAGGATGCCAAGATTACATTCATTGAAATGTGCCGAGTTGTCATCACGATGTCATCGAGGGAGCGTCGACTGAGCGTGAGGTTCTGGAGTATGCCCGGAAGATGAAGAGTGGAAAGGCAGGTGGAGACGACAGCATCAACGCTGAGATGCTGAAGGGTTAAGTATCCGTGAAAGGACCAACACTGCGGATACAGCCTTGCTTGTATTGCATCTAGTCGCTACTTCGTTACGAATGACAATCACTCCTCTCATGATTGCAAAGTGCTCCAAGTGAAAACGCTCCGTGGGAGACGTCTCCGGTAGCTGCATCGCGGTGGCGAAGTTCTACATATGTTGTACTGCGTCTCTGATCTTGAAGCGATTAGCAGCGACTGTCATTCAGTTGCCGGGACTATTGATCGCAAGTTGAGACGTGTACTTAGTGGCCACTAGCCATTACTTTTCACCGACTGATTGATTTGCTTCGGTTATTCATGGGCTGGTGCACTACAGGGGTCTGCAGAGTTGCAGCGACTGCCGATTGGTCACCGAGCGTGAGCCTTGACGCGGCGATAAAAATTTTTCCGGACATTATCGTCGCGGCGTCGGTTGCCGCTCTTTAGCAGTAATGGAGGGCCGTCGCGTCGTCAAAACACTGCGGTGCCCCCCTCGTCATTGTGCGTCGGTCGCTTCTGTCGCCGAATCGCGTCAGCGATATTGTATCACCCAGCGCTGTTCGTTGCTGCGTGCAACGCCGTTTCCACATCGCTGCTGCAGCGCGTACCCAGTCGCTGTTGTCGTATATAATAGCGACGCAGTGCAAGCAGCGATCCACCCGCCACTAGCCAGCGATCCTCCCGCCACTAGCCAGCGATCTGCCCTCGATGCCACATGTGAGTTAATCCGATGGTTCGCACCACGGTCTCCGTGTGGTGGACCACCCCCCCCCATTAGCCGTGGGGAATATCCCCTCAGCTGCTAAAAATTATTCTTCGGCTTCTGAGTGATCCTTCAAAGGTGATTGAAGTCACCTTCCAGGATCGGCCTCGAAATGTCGAGTGAGCATTCAGTGCGATGGAGCGCCTTTTATACCCTTCGGTTTGCTTACACTGAGCATGTTACTGATCCCAGAAAAGAACTCGTCAATGATTGACAAGTTTCACCGAGTAAATTTTGAGCGGGTGGATCGCTGGATATAAAAGCATTGGCGGGCGGATCGCTGGCTATCAAAGCACTGGCGGGCGGATCGCTTACAGGCTGCAGGCTGATCGCTGCATCTCATAGCCCAGCGAGCTGATCGCTGGCTATCAAAGCCCTTGCGGGCGGATCACTGGCAGGTTGCGGGCGGATTGCCGCTTTGGAGCTTGATGGCGATTCGCCCGCTAGCGTGATCAACTTTCCCAGGTGCCGCTATCCGCCCGCCAAAACACAGAGATCTGCCCGAGCAGACAATGAGAGGCAGCGATCCACCCGGCGAGGCCACGATTGGCAGCGATCCGCCCGCAACTTGCTGGCGTACCGCCCTCTGAGGCCTTGATTATCAGCGGTCAGTCCGCACCTATTGTCTGAGTAGCCGATTCAGTCAAGTAATTATGCGTTTTCTTCCTCTGTTTTGTGTGAGACTTCTTACCAATTTTTTGGTGAGCTTCCATCGCCCTAACGACTATCTCAAACCAGTGGGTGGTCCTTTCCCAGGGAGTGGAAACTAAGGCGGCTCTACGGTTGTGACGCTCGCTTTTCCCTACTCAACTCAGCATTTTGAATTATCAAGTAATTATGTCAAACCTTCGATAGGATGGAGACGCACCTCATATTCGTGTTTTAAGCCCCAAGTAACAGTTCAAATTCTATAGGTATGGTAAGTTACGGCAGGCACGTTATCGTTTTGCTACTATCGTCTTGCTGCCGTGGAAGTTAGCGACTGCTCCCCGTATTATCTAAATTCAACTCTGGTAGTTCGTCATGGTAGATTAGGTCGGTCTCAGCAGCTTTCCGATGTTTACTTGACTTTATTAGCTTACGTCGGCTCAGAAATGCAATCTTCAGATCTAATAATGTGGACAAAATCGGCTTTACTTCCTTTCAAATCTGAGAGAGGTTGCACAAGATTTTGCAAGGAGAACAAGCTTTGTTCTTCATTGACGCCAGTTCTATCCTTTTTACCAAACTTAAGTTATACAGGCAATACAAAACATTACTTAACTATCCTCATTCAGACGTCTTCGATAGAGGTGTCAATATAGCAATGTCAGAGCCGCCAGAATAGATTCCCTTCAATTGAAAATCTAAAAGGCATCCCCTCAAATAGCTGGGAAATCTGAATTGCTGAGCCAATCCTTCCTAAGGACTCAAAAGAACCAATAACAAGTTTCAATGGGGTGAAGCATCGTACTGCGGAGTAAACCAAGTGATATACGTGCAGGGTCAAGCAGGCCGTAGTCCCAAACCTCGACGAAGCTATGTTCTCCTCCTTTCGTGTCCGAAGTTTTTCAAAAAATATTGAAAATTTTAACGTCCCTCCTCTAGATGATTTTTAAGGATCTTAGTTTTGACTTGATTTTCCCAATCTTCCTGTGATGCCCACTACCGTCCTCACTCCACTGACGAGCCAAGGGGAGTGATTTCCATTGGGGTCAAAAATAACGCCCCCCCCCCCAGAAAAAACTCATATTTCATTCTAGAAAGAAAAACGATACCGTCACTGAGCTGTGACATAACTTGTTAGGCAAAGGAGAGAACTCTGATGTAGTTTTCATAGCAAGTTGTCCCTACTCTAATATATTCGAATATTTCATTACTCCGAACTCACGGATTCGTTGTTCAGTCAATTTAGGGTATTCTATCAACCCTTCAGTGGCAATGCATACTGTGAAAGCAGCGCTGTTCAGCAGTGGAACGTACTTTTACAATAATAACTTTATTCACAATAAGTACAATGAGCAGGTGTGATAGAATTAGTGGCCTGGTGAAGTTGAATGAGGAAAGCTTTCAATAAGCACATCCTAATACTCGTTGTAATCAAATCTGCTGCGGAAAATATTTGCCATTAAAACGTTCTGATCGAAACGTTTGCCGACGAACCGCTGTAACGCCTTGTCAGCTATTAGAAAATCCGGTCCATCAAAGCCCTCAGGATAGACTCTGCTCCATTAGTATTTGAAGAAATCGGCGTAACATCAACACGAATTCAGTACAAATGCGTGAACCAGATCAAATTTCAAATTCATTCCATGCAGCTAGGCTTATGTGATATGACAACAAGTAAAAACACAAAAACAAAAAAAGCAAATCCAAAAAATAATAACATGATACTGCCAAAAATGGCATTATAACACAACTGATTCCTGTTGAAGATACTGGCTGACAACAGTTCTGAAACCGAAATAGATGGAAGTAACTTGCAGTCTCTTGCTCAGGCACAGATAATCCAATCTCTGCCGAATCGTGAAGAAGTGCTTCCTAGTCTGGGAACGAGGCCTACGTAGGCTAAGAGCTCGCGCATTGAATATCGGCGTCGAACAGGTAATCGAATAACTTTCCCAAAACGTTGTTATCACTGGGGTGAGACTCCTTACGCTTGCATGCCAGTCGGCTTGGAATCAACTCAAGTAATTTTTGAGTGAACATGTGATATTGAAAGCCCATAAAGCTCAGATTGTGATCTCTGTTCTGATTCTTCGGTCCCGCTTAGCTCTGCCTCCAACCCTACTCACTCCCAGAAGGGAAATCTTTTTCCTGACAGTAGTTTTTTTCGACACAGGCTTTACTAACCCTCAGGATACCGCGTTGTGCAGAAAGCTGGCAGTTGTCCTTGCTTCGAAATCTGCCTTTGACCAAAGCGTTTTAATTAAATTGCCCTTGCTGATTCAATTATTACAGCTCATGATTTCCTGATAGTTTGAAAACTAGTTTTCCAAATGGGCATAGTAATGATCATAATTCTTTTTTTTTCAAACCATAACAATTTTTGCCATTCGGGCAAATGCTATTGCCCGATACTCCTGGTTGTGGATTCAGATTAAATCCGCCAAAACAGCCTTATTGTTGGTTGTTGTTTACTGTTAAACGGCGCTTCTAGTATGTTATGAAACTGTTGAAATTGTGTTTAATATACGTCGATGTCGTTTACAGTCCCTGTATTATGTGAATTGCAGACTCGATCGTCGTCGAAGAGTCAGAGTCCGCCAGTGAAGCGTGTTAGAACTCCAAGGCTCCCGCATACGCCGCAAGGAAGTCCACGAAAATCACGAGCAGATCGACGACGGTCGAGCTTCGCTAAGATTCCAACTTCTGCCGATGAGACAACGGCCACGGAGGACGAGGTAACAACCGCAGCAGAGATGAGCGAACGCGAAGGCACTGTGAGTGGTTCTCTTTTATATTTCTACGAGTTTTTGCAATTTTTTTGTTCAAGTATATCGTTCCTTGAATTGCGACCACGTTGAGCGTCACCTCCACCATCTGGAGATTATATGAAATCTCACGGGTAAATCAGGCTTTACTAGGCACAGAACACCCAGGAAATGGCAGCATGCACGCTCAAGAATGATATCGATTTCACGCTACAAATTGAAGATTTGAAGCTGGTAATATGGGAAACTGACACAAAAACCGGGAAAAAGCGCGGTGCAAATAGAGAAAGAACAAGGTTGGAATTGTATTCGAATCAAGTGGACGAGTTACACTGATGCATACACGTTCGTTTAAAATAGCTAATCTAGCTACAAAGTGGTCGAGATACCGCACCTGCTAGACTTTTACGGCCAGTACTAGAAGGCTTGATCCGTTGGAAGCATAAAGAACTAGCCAAGGTGACCATATTCGAGCAATCGATTCGGACGAGTTCGCGATAAGGAGCGGGAACTGCCGAGGGAGTGGACGGGCACTACATGTTTAACCCAGATGCGATCATTTTGAATCGTTTGTGACGCTTTCATTGGCCTAAGCGTTTTACCAGGAGCCGTACGATCCATTTAAGGTCCCTAGCTTTTTTGCGAGCGTGTGTGCTGTCTTTAAAGACAGTGTTCAGGACGGAAAAGAGTCTGTTTTTTTTCGGCAAAAACAGTAAGCTTTGGGTCCCTGTAAGGAGAGGATTTTTCGGCAAAAACAGTAAGCTTTGGGTCCCTGTAAGGAGAGGAGGAAAGGAATTACGAATAAAAACTATCAGAGAGTGGGTGAAACTCCCGTGGACCGGCCGACCCATTGTATCACTCCGCCCACTTCGTTTAACAGTTGTCCTGCGCTCGTTTCACCAGAGGAACAGACAGCGCATTCTTGAATATCCATTATCGTGAAAAGTTCTAACGTCCCAGCATGTGCACTGGCCCATCCTATGTTCGAAGAGTTCTCGGTAGAAGAAACAGAAAACAAAGTCACCTTTTCAAGAATTTTGAATCGTAAAACCTCCTCCGCCGTGAGGTTTGACGCTTTGTCCGCAGTTCCGGAAACGTACCAAACAGGCGTAATCAAATATTCCAGAGGTCCCCTCAAAAGCAGTGTTTGTGGAGAGAAAAGTTGCTTGTTTTTGGGCGAAATCGTAAGCTTTGGGTCCCTCTCAGAAGAGTAAGAACGGAAGTACGACGAAAAACGGCCAGGAAGTGTGGTGAAGATCTCGTGGGCGTGCCGACCCGTTGGAGTGGCTGGTACAATAAGTAAAATGAGTAAACCACCTACATTGGCGATGGTGGGAATGTCCCATCACTCCTGTTTTGGAGGACGGTAAAGACGGGGGGTGGAGAAATGCAGGGCGGGGCCAACTTCTCACTTGTGTAGCGACATTGTGGGTCGTTTTTGACGCTTCAAAATGCGTAGGCATTGTGTTCTTAGCCATACCATTCTATTTCCGTGGTTATCTCAGCCACGTTTACGAGCGTGTATGATGCCTTTAATCCTGAAAAAAAAAACTGACAAGTGTTCTTGTCACGGAGTTTGCCTTCAGAGTGTAAAGAAAGTGCGCTTGGATGAAAATCAAGATGTGGAGCTCCCGTGTGGGCAAAAAATAAGATATTGAGCGCTGAAAAATGAGACAATGATTGCTGTGATTGTTTTTGCTGTTGACTTGCTACACATCACGTCTTGATATGGCGCTCATGAATGGCATGAGAATAATGGCCGCGGAATGGAATGGTTAGTTAGAGCAAGCGAGGAGGGGAGGAAGAGGGAAGAGTTTCGATTCGCCTCCTTTATTCATTACTGAGACGAGGGGGGAGCAGCACCACACGCCACGCCAGGCACATATCCATCCCCATTGTTGGTTGTTTTTCCGGTTCGCATTACGACTTTAGCGGCTAGTTTCGAGTTTTCTTGCGGTTTTCGTGTTTTAGGTGACCAGGAGTAATTGAGTGAGTGCTAGACGATTTTCTATCCATACTTTATGCCCGTTTCTATCTACTTTTGCCAGAAATGAGGTGGTCATTGATGTTGTGGAACAACGAGTCGATGGGTCTTGCATATTTTAGTGCAGTCTCTGTATGAATGTATTCCAGATGGGAGGATAAGTTGCTATTGATGTGCAGGAATTATGAACTCCCCTCAGCCGCTGACCCTAACTTGGCCCATGGTGTTCCATGGTCTCAGGGATGGCAGTGAATCGTCTTTTGTTCTTCAGTCTAGGTCAAGAACGGGAAATCACTCTTTTTGCGAAGGACAAGTAGGGTCGTTCATGCATCCAAAAAAAAGCAGAACGGGTAGCATTTTGGTCTCGGAACAAAACCGTTAGTGGGAGTTGTCTGAACACAAGCTGGATTTTCGTAAAAAGGCTTTTCGAACGTTTTGAGGGAGATTAAAATAAAATGTTCCGAGATGTTGAACATTCCTTAGAGGCAGTATTCACGATGAAAACGGTCTTCGGATTTTCACCTGAAATGGGGTGTACCAGCATCCATAGCAGCAATAATGGCAAAAAACAGTTAGAAGCTAGCCATAGATAGCCCTTATACGGCCCTCTAACTTGGCTGTGCGGTGCCCGCACCGCCCACTCATTCAGCGGCTAACAAGAAAATAAAATGGGCAGGTAGAGTTATAGCGCATACAAGTTTGAGGGCAGTGTAGGGCTATCTATGAATCGTTTTTAGCCGTTCTTTCGCTGCTAGTGTTGCCATCGACCCCGGTAAATTCGATTCTTATGAAAACTTCAAGACCGTTTTCATCGATAACACTGCTTCAAAGGCAGCATACAAAGTCACCAGAGTGGTTGAGGTGGCTACGTTTATGGGGTCGTACGGCTTCTAGTAGCACGCTGGCTCCGCTGCCAGCGCCAAAAACGAGTTCAAATTACCGTATCTGACCCGTATGAGTCACCGAATCATCTTTTCTCTGCCCACTTGATATGGGTTCCGCCCTTTTATACAAATACGTCTCAATATTAAATGCTGAAATGTGGTCATTTTATTTCGTTTTTGACGCTTCTAACGGCGTTAGCGTTCCAGTAAAGGCCGTACGAGTGTATTAGCGTCGTTATCCCAATCAATTTGATGTTATTTCAACAAAAATACAGTGTAACTCGTCCACTTTTGAACCAATACAGACGGAACCGTTACTTTTTCCTTTTAATCGAATTTTTCTGGGTTTTTCGTCAATTCTCAAAACTAACAGCTCCAGGCCTTCGATTGATGCCATAAGTTTTGTATCATTTTTGAGCGTGTATGCTGCCTTCAAGGGCACAGTACACTGTGGCAATGTATTTGAGATTTTCCGCTTGTCTTGAAGGATTTCTCACGCTGAATCAAATTATGTCTCTGGTATCGTACAAAATCCCGTGCGAACGGAGGTGTGGTCCCTCAGAGATTGTCTAGACTTTGGCGGCGAATGCGTGTGGACGGGTTGTCCGAGGCTCATAACTACCGTCATTAGCATATATTGTATGCGAGCTGACTTGAATGAAGGGAAGAAAGGGGCTACTGTTTGAAAACCATCGCTCGTCCCGCCACTGTTAAAGGCACAGTCCAACCTCAGAGGTAATTTTTGATATTATGGTCCGGTCGGCGCCTATAGCAACCCTGCCAAGCGCGAAATCTCAATTCGCTGAAATAACCGAGAAAAAGCTAGGAAAAAGTCGGCCACGCCCCCTTTAAAGAAAAATAGGGTAACGCCCCCTGCCGGGTTTCCGACCTCAGTAGAGAAGAGACGCGCGAATGATTTAATTCAAAACCTATGTTCTTCGATTTGTTTTAGGTCTGGCTTTATATTGTGGCCTGCTTCAGAACTATGGCTGCGAATAACGAGAAAATACAGGCACGAGACAACTCGTCCACAAACTTCTAGCTTTTCAAAATCGATTTTTTTAAGGATCGTAACTCCGCTCGTAGTGAGTTCTGAGTGATTCTGGAGACACCGTTGTGATCAGCGTGGAATTTTCTCCAAGATATGCAGAAAAACGAAAAATCGATTTTGAGGTTGGGCTGTGTCTTTAAGCTCGAAATGTCTGAGGGGGTGTGGCAAAGGTGTTCCTTGCTGCAGGCGCGTAAAGTGGTTTCTTTTTATATATGGCTAATTCGGAGGAATTGAGAGCTCGCAATTGGCAGGTGTTATATAGGGTGGGTCTGCTTTACAATTACGTTGCAGTCTCAGACTTTCGTCGCTGAGATTGGGAAGAAATCTGAGATTTTCACATAATTGTTAAAGGCAGTGATCGCGATGAAAAACGTTATCGAAAAAAAACTACAAAAATCAGCTTAGATCGAAAACAGCTCAAAAACTATGAAGGTAGCGCGCCGAAAAACGGGCTAGAATTAGAGTTTCTAAGGCCCAAAGATGTCAGTTCGTGCCCAGCGCTGACCAAAAAGATCGCAGTCTCATGTCGAACAGTCAAAAATCATCGACCCTCAGAGGAAGAAATAAATGCAAATTTACCAAATAAAACAGTTGAACAATTGAAGCAAGCATTTCAGTCAATGTTTTTGACTAGATGTGTACTTAAATCCGGAGGCTCATTGATCGAAATTCAATTTTAAGCCAGCTGATGTTCTCGATATTAGAGATCATCGATGCCGGTGATGTGGGGTGTACTCGTCCACCATCAAAAGACAAGGAAGTTCAGGCTTAGAACAGCGTTTTTTTTTCGCGATTTTTTCTTATAGGTTCTACTAATCTATACTCAGAAAAGGGTTTAGAGTGGAAAAGAAGACGAGCATATTTGAGCGCGACCACTACCTTTAAGTAGACCACCCCCTTTAAAGGCAGCAGACACGCTCAAAAATGATATAGATTTTCATACATAAATCGAAAGTTTGGAGCTGGTAGTATGGGGAACTAACGAAAAAGCAACGAAAGCTGTGTGCTGATAGGGGAATTACTGTTGTTTTTGCTATGGGGGGAAAGTGGACGAGTTACACCGCGCGCGGTTGAAGCAGCGAATATTAGCGGCGAAACGGTTAAGAATGCGAAGCCGATAGGCTCTTACAGCCTATACTAGAGCGCTCACCTCCTTGGAAGCTTCGAAGACCAGTCAAAGTGACCGCATTTGAACGACCAATCTGGACGAGTTTGTATTTGGGAGCGGAGTTGTCGGAGCTCATGGGCGGGGTTGTCGAAAGTTTTCGACTTGCATTGCTAACATTGAGAAGTTTTGACTCTCTGCTAACGCTTTGTTTTCGAGCGCGTCAGCTACCGTGAAAGGTGCGTTGTAGATGGAAGGTATAAAGGAATCCTCTTTACAAATTCCAGAAATTTTTTGGACAGTGTCTTGTGAGCCAAGATCCCTTCTGCGGCTTGGGAGTAATGATCCGGTTTTTAACTGCACCATACATATCCTTTTACCGAAAGTCCGAGTCGGTCGGCGTAAGCAGCGGAGCAGTCGGTCGCGCTAAAGTATTACTATTCATAGCTATATTTAGGCGTAGCCCCTCCCCCCTTTCAACCCATCATTCTATGAAACACCGCATCCACAGTCTCTCAGAAGGACTTACGACACACTCGAAACACTTTGTTTTTATGGCTACAACGTTGTCTAGCGCACGTCATAATGAAATGCAACGTCTGCGACAACTATGATTTCGTTATAAATATAAAGTAATGAGGCTCCATGACGCGGTAAGTCGAAGGAAAAAGCAAAAACTCGATAGTAATAGAGTAAAATGCCCCCATATAAGCTGGGATAACCCCGCCTTAGTATCCAATCATCCTGTAACATATAAAGCCGGCCTCCACAGCTCAGCAGTTCCCAATCAAGCCTAGGCATTCGTAAGGAGCTCCTCCATTTAGGATCTCGCCTGTAGTGGGGTGACTTTCGCACTACATTTTTCATCTTGAAGTTGGTTGAAGATTTTTTCCTCACACTCTTTGTGGCGTACCTCAGGACCACCTGTGATGGATCCTCACGGAGATATTGGAAGGTCCATGCGTACCACCATGTGTGTAATGGAGTCACGTTGTTCCCTACCAGTTCGCTAAACGTGTGACGTGGGGAGAAATCGGGTCAATCCACTTAGGCGGTAATGAGCGACGGCTAGGATTACATAGTGTTTTTGCTGGCGGCATGTTGCAATAGTGGCGGGTTTACCTTGTGAGGAATATCGACCACTTGCAGAATGTTGTTTTTCGCTCTAACCATGAGCGGAAGAGGCGCGACGGCGGTGGCTATGCGTTCTTCGTCGTCGTCGATTGTTGTCGTCGCGTTATGAAGTCGGCGTCGATTTAAAACCGCACACAAACCGAACGGCCCGCGTATTATTCACTAACTGCGTGTGATGTTTGCTCAGAGTGATATCTGTTGACAACCAAGTGTTTCGAGGTGTCTCACCTTGGGTTCTGTCCGGTTCTTCGGTGCTTTCGTTAAGTAGGTTCTAGAAACTAGCAAGAGTTATTATTTAGCTGTAGTCATCTCATTCATGATTATTCCAGAAGAAATGAATTTTCGTGTAAAAGAAGTGATTTTTCATATCTCCTGTAACGCGTGCGTGTGTGTGTGTGTGCGTTGTTGCGCCCTCCTTCATCCCTCCGCCATCATTGGGGGGTTGCTGTCCCGCGGGACAACGGTGGGGACTTGAAATTTTTTGAAAATTGCGGGTTTTCAGGGGAGGACGTAAAAATGTTGGACCGAAAAACGAAAAAAATTGGAAAGCGTTCAATACAAGTTAACCTGTGACTTCACGTAACTTTCTACTAACAAGGGAAGTATACAAAGCGTAGGCCGGATTTGCGGAAACGAATTGTATGGTCGGTATCTCTTGAGCATGTATTGTAAAAGTTTCCAGTTCCCCCCCCCCCCATCAGCTGGTTCCAAAAAGTTATGATCGTTTTCAAAGTTTCGCTAAAATGTAAGGGTACTCATTTTAGGGTGTTTCAAAAAAATGAATTTCGCTAAAAAACTTGTATGGAAGAGAAATCTAGTGCGCTAAACACGAATCTGGGGTCCCTTTGTCGAAATTCTGAGGTTTACTGTAGGTTACTGCAGATAATATGATATTTAGGCGGCAAACCCTACCTGAATTCCATTAGAAGTTTCTTTTCTGATCAACCTTTAAAAGCACACTTTATCAAAGCACCATCTTGACCCATTTACCCGAGGCCTGATTTGGGGACAGCGCACGCTTGGATCGCGTGAAATATATCGTCATCGTATTACGTGCTCCATCGGTTGGATAGGCTGGCTCGAACGGCCAGCCATTGCAAACTATTTTTCTCTCTTTTTCACATTTATTATGTAGCTGCCAGCCAGATATAGTGAGTACCGGGGTTTTAGCTTCCGAAACCCTCCCTTTCCCATTTCTGTACCTTCTGAGCTTAGACAGATTCGGTTTTGACGGTTGAGCTAATTTGGCTAAAGCATCGATATTCTGATGCATTAGTGCTAGTGAAACATTTCAGGACTAAGAAAATAAAACTCGGGGGATAATTTTTAAAAAACCTGAAAATGAGCTACAGAAAAAAGAAGACATAAGGTGCTTCAAAAATGAAAAAATTGAGAAATTTGCAGCGGTTTTCCCCAACTCAGCGCGCCTCTGGGAAAACTCGCCGCTACAGTGCCAACAATGTACCGCTACTCTCGACTGTACCGCGATTCGCGAACATTTTTGCGCAGAGACGATTCAGTTGCAGTGTCTTAAGCCAAGATCATAGTTCTATCGCGGAGTGACGCGATGACATGCTTTAAATACGATTCGACGCGCGACGCGATATCGATCGATATTCATCAATGCCATGTCATCGCGCTGCGCCGCGATGAGAGTGTGAACCCGGCCTTAAGCCTCAACAACTCCGCGACTGACCCAGTGAATGACAGCTCAAAACTAAGCTCAAACTTTTCAGAATTGAAGCTATTATTCTAGAATTAGTGAAAATCTATTCGAAAAAAAAATGAAAAATTATTCGAAAAAAATTGTTCGAAAATTTGAAAAATTTGATTTTCGATTATACTCGAAATTTTGAAATTCGAAAAATCTGTATTTCGAATATATTCGAAAATTTGAGATTGTAAAAAAATGATTTTCGAATTTATTCGAAAATTCGAAGGTTTTTACAGTTTTGCCCAAGTGTAACCTATACTCACCGTAATCTACCGTAAGCTATAGAAAATTGGCAAACGGAGTTCAGACCGGCTAAAATCAGCGTACAAGGAGTTCAGATTCGTGTCAAGCTCATCAAGTTACCGCAAGATTGTGATTTTGAGACACGTCTATCGAAGAAATCTGGATGTGGCGTTTTTCCTCAAATTTTCCCCCGGCAGGGATGCTTCGAGCGAATGAAGCCGAAAACTTGGGAAAATCGACAATCAAACCTTAGATTCGTGATCAGCTCTCCAAAAAAAACCCACCTTGCAGAACTCAAAGTCAAATGTGGAACAATTCTCTGAAGCGTTTTCAGAACCACTATATGGTAATAGTAGCCGCTCAACCGAAAATCCGTACAAGTCTAAAACGCTGTCGGTCTGCGCAAAGTTCGGAAAACGTTCCCCCAAACTTTGCCCAGAGGGGTTGTTTTGGGCGCTGAACACGTTTCCAGATTTTCTAAAGTTTACTGAGCGGTTGGGAAGGTTCAACAACCACAAAAAAACCGTTTTGGGCTTATAGCTTCTCGGAACCAGCTGCTCGGGACGGGGTACTGCACAGTTTTACTATTGATATCCAGGAGATACTAGCAATACAACTCGTTTCCGCTGATCCGACCTACGCTATGTATACTTCCCCTGTAAGGAGCGTGGTGTTGATTACAAACGAAAAAAATTGAAAAATAAAAAAAAAGTTGCAAACATCAATTTTTGTCGCGAATTTCAACTTCCAAACTTATCGAAAAAAATCGGATATGGAATGATGCAGAAATTTACCGCTTTCCTAGTAATTTGGGCACCAACCGGGGGGGGGGGACGTAGCCTTTTTGATAAAAGGGCAACGGTGTGCTTGACCCTACCCTCTGCTCTCTCGCTGTCTCTAGACTCCGCTTCACAGACGTCTGCAAATGAACGATGGGAATTTAATGTTTCACGACGTTTACATGAGTTTAGAGCGTAAATATGTTATGACGGCGACGTTTGCTGAGTTTCGGATGAAATTTCATAGTCAGTTATCAAATTAATTGCTGTTATGCACTCAGCGGAATTAGGGGTGGCAGTAGACGTTACAAAGAGGCCCTTCCGACGAATGTTAAACGGCGTTTTCCTGATTAAAAATTGACCATTTTCAAGGAATAAATGTTCGATAAAAACGACCGCGAAGTGAAGGTTTTGTTGGCCCAGTACGTATGCTTAGCCCGCCCCGCACCTCGGTCTGACGAGCTTGTGGTGCCGCGGACGTTCTTATAGGGAAAACTTTCTTTTTATTGGCGCAGATTAATACACCCACGTGATAAAAAAATAATAGCTTAAATCATCAATGATTAAAACCAAGCAACCAAGCAAGTATTCAGAACAGCTAACAGTGAAAAAAAGAAAACAAGAAATTTGTAATAAAACGATCAATCGAATTCGTTAAAAACTTTAAATTTACTACACGGGTAGCTAAACGTCTGAACGTGGGCAGAGACAAGTGCATCACATCCTGATCGAAAACTTCATTTAAAAAAACTCCGCCACGTCCAGCTTGATCGATTCTCTCACATCGAAAACTAGCGGGGCGCGTAAATTCGTCCGCGCCCTGGACCTGTAAGTAAGAAACCGCTATTTTAGCTTTTTCTGAGCGTCTTTCTTCGCTGTTCCTTCAATATTCGATAACTCACGACCAAGCAACCCCAAGAACTCGAATATGATATTCATCATGAACACTGCCTTTAAGGATAACTACATTATCAAGGCAGTGGTACGCCTTTGAAACAGCATTCGAATTTTCACTAGAAATGGATGGGCTTGAGGCTCACTGCAAGAGCAATCTAGAGTACGGTGCCTAATCTTGAATGTGCTAAGCCCGCCACGCCCACTTCCTCAGCAGCCACCAAGGAAGTTGGCGGGTTTGGCATAGCACATTCAAGTCTTGGGGCCGTTTAGAGCTGTTCAATGCTCATTTTGAGCCACTCTCGACATAGGTCTTGCAGTGGTTCTCGGACTCGTGGTGAAAACTCGAAGGCGGTTCTTATCGTGAAAGCTGTCTTCAATTATCGTGATTTGAATTGCGAAGATTTTGTGGACGATTTCTCTTCGGTGTTTTTTAGCCATTTTCTGCCGTTGTGCTTCAGTGAACCACAATGGAAAGCAGGACTGGAAAACAATGGGAAAGAGAGATATAGCGAATATTCGCCCCCTCTGAATTCGAAGACTAGTTCAAAGTTCGCGTCGTAAGTCGTCCGTGCCGCAATTTTCATTTTCAGTAAACTTTGCACAGTTCAGGGGTTTCCCCCCTGTCCGAAATCGGAAGTGTCTGGCCTGGGAAAGAATATCTCACAAAGAGGTTGGGTTTCGAAATTAGCTTAATCACTGGTAGCAGTGGCTAGAAGATTCGGGCGAAGACGAGTTCCGACGTAAGCTCGTCCGAAGGGGTGTGGTCCTTGGTTTTCCTCCGTGGCCCACCTCTTAACCTTAGATGAATTTCGCTGAACGATGGTATTTTGCTTTTTTCGTGTATTTTTGAGGATATTCTCTTTTATTTTACAAAAAATTGTAATTATATAATATGTTCTGAGATGGCGGGCTATCTCCTTTTTCAATAAAATAGCTTGAAAATTACATTCTTGCAATGTTCCTTCAGTCCGGTCTAGAAATTTTCCAATCTGTGCTACGTGTCCGGTTCATAATGGAAAGCGTATGTATTCTAGGTAGTTGATAGGTTTTTGAACCTGCTGGAACTCTGACGTTCTCCATGTGTTCGTTTTTTGTTTTATTTTTGACTTGCTTCATCCCCTTCCCAGGAAAGAATTTTACTCGGAGTATTCCCTTTATAGCAGCTTGTAGGGTTGATTCGCTGAATGATGGAACGCGGATGGGTAAGCTAGTCTGATGAGAAACGCAAAAACAAGCTTTGTTTTTGCCTCGTTGATGAAATTGTAGTATTAGAATTATATCCGACTTAGGTAGCTGCCGAAGGTAAAACTCCTAGAGTCGGCTTCTTTCTGATTTCCACGCAGTAAAAATTTATCCCTGAAATATTGAGGGGGTTACGTCTCTGTACCAAAAAGTATTTATCAGTTTGTACCGAGAAGGACACAATCTTGCGAGAGGAGACGTTTTTTGTGTTCTTTTAGTGATCTTTGGAATGAGTTATCGACCCATATGGAAGAGTGCAGCCTATTGGCAGTGTTGGCCGCGCAGACTTCCAGCGGCTATGTACTAATTCTGACCTTGTGGCTCGGCTCTCGAGACACTCTGAAAATCGATGACACCCTCATTCACATATGCACACAATGTTGATACTCTTATGCTGACTTACAGCTGTTATTTCTGGCAATCCGGCTGGCTGGCCGCGCTGGTCGTTACCAGCTTACACCGCTTTCTGGTCTCATAAAGTGGAAATTCCTAGGGGATTTTGCTTAGTCAGATGCTCTATTTTTATTGGGAGTTCGAAGGACTAATGGAATTGAAAAAAAATCTTGAATATTCACTAAAAGAAAAAGAATTGAAGAGAAAGTCTATTTTTTGCGGTCTATTAATGCTAACAAAGCTACATGGTATCGTGTAATTGATGATTTCTAGGGGCACGGATAGGTGTGATTTTCTGTTGTCTCATGCCATCGACTAGAGCGTGAATCCATGTGAATGTGTGTCGGGACTCTTTATCCACGGCGAGTCTCGTGATTTATGCGCATTATGGTTGTGAGTGTGGCGGGTGTTTTTGTCGCCTCGTGGATGGTTTTGAAGTATTATTGGGTTCAATTAGATGGGAAGGCAAGGAGGAAGTCTCCATAGGAATGTTTGTTTTTTCAAGTGAGTAGAGGGCTCATAATCTATGATTTTCAATACTATTAGAAATGTTCTTGTTCGTGTAGGTTTTTTACAGACCGTACGGTCTGTTTTTACTGACGTACGTGTAACTATTAGGCTCTCAGGAACATTCCTCGCCAGATTTTCATGTTTGTTTGTCGAAAGCTGTTGGCGTTGGTCATCTACGCGGGGTCAGACAGCGTTCGGAGAGGTCGACTGGGAGTGCTCCCGTCGGTAGGATGTGCGGCCCACATTCGAACCAGGGATATGCGGAAAAAATATTTCTGGAAACAGAAAATCTAATTTGACAGAAAACAGAAAAAATCTCCAAAAATTGGCAGAAAACAGAAAATTTTTCGAAAATCAATAAAGCGTGTTCAGTGTACACTAAACGAAATTTTTCAAAACATTGAACTTTTTTTTATACATTTTTCTGTGATCTGTGCTTCTTTCATTGAATTTTCAAAACTTTACAGTTGGCCAGAGCAAAAAGTATAGACGCTCAAGAATTGCAGATCATGAGTGCGATGAGGTGACAAATGTTCATCAAACTTTTCCCAGGCAATAAACACTCGATTATTTATTAGAAGCTCAATACATATGTATGTGCAAGGAGTACGTATTGAAGTCGGAGCGAGCTTTCCGTTCCTGAGTGTACATATTTTTACACTTATTGCGGGATAACTGCTGGTTCGAACACTGTACTACTCCTTAGAGCTGAAAGTCACGCCCGTTCCGCGCGCCTATGCCTTTAGAGTATAAACGACCTGACGCGCCGTTCGCTCCACCGTTGAGAGCCTCTCGTACCTCTGTGGCAGAATTATCATCTGCCGCGTAGGCTCACCATCAATTTCTTGGCGCTTCATCTTAACTGAATTCTGTGCCATCTGCGTTGCAGTGAATTAAAACACGTATTTAGAGTTTTGCTTGCATGGTACAGTTGGGGCCAACATTACCCCGCTCTACCAGGCCAACATTACCCCGCTCTACCAAAGTGGGCACGCTGGGGAGCGGGTATTCGTAGAGGCTTGACTCTGAGAAAAATTGCCGCTGCGGCTCCTTGATAGTGCCGCTCTGGCGCGTGCAGGCACCGAAGCGACACTATCGCGGGGCCGCGGCGGCACTACCGCGGAGCCATAGCGGGGACCCGACAGTACCGCTTCGGCTCCGCGATAACGCCGCGGCGGCTTCGGGAGAGTGTCTGGTATGAAGTTATTTAAGAATTATAAGACAACTAGAGGGGTCTAGTTGTAAGAACAAGAATTAGGTGCTAATTTTTGTAAGAACAAAAATTAGCACCTGCGCAGTGCATCGTACACCACGCGGATTCGCTGCTGCATCCTCGAGGAGCCGGCGCGGTTCTAACGCGGTGCTGCTGCGGTACTATCGCCGCGATGTCGAGGCTCAAGGCACGGCAGCAGGATCGTCTGATCACGGTGCCGCTGCGGCACTATCGCGAAACTATCGCGGCACAGTCGAGGATCGCGGTACTTTGCCGGCACTGACGCGGCACATTTTTTCCTAGGAATGGGTTTCGTGCTTAGTTAGTGGGTTGCGGGGTACAACTGCAGAGAGCCTGGGTGAAGTACACCCTCACCCTATCGGCTTAGCTTCGAAAAATCCAAAAAAACAGTCCTCCTGAAAATCGCGGTACACGTTTTTTTCTGTTTTCCGTCCAATTTTGCCTATTTTTACAGAAAACAGAAAAAAATGGCCAAAAATAGGCAGAAACAGAAAATTCCGCACATCCCTGATTCGAACGTTCGAGACCTCCAATGGTTAGATGATAGTATTAGATTTTTTTTGTTCAAAAATTGGTGAAACTGGCAGAATTTCCAAAATTCTATTTTTTTCCACAAAAAAAGTTCGTGAATGACAAAATAATTAGTCGGCTGATGCTAAAATTGAAGCGGTTATTTTTTGAAAAAATATGTTTCCCTAGCGCGGATGAAAGTGTGATATAGAATTCGTGCGCTCATACCCTTCTCTTCCTCATACTGTACAAACATTTTTGAGTTCTACAATTGACTTGAGGGTGTGGTTTCAGCTCGGAATAATTTTTCGTGCTTATGATAGTGCCCAATCGAGGCACAGAGTCTGTCATCGTTAATGGAAATTGGATCCCTATCAGGACAGCACCAAAACAGATCCGCGGAAGTTTTTGTGAGTGGGGTAAATTCGCGGCGATTGATCGATTAAGCTTTTCGTCGCGCATCGCCGCGACTGTATCTAGCCCTAAGTATGAACCTGGTTCTTTGCAATGACTTCATTTCGCCAAACAGCAAGATTACCACTAGAGGGGATTCCCTATTCAACAATAAGCAATTTTCGAATTATCGACAATTTTTCAAATCGGTTTTCGTTTTTTAAGAAGTGGTCGCTAGTTTACCGGATAAGTAAAGCTGAAGAGGGAAATCCTCGTAGTACTCAACTATGAAGTTTAGCTCCTCGGAGTCTTTGGAAACTGCAGAAGTTGCGATATTCAGAAAAATGCGATATTCATGTTCTTGTAAAAATCCCGCGAATATGTTTAGATGCTATCATCCAGTCATTAGGAGAATAAAATGCTTCATCAACGATGACAGGTTCGGTGCCTTATTTGGGCTCTGTTCTGAACAAGTGAGTGATATTCTGTACTGAAACCTCTTACTAAATTCGAATTTAAGGCTCTGAGAGGACCGCATTATACAGTAAGCGATAAGGGACGTTGAATAGAGGAAGAAATGAGCTTCCGATTGCTATATAGCACTATCCTTGAAGGGCTCAGGCGGACAAGAAAAAAAGTATATTTTTAAACCGGTATTTCTCTTATGTCAACCTAATACTACGACGATTTTCACTGAATCTCGGCATTGAGTTCAGAATTCACCAGATTTTTCTGGAAGCGGAAGTAACAAGAGATAGAAGAAAACTGGCGATTTGGAGCTGTAAACCAAATTGCGGTTAAAGGCCAACGCCATAATTTGAAACAACAGATCTTTGTTACAACCTAGTGGATGGTTTATTTCTGCTCATCGGCATTAGTGCTGGCTGATAAGGTTTATCAGGGGCTTAAGTGATTAGCTAATAACGATTTTTTCACTCGGAAAGTCTAAGCCAGATGAGCCAGATGTTCTCCCGCGTCCCGTATGTGTGTGTGGTGTTTGAATTGGGAGGTCTGATTAATGAGTTGGGCAGGGGGCTCTGTGGTCCAGGGAGGCCTCACGCAAAGGTCAGTCGATAGTTCTCTGGATGCGAGTGTTGAGTTTTTTTCCTCTCCGCGTGTGTTTAGGTAATTGTATTGATTACCAACTTTGTGATTAGTTTTCTGTTTTGTTCTGGGAGTTTTCTTCAGTTTTTGAATAATTTTTTTTGTTTAAAGCTTCCTCGAGTTCAGGATATTTTATGAGTTACATATTTTTCCAACATTTTCGTTTGTGTTGATATATAATAATGTTATTTGAAATGCAAGCCGAGCTGTATACACATAAAACCAAGAAATATGTATTTTATTACAAATTTTCTATTTAGTTATTCCATTTTGAATTATTTTCTTCTCACTATCTTCTTTTTCGTTGTTTTTTTCTCGTTTATTTCTCACCATTTCATATTTTTTCTTACATATATATATATATATATATATATATATATATATATATATATATATATATATATATATATATATATATATATATATATATATATATATATATATATATATATATATATATATCCATAAGAGTGCCAGCAGAGGGTTTTCGGAGAGAACCTTTTTTGTGTGAAGCGTAATTTTCTCATCTTTATAAAAATGATTTTTTTAACCAGCTTGCACTTCAGCCCATAATTGAATGAAATGAAGTGCATAGACGTTATTTTAGGTTCAAAAGTTTTATTTATTTTTTAATTTGTTTGTTTCTTATTATAAATGTTGAAAGAACTGTGAATCATTCTTTTTTCTTCGGATTTTTGCCCGAAATTTTTCGTGGTTGTTATTTGTTATTTCGATACTATTGAATGAAAGAACAATTTATGTGTAATTTTGTTGCTTTTTTTTTGAATAATCTTTTGTTTTTTAAATAGTATTCTAATAATACTCTTAAGCGATTCAGCAACTTTGTCGTGATCAAGTAATAGAATATCGTTCCCTAAAATCGGCAGAATTTTCGAAAAAGAAATTTTGATTTTCTGCAGAAAAAAATCCGAGGAATCAATTGAAACTCTTGGATAAATCTAATGTTTGAAAATTGGATAAATAAACTTTCCGATAGAATTGCGTTTCCTCTGGTTCGGAGCCAAATTTACTCTGTTCCTTCGCGCGCTTGTGCGGAGCGAGGGGAGAGACAACGAGAAAGTGTGGGGAGGAGGCGCAAAATGCGCGCGCAGACGCACGCGATTAACGGAAATAAATTTCACTCCAAAACAGGCTATTCGAGTAGCGAATGACGTATAAATTTGAATCGATCAAATATTTTACATGGAACTAATTTTCGGAACAGATCAAGTCTGCAACAAGAGTGGAGATTAGATTTTCTAATCAATCGATTAGTCGTGTAGGTATTTGACGTCGGCATGAATCCGGAAGAGACTTTGCGATCACTGTAGCAGGTCGGCGCGAACTCGGTGCCCTGTGCTATAGCATAGGTGCACCGAGCTTGCGCCAACCTCTAATAGGGAACGCGAAGTCTCTTCACGACCATGCCGATGTTATATTCCCGAGTCAGTAAATAATTGAGTATTAACAAACCGAATAAATTTAATTTCTAATTGAATAATGTATTCGAAAAAGCGATTGACTTTTCATCCGAATCAGGGGTGTGCGTTTTTCGATTTTTTACTCGAAAAAGTCGAATCGACGAGTTCGAATTAAAATGGTGTTGTCTGGTCGTGAGCTATCGAATAATTATGAAAGCGAAGAAATGCCCTCAGAATAAGCTAAAATAGTGGTTTCTGACGCTCAGGGCATGGACGAGCTTATGGGCCTCGCTAGTTTCCACAAGCGCGCTCTAATGGCGAAATGTGCGCGAATTGATCAGGCTGGACGTGACAGATTTGTCATCGAAAACGTGCGCGGCGACACAAGTCTGTCAGAATGGGGGGCGGGGCGGGCTAAGCAGGCGTACTTGGCTAAGGAAATCCTCACGTCGCGGCTGTTTTTATCGATTTCTGGCTCGTTTTCGCTGCTTTCTCTTCGACCCTATCTCCTCCAGCATCTGTTAGCATAGTGTTTCCTACTTAAAACTCAATAACGAGAGTTATCGTGAACACTACCTTTAAGAAATCGCTCTAAAAAGCGTAAGCCTTTTTTCAGCATTTTGTAGACGTCGCCGCGTGTACCCAGTCAAAAATAAGTGATTGCAATAAAAAGGCCTTCACAAAGACTTTTTTCCAGTTTTAAACTTGAAACAAATTTCACAGTTTTTTCGCTTCTGAAGTTTTTCGCCTAAACTTGATCCAAATGAATCGAAAAACGGATAAAATATGGTGCCTGTTCGGCTCTGTCTGTCCCCAAGAGGTTTTGGTGTATCAACCGAGTGGTCTGGCGGTGTCACATGTAATAGGCAGTAGGTGAAGGTAACTGGTTTTATGTATTGATCTCATAACAGTGTCTGGTTGTCATAAGTTGTATCTAGCTGGCCTAGTGCCAATAGACCCTGTGCGCGAGCTCCTTCATCGTCGTCGCCAGCGAGAAGAACCGGTTCCTCGCTGGCGACGACGGCAAGGTGGCCGTGTGGTGGCACTGGCGGTGGAGGTGACGGACGACTACTTGGCGCGCATTTCAACTTGTCGCACGTAGTATTGAACATGCATCACTCGCCAGTCGCATTTTCGATGTTCACTGAACCATTTTAATACCCCTTGACCGTTTTTCAATTTCAGACGTCATCAAAGATGAAGAACAAGAGGAAAGCGGTGAAAAAGTGAGTGTTTTCGCTTGTTCGTTTTCCTTGTTTTGTTTATTTATTCATCAGTTTTTCTAATTACTGGTGATTATCCTGTCTTTAAGGAGGAGTTTGGAATCTGTTGAAAAACTGCGGTCATTCGGCGAATTAAGGTAGCATTTCTGCGCATTTTTGGCCTTCTGCACTCCCGTTTCTGTCGTTCCCTTTTCTGCCAAACCGCCAATTTGTCGAGTAGATCAAAATGAGGGTCATGAAGGGCAACGAGGGAAAGTCCCAGAATGTTTCGAAATTCAGATTTGGCACGTTTTCTGGTATTTTGCGCTCGCAAACTTTCACCCCTAAATCCGGTTTCTGAATTTCAAAGTTTTTTTTCTAAAGGTTTTCTTTTAGAGCTTCGCTTACATCTGGGTTAAGCGGGCCGTTGTCGTAGGACCTCAGCTGAGCTACGCCCCCTCCCTTTGGTGACCGAAATTTTGGAAAAAATTGCAGATCCCCTTTCCGAATTTTTATTTTTGAACCGAAATTTTACGATCTTTTTCATCACCCATCGCGGAACCACACGAGTCGGCGTGACCCAGGTTCAAACAGGGCGTTGCGTAATTTTTCCAAATCGGAGCGATCCGACACCATCAAAAATTTTTTCCAAAATCCAAATTTTTTGCGATCTCCCCCCCCCCTCCTGAGACACGATTCCTGGCCAGTTTATTCTCTCCAGAAAAAAATTATTGTATTTTTTGTATTCATTTTCCTATCACTTCCAGAAATTTTCATTTTTGGTGCGAAATTGTTGCGATCCCCTCCAACCTTCATCTTGGGCCGAAAATCCTGTGACCCCCCACCCCATCCCCTGTGGTGGAATTTAGCAACCCCGCTTGACCCTGACCACATGGAGAAGTTAGCAGTGCGATTTGCGGTATTGAAGTTACTTGGAATGTGTTTCAGAGCTGCCCCCCCCCCCCGAAGAAACCTTCGGTCGTCGAAATTTTTGAAAATTTCGGTCACCAAGTGTAGGGGGTCGTAGCTGCGCGGAGGTCCGACACAACGCTCCGCTGAATCCTGCCTTCAGTCGAGCAGTTATGATGTATAAAGGTGGTTGTGGTTTCTAATCAAGGGTTCGAAACAACACGCAATATTTTTTGGTACTTTACCGTTTCCTTACTCCCAAGATTTTCTCGCGGTTTTTCTATACACAGATGCCCTTACTAGGGATCAAACTGGAGTTCTGAAAAATGGTGGGGAGTTGAGTGTTGTGGAGAAGGCAAAATGAAATAATCTAAAGTTTTATGAATCTCCTTAAGGCACATGGGTAGATCAAAAACTGCGAGAAAATGCTTTTTTTGGATTTCAGAAGTTTGAGCATTTTCAGCCCAAACTATGTTAAACGGGGTTAATGGGGCGCTGAACACAAACATAAGATCCACTCCTGTTTTCTCAAGAGATTGCTGTAAGTTGCAGTAGGAAAGGTATTATTTGTCAACAGTAATCTGCAGTATTCTTCCGTAAAACTGAAAATCGACCTTATATTCGTGTTTAGAATTCTACAGAACTATGTCTATTTGTTGTTTTTGATCTAACCAGGAGCACTAAGGAAATTTGACGAACTTTAGATTGTTTCTTCTCATTGCTTCCGACATTTTTTCGCTGTTTTCTTATACACAGGTGTCTTTTAGAGCCCCGGGCTTTCATAATCTCGGGAACCTCAAGTCCTTGTAGTTTCCAAATCGAAAGCCTTTCGGTTTATTTGTGGGTACTCGAAATGAAGTGTTATTCATGATTTAGCGGCGTTTGCATATTGATCTGGGTGGAATTGTTGGCAAGCGCGTTTTGGGAAGCTCGGGAGCTTTTGGACTAATTCCGAAGTCTCCATGGACGCTTTGGGTAATGAGATAGGATTATACATATACGATGGTAATGTCATGACTTTTTCTCAAGGATGGTTTCAAAATTTGCCTTTGACTACATTAGGAGGATTTTGTCGGAAGGGTTCTGATAACTTTCACTTCACAGAGGCTGTTTGCCGCAATGATTATGCGGTAGGTGGCCTCAGACCCTGACGAAGTTACGACCCCCCCCCTATAATGACGAAAAGTTAAGCCGGTACGATTGCTCTGGTTACAATTTTGGTGTTATTTGGAAATCCGACGTTTATATGTGTACAAGAATTGCACAGCCTTTCGGATCCTTCTTTTAGGATTATATTACTACACAAATCACCTACAACATTTAAGTCCGCCTCAGGTTTTTCCTTTTTTTAGGCGCGAGCAATTACGACCGCTCCATTGCCTCTTGAGGCAACCCCTTACCTGGTGTGTTTTCCGTTCCTGATCAGTTTTGAGGGAGCGGGCATTACTCACCCGTGCGTGCTGCGTCGCGCTCGGTGAATGTCGCGCGCGGCTAAATAGGAGTCAACTTTTGCATTTGGTTGAAAACAAGCAAATTGACATATCCTGGAGTTTTTGTTACATTCGGCGTTCATTTCTTGTCGCGAACAATCAGCGTATCCTCTTGTAAGTGTTCTACATGCTCGCGGGGGGGGGGGTTCCGCATTCGTCACGCTTGCTACACTCACCGGACCGTGACGCTTACGCGCGCGAGTGGGCAATGCCGTTGAGCCATAGTTTTGAGCGTCGCGGGATAAATGAGCGAATCAATGTGAAACATGTTCTTGGACGGCTTTAAATCCTATCATAGTTGACCTGTTTAGTGGACACACGGCTCGAAATGATGACGTTTTGGCGTGTACGGCATCGCCATCTGGCGAGAAGGAGAACTATCAGAGTGTGGATAAGGAAGGCAAAATTCGGATTACCGAGCAAGCTCAGCGGATGTTTGATGCGGTGCAGGCGAGGGCTCAGGAGGTGGATTCATTTGATTTTTTGTTTTTCTTGTGCTTTTTCCTTTTCAATTTTTCGGTTTATCTGTTTGCGTTTAGTTTTTGTGTACCGTTTTCAATTGGAGTATATGGGTTAGTGGAGACAGAGTTTTTGCTCTCCCGAATTTCTGACAAACCCTTACTAGTTTCGCTTTAAGGGCCTGACTTTTTACGACCCCATCTACCACTCGTTGTGTCGCGGCAGAACCATTCTTGACCCTGGCTACGACCCCTTCTCCTATGATCTAATTTTACGAAAAAACGACCTCCACTGAAAATTTTCGTTTCAAGCCATAACTTTTTGCGATCGTTTCCACGAATCCTTGGTTTTTTGTACAAATTATGAAGAGCTGTCTTTCCTTTCGTTTCTACCTAAGATATGAACCATTCATTGTTGAATATCTGCAGAATGATTTGACGTTCTGATTTTTCAAATTTTTGTACTGAAAATCCGCCTACTTTTGGTTTACTCAAAATCCGACTCATTAACAAAAAAATGGTCATTTTCTTGTTCAACTGAGCTCAGATAATCCGCCCAGATCCAAATGGTTCGATTCATCCTGTGCGACTCTTTTGGACATACAGACTATAAAAGAACAAAGTTCGCGTATCCTCTATTTCGTAGTGAAATTTATTTCCGCCCGTCGTGTGCATGTGCGCGCGTATTCTGGGTCTCCCCCCCCCGCACTTTTTCACCGTCTCTCGCCTCGGGTTAGACACAGGGAGAGAGCGGTAGGAAGGCGGAGGGAGCAGCATCGCGCACGCACGCACGTGCGATGACTGAAGGGAATTCCGCTTTTTCCAGAGGATATCTCAATGAGTTAACGAACCCCGTTTGCTTTAGCGGATTACGATTATCCAGAAGTCACTCGCTGGGTCTGAAAATTACTGTTGCCATTCGATTTTCGATTCCAAACGAATTCGTTTCTCGAATAACGGGCTTTGAGATTGCTTATTGAATGAATATTCTTGAATCACCTCTTCTAAAAATTCCAAATGATTGGGTCTTTTTGAACTCCTTGTTTCAATTTTCATAATTAATGAATTCATGGAAGCAGGGTGCTTGGGTACTTCACGAGGTGTGGAGAAGGCTAATTCCATTCAGACCCACGCAGCAGCTTGATTCGGTCAATTTTTCCCGATTTTCTCAGACACCACAGGAGCGTAATTTTTGGCGAGCTCTTATATTTAACCTTAGGAGGGCCTTCTCTGTGAATAAAACTATTACTATAGCTCTTCAAGAAGCACTTCATGTAAAGTAAGGCCCTAGTTATACATCGGCGTTTCGCTGCCTCTGGCTTTCGTGGCAGGTCTGCTAAATACCACAGCTCATATCCCCTCCACAGCTCACACCTCCTCCCATACCCCATGAGAGTTCCACACCTCGCCCCGAACCATGGGTATTCGACTTACCAAAAATGAGATTATCCATGGATCTCAAAGGTTTCCAACCAAGGCTCACAAGCGAAGGAACTTTCTGTATACAAAGACTAAAATATTGTTACCTGAATTTTATAGATTTTCTCAATAAAAAGCGTATTATTTTTCGATTAAGAGGAGTGTTCGAAACATCCAATTATTTAGCTCTCTGGCATTTAAAAAAAATGAAAAAAAAAACAAAATTAAGCACTTAATTAAACATTTCAAAAAACGAAACTGTTCAAGTTCCTAATGCATCAAATTTTCAGATATTTGAATAACCTATGAAATCGATTCCGTGTTCAATCCACACGTAAGGAATTTTCATACGATTTGGCTGGAAAAAAAATTATCGAATTAAAGTTTGGTCTTTCGTCTTGTTTTGAGAAACTGTTGCAGTTTTTTCATCCAAATATCTTCCCTATGTTATTCTCTCGTGTTATAGGAATCATCCTCTCCTAGCAGTGCAAATTCTAAAAAAAAAGCTACGTTTTGGTCGTAAAAACGTCGATTTCGATTGAGCTAGTACAGAGATTGGCTGGAAAGCGGTGTATTTTTCAGCTGCTAGCCATGAATTTCGATATTTGCGGGCCCCTTTCAGTCAAGTAAATGTGGATTTATGAATGTTTCAATGAACAATGTTTTTTTGCTCGTTGAATGTCTAGTCAAACCGGTTCAATTGCGACCAATACAGTAAACGTTTTATTAGGTTTGACGGCAGAGAGAATGCCTGAGCGGTCGTTTTTTTTTCGTCATTTGATGCCACTTTTCAACTGTCCACTTGTTTAGAGTATCGATAAGGCCATCAGGGAGGTCGCCGCGACGACAACGAAGTTGCCAACCGACGAACCACGGATGCCGCTGGCGATACGGTTAGGTGAGTAGCGAGTTTTGTGGTTTTGTGATCTGGAGATTCATTCTTTATACGACTGGGAAATTTTTGAGCAAGTCACTTAAAGGCAGCTTTCACGATCAAAGAACTTGTATATAGTTTTCGACGTTTTTGAGTAGGTAAGTTCACGAAAAAGAGGTGATAGGGAAAAGTCCCTATACTTAATTACTGGAGAAAAGCCGTTCAACGGATTTTCGGAAATGTCTAATTACGCCTGTTTGGTGTGTTTCGGGGGACTGCAGATAAAGCGTCGAACCTAACGTCGGAAATGGTTTTGCTCTTCAGAATTCTTACGTAAGCGACTTTGTTTTATGTTTCTTGCACCGAAAACTCCCATGCTGGGATGTTAGATTTTTTTGCGATAAAAAATATTCAAAAGTTTGGCATCTCTTCCTTTGGTGAAACGAACGCAGGACAACTTTTATATGATGTGGGCGGGGTGATCCAATGGGTTCACTGGTCCACGAGATTCTCACCCACTCCCTGGCCTTTTTTTCGTCGTATTTCCATCCCTTCTTTCCTAAGAGGAACAGAAAGCTCACGTATTCGCCAAAAAAGGCCAACTTTTTCATTGTGAACACTGCCTTTAAAGCCTTTATGCAACTTTCCAAGTGTACTTATCTTGCGAATAACTTGTTCCCCTTCGCTTCTTCGGGTTTCCAACGCGTTCAGAGCTGGAAAAGTCCTGTTGCGGAGAAGTTTAAAGCTTGTACGTAAACTAAAATAATGGGAATCATAAGCTATTCTCAATATAAACGTATCAAGTTGCGTGAAGCCTGTGCGTAACTTGCGCATAAGTCGTCTGTAACTTATTTCGAGTTCTTTGGAGAAGAGGACTTGCTTGAAAAACTCGGCCGTTCCGGAAGAAAGCAATGAGTGATTTTGGAATCGATTTAGGAGGGTAAGCCCGAATATGCTCTTTGAAAAGGTTTTCCTTCTTTTTTAACGAAGTTATAGGCGTTTTCTCTCATAAGGGGTTTTTCTTGTAATAGTGAGGTCCGTTAATCGGTTTCCGAAAGGCTACGGTGGGCATACGGTAGTTTGTTCAAAGTCTCAGAATTGGCTCGAAATTTTTTATAGGGGTTAATGGGTGTGGTGAATACGAATTTTGCTTCCATTTGTTGATTTTCGGAATAGTAATGAAATTTTTCCCAGGTATCCTCTGTTCCGGAGTGAAATTTATTTCCATTCACCGCGTACGTCTGCGCGCGTATAGTGCGTCTCCTTCTCCCCGCACTATCTCGCTGTTTCTTTCCTCGCCCCGCGCAAGCGCGCGAAGGAATGAAGTAAATTCGGTTCGAAAAAGAAGGTGAATGACATTCCATACCATAACCTTTAGCCAGTTTCAGAATATCGGCCAACGGACCGCAGATTAGTTTTCAGCATACTAAGCGACCGCCAAAGAGAACTTTCGGCCCGAATCGGAATCAGTTTCAGGAAATACCCTAAGAATTGCCTTCTTGCGTAGCTCCTGAAATGCCTATAACTTCGTATAGAATAAGCGTAATAAGGCCTGGAGGGCATTTGTTAGCTCTAGGCCTAGAATCGTTTACCGAAATGCATATTTATATTGAAACGGCTGAATTTTCCGAAAGAAAAGTCTCTTTGTGAGATGTAGCAGGTATGTTGGTAATTTTACCTAAATTTCAGGGCAGTATGAAATATCAACATGGTATAGCGCTCCATATCCACAGGAATACGCCCATGTTCCGATATTGCATATATGTGAATTTTGTTTAAAGTATATGAAGACAGAGGCGATCCTGGCGCAACACTTGGTAAGGCTTTATTTGTTTTTTCAATGTTTTTTCCTTTTCTTGCTCAAAAATGATTTCAAGAAAACGCAGATATTGTCAGTTTTCTAATAAAAGGGGTGCCTTATCGTTTTCCGACCGGAGAAAACTGTCGACAATTCCGCAAGAATCATGTTTTTTGAAAAGAAACTGAATCTGTCTTCAATTTTTATCCAAAAAAAATACATTTGAAGTTCCCGCCAAAGTCGTAATGGAAAGTTTACTCTCCTTTAGCCTTGTATTTTGATCTCAAGTGCTAGATGCCAGGTGACTAGCTTTTCTGACCTTGCGGCCGTTTTCATGCGGTTATATCTCCATAGGAGCACAAATTCAGGACCACATTTGTAGGGGGTCGTAGTTTCAATGTACAAAGAGGAGTTGGCCGGTATTTTGCAGTTCGAAACAACAGGGGCCGTATGCACATCTCTCGCCGCGCGTCCCCGTCCCCGCGAAGGCCATCCATGATTGGTCAATTTTGTCTGATGACCAATCACTGAGTGGCTTCGCGGGGACGTGCGGGGAGAGATGTGCATACGGCCCCCGGCTGTTTCATTCAAGCGAAGCGGTCGTGTGTAATTTAGTCGGAAAAGACGGTACAAATCCTCCATTTTTGTGTATTGGGACCACGACCCTATTGGAGGTCGTCCCAGCCAGTTCGCGCCATATTGTTTCGAAGGTTTAAAACTAGCACATGAAAATCTTTTCCGAAATGGTAGATGACCGACCCACGAACACACTTTCAAATACGCCAGTGCCACTTTTAGGAGAGCATAACTTTACAGCGGTGCGACACTTATGCCCAAATTTTATCCTCGGTTTATCCCAATCTCAAGTCTACCTCAGGGTATACTGTGTCCCAATCGAGACGGCAAGCGGAGAGTCCAAGGAAACAGCGCTCCCTCTGCGTCTCTGATGTTTTTTGATTACTGTGATATGTCGAGTACGCAATTCACGTGCGCGACACAGCATCTGCCTTACCGTAATCCAAAAGCAGAATCCATTCCCTGAAACACCCTACCTGCCACATACCCTCTGGTTCCGGGCCTGATTTAGTGTGTGCAATTGCGGACTTGCGTTGTGGGGGCGCGACGCATCGCTTTCGTACGAGCTTTCGCGCCCGCCCCTCATCAGCTGATCATGTGCGCTTGTTTCTACATTTTCAAGTTTTTTTTCTAGTTCTTTGATCGTACGAAAGCGATGCGTCGCGCCCCCACGACGCAAGTCCGCAATCGCACACACTAAATCAGGCCCGGAACCAGAGGATAAATAAAAGTATCTACATCAAGAGTGAATATTACGGGAATTTTCAGCTAAAATAACGCAAAAAATGATGAGGTATGCTAAAAAAATGAAATGAGAATGTGAAAAACTCGAATTCTGTTTTGGGTTACGGTAGGACAGAAGCTGTGTCGCGCACATGATCCGACCTCTTACCGTAATCAAAAGGCGTTAGATACGCAGAGGGAGCGCTGCTTCTTTGGACTCCTTGCTTGCCATCTCGTTTGGGACAGTGTATAAATGCTGATAAATTTTCATGTGTAAATAAAATTTTCAGTTATTGTTATTTCAGAATGTGAATTTTTTTTCAATGCGATTAGTAAGGTTCTATTACATTTTTTCTCAGAGAAAGTGCGAATGGCGGCATCCTCCTGGCAATGAGATCTATCGGGACAATAATGTATCTGTGTTTGAAGTAGATGGCAATGTTTCAAGGTAGATCTATATGCAGAATTTCTCCGTCTTGTGTTTTTCAATGCCAAATACTATTACTGCTTCCAGAATATACTGTCAAAATCTTTGCCTGATTGCGAAGTTATTTCTTGATCATAAGACGTTATATTACGATGTAGAACCCTTCTTATTTTATGTAGTGACCAAAAATGACGACTATGGATTTCACTTGGTTGGATACTTCTCAAAGGTTGGTTTAGTTTAGTGTGGAGTTGATCTTTTACTGTGTATTCATTAAATTCCGGGTATCATAATTCCGGTTATGACAGCTCGAGCGGTCGCGTCACAGGTTTTGTAAGTTTCATTGGAAGAGACACTTGTCAGACCAGCGGTTCCTCTCTTCCTTGTGAACACGATAGGATAACATCGTTCTCGGTGGGGACTGCGGCTGCTTCCCTGTAGGTTGCTCAGTACTCCGTATCCTACCTTTCGACAATCAGGAACGCGGCCCTTCCCTCCATCTCAGTCTGGATTGCGGCCCCCTTTCGTCCAGTTTGATCGGAAGTGCGGCCCACTCGCTCAAGGTTGATCGAGAATACGACACCTTCTCTTTCAGGACAACTGGGAACGCGGTCCCTTCCCTTCAGGAAGGCTATAGGCGCGCCTGACCGCTTGATGTTATATGGTTCTGCGGCGCCCTTAAGATCTCTTGGTCCTGCTGTCCGTGCTGCTTCAGAAAATTTGGGTGCGGCCCGTCCCTCCGAGTTGTTCGGGAGTGCAGTTCCTTCCTTGCCAGCTCGGTCGAGAGCGCAACCCACCTGCTCGATGTCGGTCGGAATTGCAGCCACTCCTGTCCAGGTCGGTTCGTTGCGCTACCAGTGGGTGTTCTCCTTCGGGAAGATTATGAGCGTGACCCGTCTCTTCGGCTCAGTCGGGAGTGCGGTCGGTCCCTTTCCGTCCAGCTCGATCGGAAGTGCGGCCCACTCGCCCAAGGTCGATCGAGAATACGACACCTTCTCTTTCAGGACAACTGGGAACGCGGTCCCTTACCTTCAGGTAGGCTATGGGCGCGCCTCATCCGCTTCTTGTTAGAGCGCCCTTCAGATCTCTTGTTCCTGCTGTCCGTTCTCCTTCAGAACGATTTGGGTGCGTCCCGTCCCTCCGAGTTGTTCGGAAGTTCAGTTCCTTCCCTGCCAGCTCGGTCGAGAACGCAACCCACCTGCTCGATGTCGGTCGGGATTGCAGCCACTCCTGTCTTGGTCGGTTCGTTTTGCTACTGCCCCCCCCCCCCTTCAGGTCAGTGGGTGCTAGAATATGTTCTCTTTCGTAAAAATCAGGGGCGTGACCCGTCTCTCCGGCTCGATCGGGAGTGCGGTCCCTTTCCGTTCAGCTCGATCGGGAGTGCTGCCCACTTGCTCAAAGTCGATCGGGATTAAGACTCCTTCTCTTTGAGGACAACTGGGAACGCGGCCCCTTGCCTTCAGAGGGGCTATGGGCGTGCACCACCCGCTTGATGTTAAATGATAGTGCGGCCCCTCCAGATTTGTCGGTCCCGCTGTCCCTTCTCCTTCCTCCGAGTTGATTGGGAAAGTGGTTCCCTCTTTTATAGAGCGCTGCCCATCCGCTCCAGGTCAATCGGGATTACAGCTACTCTTGTGTAAGTCGGTTCTTTGTGCTACTCCCTCCCCCCTCCCGTTTAGGTCAGTGAGTATTATGGTCACTTCTTCTTTAGGAAAATCATGAGCGTGACTCCTCCTTCTAGCTCTATAGGAAGGGTGGATCCCTCCTTTTCAGATCCGTCAGGACTGCGACCCAACTGCTACAGGTTGGTTGTGAATGCGGTACCTTCTTGTTCAGGACAATCGGGAACGCGGCTCAATTCTACGGGTCGTAGAAGGGTCGTACGTGATCCTCTTAAAATCGGTTGGTGTTGCGGCCCATCTTCAGATCGGCTGTTAACGCTGCCTCTTTTTCAAGACAAATGGGACTTACCTCCGACAGGGTGAAGCGTGGCGTTGTGATTTATACGTGATAGGTGCGTCCCCCTGTCTCCAGCTCGAACATTTCTGCGGCTCGCTCCTCCAGCTTAGAAATAAGTGCGGCTCCCAGATTGGTCGTGATTGTAGCCGGTAGGTAAAAAATTTGCTGAATCTGATGACTTAGTGAAAAAATTCTTTTTCAGACTAGTTTGGGGACTTGTTTTTAAATTTAATTTAGTCCATTTATTTTCACGCGCTTTTGTACAGCTGGAGAACAAATATTTTTGCGTGGTGGCTGAAGGGATACCTGCTACGTGCCCCGTTCCTGGCTCCCAGGGCTGCGGCCCCCTCTTTGATCACAACGGCGTGAGTCTAACCCTGCCTCCCAGGTTGGTGGTAGGTGTGGCCCCTTTCCCCACCTACGAAAGAAGTGTGACCTCACCACGTAATATTAAATTCGCTCCCGGTTTGACCTAACTGGGGAAGAACTCGATGTATGCGTGACGCTACAGCTCGCCCTGTTTGTGGCTAGGCTGTCATTCTCGAACGACTGCAGATTTTCGATTTTTTTCTCATCTATATTGAGTATTTGAATCATTTTCGTTTCTTTAGGAGAAGTACAGCCAGCAAAAGTTCAACTTGTCGTGCATTGTAACGTTGCCGTGCTTTCAAAAACAGGGATTTGGTCGTTTCTTGATAGACTTTAGTGAGTATTTTCACGCCTTTCCAGTGATCTTGTTTGTTTGTCCACTGAAGGCCTCAAATAGCAGTGCTGTTTAAGGCTTTCTATTATCACGGCGGGAGAAGATGATGGGCACACCGGAACGACCGCTTTCGGACTTGGGCAGAATCTCGTATGCTAGCTACTGGCGGACAGCGCTTTTCGAATACATTCACCAGCATGTTCCCAAGAACAGCACGAAGAAGCTGATGCTCACAGGTTAGTCATATGTTGTGCATTGAACAGTTTTCTGTATCAATTTCGTGTTTTATGAGTTTTTTCACTATTTTTCTTGCCCGGATTGAGTTTGAACAGGCACGCTCGCCACACACTGCATGCCACTAGTCAGTCATCCAGTGTATACCTTGCAGGGTTAGACAGTGGTCCCGGACCTCGACAGACCTAGGTCTCTCTGTCAGGGTACGGCGCGAGGTGCGGATATCTATAGGGGTCTGAGCTGCGCAGGTGTGCAGGTAGTCTGAGCTCCACCGGGAAACCAAGTGGACCGTTCTGAATGAGGGTATAAACTGTCTAAAATCAGTTTCTACAAAGAATTCGATTATAGTGTCCAATTTACATGAAATGTCCGACAAAAAATTCACCAAATTATCTGAGAAAGTCGGGAAAATTTTGCTCCTAGAGGGGGGGGGGTCTGAGTAAGATTAGCATTGTCCACACCTCTTGTCGTACCTTGGTGCCTGTTGACTGAAATTTTTAATATAAGATTGAGGTTTTCGTGGCTTTTCTGTGATTAACACTTCTTTCCTTACCGTAGATCGGCTTGGGGAAGTTCTTCGTTGTTAGATAAAATTCGTACAATCCCCAACACTATACTTAGTATCCGAATCACTCCTTTTCGGATATCCGACCGGATATCCGAGAGTCGGATAATCCTATATCCGAAAATTTGAAAAAAAAACGCATTATCTGAGTCGAACCAATAGCCAGGATTTTTAAAATCGGCATTATCCGAATCGATCCATTATCCGAAAAATTATTACCGGATAACAAGTATACCCAACACCCGTTGTGCCCGACCCGCAGTACACAGGGTTAAGCAGGCTTGCCACCCGGCGCAAGTGGTTCGTAAAAATTTTATCAAACTTATGAAGTAAAATGAAAAATTTGGGGGGGCTTGAAAATTTTTTGGGGAAAAAGGAATTTCCCAAATCACTTGGTTAGCTAAAATGAGGTACAGTTGACAGCAATGTTAAAAGGACATGGTGCGGTTGCGGACTCGCACTAAAACTACGGTAGAATCTGGCACTTTGCCAGATTTCGTCATCGATCGGCGCCACAGCTGATATCCTCGTGAGCAGAGAGACGACGTTTGGCGCCGATCGATGACGAAATCTGGCAAAGTGCCAGATTCTACCGTAATTTAGTGCGAGTCCGCAACCGCACCATGTCCTTTTAACATTGCGGTCAACTGTAGTAATAGTCGCCCTCTGATAGTTAAGCCTCATTCATAGCAGGTCGCTTCGACTAGTCGATTCACTGCCAACAGTTACAAAACCCGTCGCGGCAGCAGATCTTGCACTGAGTCGCGAAGGTTTGGAACAGTTTGCAGTTTCAGTCACGATGGCCGAGTGACTGGGGTATTTCATAGCTGGTCGAAGCGACCTGCTTGATTTTGCTAGGTCGCTTCGACTAGTCGCGTCGCTTCCATGATGAAAGCGATTCGTCTAGTAGAAGCGACTAGTCCGCAATCTTTCGTCAAGACGGGCATTCGGCTCCAAATTGCAGACATCACAGTTCACTCGCATAAAAAATGGCATGTGAAAGGAAAAAACGAGTATTTATCATACATTAACGATCAGAGAAATGAAAATAATGAGGCTAGCGAAAAATCATATTTCATGCAACTAGTAACTTCAGCTTTAGTTTTATGTTGCTCTTCAAGCAAATTCCACCCTGTCGTCTTTTGGAACCATTTTTTGTTTGAAAACTATGCAAAACCTTTTTATTTAGAAGGTAAGGGCAACAGTATCACAAAAAATGGGTAGGAATAAGAAAGAATAAGTAGAAAAGAGCTTTTTTTTCATTCCTGCGGTGTGGTCCGCAATTGCCCGCTTTTTTACGCAAAATTGCGTCCGCCCGAGCGATTTGAAATCAGTGGACGAAGCGATCTCAAATCGCTTTGTCCAGCGATTTCAAATTGCGGCAGTATGGTTGGTCGGTTTGACTTGAAGTCGAAGCGACTAGCTATGAATGTGGCTTAAGATTACAGCGTGAGAACTGTTGCGTCTGCAGAGGCCGTCATGAAATTCTACATTTCTGTGGGCTTATCGTAGTTCGGGCAACGGGCATTCGGTGTGCTGAGTACAAATCTGATGTCTATTTGCCGAGGGGGATCGTAAAAAAATCTTTTTTTTTCAAAATTTACGTCAATAGGGGGGGTCGTAGCTCCGCCGAAAGTTGGGGCAATAACAAACGAATGATTTGCTATCTGATCTGATTTTTTGCTCCAAGAATAAGTTCAGTTTAATAAGTTTTGCATTTGAAGACCTTTCGAAGGGCACTGGTATAGCAGTTCACGATATTGTGGAGGTTTTCGACGCGTTGGGATGGTTTCAGAAGCAGAATGGAAGGTGAGAATGGCCGGATATCCTTTAAAAAATCGATCCGAGATATTGTATTTTAGTGTCGCTTTGGTCTTCAACTGGACGATGATTGACTCGCAGTGGAAGAGAGCGAAAGCCGACAAAACGAGGATTTGGATGAATGAGTCGGCGTTGAAGGTGAGGATGAACATATTCTGGTCCGACTATTGATGAATGTTCTTCGGCTGAACCGGTTTTTTTTGAACGTTGGTAATATTTTTTTCTATAATTTTCGGGTCATTTTGCAATGGTTAAGTGCAAAATGTGTATCACTTATCCGAGAATAGACTTTTTTCGGGGTAAGATGAGTGATTCTTCACATGTACGTGAGGCCCCTACGGCGTTCGAACATCTTAAGAAGCTGTTTCTGAGGACCATGGATGATTTTCTCAGCCCGCTCACGACCCTCTAGATTCAGACAGCGCCTTCTCAATCTCAATCGGAGGGTGTTTTGCGACCCCTGGGGCGATTATACCGTCGAAAGCGTAGTTTGGAAATGGTATTTTCTTCTGATTGGCTAATTTTTTCTCAATTTAGTGGTCCCCTACCGTGTACACGCCGTCGAAGGATTTTGGTATTCGTTCGGCATTAGTCTCGCCAGTGACGCCGAATCAGACGATCACCAGCACACCATCTGGAGTGTCATTAGCCGCTGTTGGTAGCACGATTAAAAAGGTTATAATTGCTCCATTATTTAGACTTTTATCTCCGTTCAGTAGATTTTACGAGAATTAGTGAACACGTCTAATGATAGATGTTTGTATAAATTTGTTGGGTCCTACAATGTCCACCTTCCGGGCTCTAAAAGGCGGAGAGACCAATCAACGAAACCTAACCCAGTGGGGTTATTTGGGAGTGCTGAACACGAAGATTTTTTTCCCCGGGGGATCATGGTACTATTGTTCTCCGAGCCAAATTCCGGTCCGCAATTGCGGGCTACGGCTGTTGCATCATGAGACCCGTGATAATCGTGCTGGAAGAAGGGCCAATCATGCCGGCAACAAGTGGTCCCGTCACGATTAACACGTGTCGCATGATGCAATAGCCATAGGCTGCGAATGGGGACCGTAATTTGGCCCAGGGCAAGATAGTATGTACACTGTATTTTGGTGTAAGGCAGTGTTCGCGACGAAAAAGTTGCCCGTTTCTTGACAAAGACGTAAGCTTTGAGTCCCTTTAAAGGCAGTGTACACGAAAAAAATCGTTCTTGAGTTTCAAACAGAAAACGAAGGTTCAGAGTCTGACTGTTTCATAAGTGAAGAAAGAATCATGAAAAATGCTGCGAAACATCCGAAATCAGCTCTTCTTTTTGAAAGCAACATTTCAGCGGTGGATCAGTTGCGCGGGCATGGGCCTGAAGTAGACAACGTGCGAAAATGCGCCCCAGTGCTAAAACTCAGCCGCGCTCGCGCTCCAATACTAATGTAGAAACGGACTAAACTGTTCCTCGGAAAACTCGACCGCGAGCGGAAAGGCTAGCGCGAGCGGACTTCGGAGGCGTATGGAGCTCTTTCGGGCTCGTTTTCGTTCGTTCTTTCGACCCCAGTGCTCCCATGAGACCCTGAACTTTCGATTTCCTTCCAAAAACCGAGGACGAAGTTTATCGTGGACACTGCCTTTAAGAAGAGTGAGAACGGAAGTACGACAAAAAACTGATCGGAAGTGGGCGACAATCTCTTGAACCGGCCGACCTATTGGATTACCCCGCCCACGTCATGTAACAGCTGTCCTGCGCTTGTTTCACCAAAGGAACAGATGCCAAACTTTTGAATTTTCTTTAGAGCGAAAAATTCTAACATCCAAACGTGCATTAGCCCATCTTGTTGCAAAAAAGTTTTCGCTACAACAAACAGAAAACAAAGTCACCTGCCTAAGAATTTTGAAGCGCAAAATCATTTCCGACGTTAGGTTTGACGCTTTGTCTGCAGTCTCCCGAAACGCACCAAACAGGCGTAATTAAATACTTCAGAGTTTGCTTTAAACAGTTCTTCTCCGGTTTCAGAGAGTTCTGTGGGGGCTTTTCCCTTATTACCCTTTACCTCACGGACTTAACTACTCAAAAACATCGAAGACTAGAATAAGGTTCTTTTTCTTGAACATTGCCTCTAACAATAAGGTCTCAGGCACGACTAAATAAGTTGCTCTTATTTGCACTGATAAGGGAACCATTTAGCATTTGTCTGATTTTTGAAGGATTGTAGTCTGTTACGGTTGTTATACATATAAAATTAAAGTACCGTGATCTACCGTAGAAACCATGCAATTCAGCTATCTTGTTGAAGCCGAAAATTGAAAAATCCTGAACCCAGATAAGTTTTCGTGGTGCAGAGAGGCCAACTGAGAATCAATTTTCCCCGTTTCTTTTTCGTTATTCTCTGGTTTTGCAAAAAAAAGAGCGAAAAACAGCTGTAGCTTTGGTAAGGTTAACAAAAAGTTTGAAACTTCGAAATTTTCGTTCTACGATCATTCATTTTCAAATTTTTTTTCGCACATTCTCGCTTCGGAGTCCGAAAGTGGAGTAGTGCCATTTGTTATGTATGTTGTTGATTTTTGAGGGTGTGGTCACGAAGTGACATTGTTGTGGTGTGATAGGTAGTATATGACTATCTAACCTCGATAGTTGTTTTCTTAGCAAGTAAACTCTGGTACCGCCGTAGTGACCTGTTGATTTCGATTACCACAGCGCGGAGCGGTGGCTTTTTCGTCGGAACCTCCTTATCACTAGTTATATTTCACCGATGCTCACCACTCCGCTGCTGGTGATAATCGAAATCAACAGGTCACTACGGCGGTACCAGAGTTTAGTTTGTTAGTATAGCCTTGCCTAGGATGCCAAAGGTTTAGGTCAAAGTTTTGGACTCGTGGCCTGTGTCAGAATTGAAGAATCTAAAACATGCGGATTTCGTCAAATACTCGGGGGCTGGCACTCATGAACGGCACAACATGGGCTGCGGTTGGGTTTGCCGTCAAGATTGTGTGTGAGTAAAGTAGCAGACCCAATCAAAACTCCTGATCATGCCAACGAAGCATTTAATCATCACATACAGTTAGGTCCGTGGCTTGTTCCCTCAAGAGAAAATGTTTAAATCTAAACCGCGGCTGGCGCGGGCGATTGAAATCTCACCGGCGGCTGGCTGGTAATTACCTATTTTTCTCTTGAGGAAACAATTCACTTACCTAACCGTACTCAGGCGATTCTCGGCCCCGAGACGCACCGAACAGGAATCGGAGCCGCCTGACAGTTCGGCTCGTTTTCCCCATCTCCGGGTCACTGCTGTTGCTGTTCGGGCGAACCGGAGCGGCCCGAACAGTATCAGCAGGGGCCCGGAAACCGACAACAGTTGCCCGAACAGCAACATAAGCCGACTCATAGATTGGGAACACGAGCCGAACTGTCAGGCGGCTTGGGGTCGTGAATCGTCTTAGTGGCTCGCTGCATGAAT
The DNA here is from genome assembly GCA_029168955.1 of Aplectana chamaeleonis. NCBI lineage: Eukaryota > Metazoa > Nematoda > Chromadorea > Rhabditida > Cosmocercidae > Aplectana > Aplectana chamaeleonis. The sequence goes on along the minus strand of JAPDOI010000495.1, from coordinate 42,324 downwards.
GGTCCTGATTTTGCACATTCATGGAACCCAAGGTGAACGAGACTACTCAGGTAATTCTCGGCCCGTGACGCTTGACAGTTCAGTTCGTTCTCCCATCATGCAGGTCGGCTTGTGTTGCTGTCTGGGCCACAGCTGCTGCTGTCCGGTCTCCTCCAGTTTGCTCGAACATCAACAGCAGTGGCCCGGAGATTGGAAAAGCAAGCCGAACTGTCAGGCGGCTCCGATTCCTGTTCGGTGCGGCTCGGGGCCAACAATCGACTGAGTAGTTTCTAATCCTCGCGTGCAACGTTCCATTTGGGTTCCCAGTGGGAACTTCCCACCCGCAACGTTTTATTTGGGTTCCCACCTTTTGTTTTACAGATTTGAGGGCTTAAGGTGTATCTTAAAAGTAATGGTTGGTTTTTTTGATTTTCCAGTCTGACAAAGGCGACCATGGCAGGCATTTTAACTTTAGCTCATCCGTTTTCCTTTGAAAACCTTCAACTCTAATATTAATATCTGCCTCATTTCACCAATTCCAAATGATGTTTTCCGTAATGCTCACCTCTGCTCATTTACAAAGTATTTTTCTAGCTTTGGTTTCTATTAGTTGTGCCAATTTCGTTCCAAATAAAGGATATACCAACGTTTTTGTTCACAATACTGTCATTTTTTCTGCAAACTCCATATAGAGTAGTTAGGGAGGAGAAAGCCGCGGAATTTCCATGTATCGACAGCGACGATTAGGGGATTTTTCTTTCTCGGAAATCGTAAAGCAGAACAACCATTTCATTTTCGTTTTCTCATAGATAGCAAAAACCATCAGAAGTCGGGAAATCACGGTCTGGAGGTATTCTTCACTTTATTTCCCCTTTTTGTGAGACATTTTTTTCTGGGAAGTAGGTAGGCTAGAATCCATAGAGAACTGGAACAAATATAATCTTGAGCCGATCCCGATTTTTCCGCTTTTTTGTGGCGTTTTCTCGGTAATTGGAGGAGAAAAGTATTGAAAATCAGTTTTTAATGTATCCCTTGTCAGTAGCCTGAGTGAACTCACTGCGAGAATCTGCTTCTTCCCGAATCGGGATAGCCTGTACAGTTCTAGGCAAATGTGCCGAAAGCTGCAAGTTTGAACGCTAACGCTGGTCCTAAAACCATGCGATTGATCCGCGGCGTCACCCTCTTGCACACTAAGCCTCTGCATATTTGAGCCGCAAAAGTCGCGCCGCCACTTGCAGCTCCGTTCCTGCCTTTTAATCCCTATCATTGCGGCGCGACTTGCCGTCGGACTATGTATAGGGCGTCGTTCACACTTGCGGAGTGGCGAAGTGCAATCCTATAATATTCATCACTCGGCGCGGGAATTCAGGCATCGTTTATATTTCCGCCGCTGAGCGGCGCGGCGAAGTGTAATCCTACAATATCGATTGTGCCGCTCCGCCTGATCAATATTACAGAAATACACTGTGCCGCGCCGCTCGGCGGTGGAAGTATAAACGACGCCTACGTCTAAATACTGTCGAGTGCCGCGATCGTTCAGTATGCCGTTGCGGGCTTGGCGCACGTGTTTACAGCGTAGTTTTTTGGAAGGCCGGGACAGTAGTACTTGCAAAGCGCCATCTCAACATAGCATCTGTATGCATGTCGATTCTTGGCCTATATGGATGAATATCACGATATGACTCGCGAAAAGCATAGGGGTCGCTTATACTTCCCCGCCGTGAGCATCTTCAGACGCGGCGAAGGGCGGTTAAATGATATTTCTGCAGTTTCGCGGCGCGGCACGATCAATAATGTAGAATTAGTCTTCGTCGCTCCGCTTGGCGCCGGAAGTGTAAATGACTTTTGAGCCCGACTGAAAAAAGCGCCGCTGCAAACGCGCTCAAGTACAGCCTGTTCCAAATCGAAGATTCCTGAATCATCACGCGTGCGCGCGCTGGCTGCTCGCTCAGTCTCCTCTCGCTCTTCTCTCTTTCTCTCTCTCCCACTCTCTCTCTTTCCAACGCTTTGTACGCGCACGCCAAGGAATAGTGGGAATTTCGTTTTGACAGGGGTCTGTGACAGCGACAGGCTGATTACTCTCGGGAACCAGGCCGAATATCAGCAAAGCCCATGTAGTTCCCCCTCGAAATCTGATAGAAAAATCAGGAAATTCGCTCAGAATTTTATTCCTATACTACATTTTGTATCCAAATGACTCGTCGTCTTACTCTAGACAATTTGAAGTAATCTGTTGTGTTCCAGGGAGCTGCGCCGCTGCGCTCTGCTCGAAAACCGAAAGCCGCTAGGAAACTGAAACTGGAGAACTCCGGTAGCAGCACAACCGCGGCGACCGAGGGAGACGTGACCTCCTCGACGACGACGGGCCGACGACAGATCAGCAGAGTGGTGACGACGACTGAGGAAGAGGCGAGCACTTCCAGCAGCGAAGACGAGGAAGCGAAAACACGACGCGGATGTCGAGGTTCGTATCAGGCTTCAGACCAATCGATTTGTTGTTTGATCAATTCAAATGTTCAGTTCATGAGGGAAACTGAATGATTTGACTTTTCGATTGTTTGCCAGATTTCAGGTGACGATATTCGAACACTAGATATTAGAGACTACGCCCATTTTTGATCTAGTGCTTGTGAAAAAAGAATTCGAAATTCTGAATATTTCTTTTGAAAATCTGAACTCGAAAAAAATCATTCACTCGGAATTCTCAAAACTATTTATTTGAATTTGGCGCTCCCCATAATTTCAGAAAAGCGATTTTCGGATAATTCATTCGGAAACTGCCGTCGGGTGCACATGTACAATTTATCTCCGCACACGCGTTCAGTCCGCATAGCGCACGCTGATCGCGAAAGCGTGCTGCGGCGCGGTTGCGAGTATCCTTAGACAGGGATGTGGGATCACCCGGGCGGTGGGGCCACCCGGGTACCAAAGGCGAGAACCGCCCGGGTGATCCCACATCCCTGTCTGAGGATACTGCAACCGCGCCGCAGCACGCTCGCAGTCAGCGTGCACTTTGCGGACTGAGCGGCATTGCGGAGATGAACTGTATCTGTCCGATTAAAACTGTCCGCCCTCGCCGTCTGCGTGCGTGTCAAGCGACAGCCGTGACGGCTGTTTCAGGGCTTGTAAATCGAATAGTAGCAATGTAATGCGCATAAAAAAATGACATCTCAATCAGCTGTTTGCAGTCGCGTTGTGGCTTGTCAGAAAAATGCTTTCGCAACGGCTGCTCGACACACCCACCGACCATGTGGGTGGACAGTCTCATTTTGAGAGACTTGTCTTGAGCGGGTATCCAATAATTCAGAGGATTTTGCTCGTTAAATATAAACTCAATCGTTTTCGAGTTATTATTCAAGAATTATTCGAATTATCGAGTATTCTCGAAAAACGCTACCAAATATTCGAATAATTTGTAGAATATTGATTCAGATTGAGTCTAGAACGGTTTTTGCAAGCATTCTTTTACTGAAAAACTTGGTCTAGGCTTTGGTAAAATTATTTACTCGTAATTTTTGATAGGCTTTCTGAAAATCTCGCCTTATCGAGTTTTTTTGGAAAGGATATTCCGAAAAAAAATCGGACATCAAGAAATTCTAATGTTTTTTTACAGGTTCTTGCATTCTAGAATTCTGAGGTGTAGCTCAATAGCACCGATTCTTTCGGGAATCTAAGAACTCGTCATTGGAATTGCTCGGCTTTTTCTACATTTTCGAGCTCCAAATAATTTGAAAACTAGCCTTCAATGTTGGGCGTTTTCGAGAGTGGTATTTGTCATTTCACTGCGATATCATACCGCTAAAAATGGTTTTACGCGGCGTATGGATTCCAACGGAAGGCGTAGGAGTGGGCGGAGAAATCCGAAATCCGATTCATCGTTGCCTTAACCCTGGGTTATTAAATTTGGTTGGTTTTAGAGCGATATTCAGCGCAGCTGCATGTGCGCGAAACCTAAACCAAAGCGGACAAACCCAGGGTTAGCGCAAGGATGAATTTGATCTCTGGGGTGAGGAAAAAGCTGTCATAGATAACAGCATCAATGCTGGTGGTAAAAGTGAGTTGAAAAGTGTCTAGTGTATCCCGAAAATTATGAAAAAGTAATAAAGATGATGGAAGTTTGGCTGATTTCCAATGACGTCTTGATATTTGTAGAATTGAAGATACTTCTTTCGAAAAATCTGTTTAGACCCGCTGTCGAAGCGAGGAAGACGAGATGACTCTCCAGACGAGGACAACGACATGGATAATGATCGTTCGACTCGTAGTAAGGGAAAGCGAGGTTTGTGTTAGTGATATTATGCGCTTTTTAACTGAAAATTAATTATGATATTTTGGTATTGAAGCCTTGACGAGATACTGCTGAATATGAGTGTTTTAGGACCCCCGTCCAAAACGCCTATCTCAGCTGCACGGAAGAAGCCTCCGACGTCCGCTGCGTCGAATGGCAAGAGAGCGGATCATGCCACCGGAAGGGGGTTTTCTAGACGGGGGAAGGCGGTGTTTGAGGAAGACGACAGTCGGACGAATACGCCCTCGACGAGCTCGGGTTCTGAATCGGGTATGTATCTATATCCGAATTTTTTCCTCCCATCTCCAGGTGTAACATGACTACAATTATCTTTCAGAAGAGCTGGATGATTCGTTTCATATCGGAAAGAAGCCGCAGAAAGGAAAGGTGCCACCAACGCAACGGAAGAAACGACCTGCTCCTCGAAAGCCCCCCATCAAAAGCCCTGGAAAGGTGTTCCCCGGGAACTACGGTCAACGCAGTCCGCCGAAGGCTGCAGCTGTGACAGCGTCCCCGTTACCGACGCCTAGTCGTGACGCCACCTCGTCAACGGTACCTCATTGTGATAGTCCGACGACATCAGTCGGGACAGCTGCCACAGTTCCAATGAGACTCGGTGACGCCGCTACTCGGTGTAGCCCCGGTGGAGGAAGGACGCTTCAAGATGTGGAGGCTGATGAGGAGGTTAGTACATCTACTCAGACAATCGCCGCGATCAATGCGTGTCGAAAATGCATCCAACTCGAAGACAAAGCGGTTTCGAGCGCAGTCAGGGAATGTGCTGCTAGAAGAGCATGTGCTCCTATTGTGTTTCAAATTGCAGCGCGTGCCTTATCAAGTAAAACGTTCAATGCGTGCATGATACGCATTCAACTCGATGACAAAACGGTTTCCAAAAAAAAATGAAGCATAAGGAGCACTCTTAAGTCGGGACTCTTATTTCGGCAGCGTCGTCGGTTCAGTTACCCAAGTTGGCGGTACTTGGCCCGCTCAGCCTTTGTAGACCTCTTCCGACCGCTGGCGGCTTCAGGTGATGCTCGGCGAGCTGGTCAAGTCGAATGTCGGTGTGCCGGACGCGTCGCATGTCGGTGCGCTGCTAGGACAGCGCTGGACTATCTTGCAGCAGTGCTCCTGCGGTGAAATTTTGCAGCACGTGCTGCTGTCTGGAACAGGATCCCCTTCCACAGAGCCTTTCGATGGGTGTTGTCACTCGAGTTGAATGCATATTCGACACGCATTGAACGCGGCGATTTTCTGAGTAATACATGCCATTTGTCCCCGATTCTGAGCTTACGAAAACGATTCCACAAGCTCCATCAAGACATCGGCCTCGTAGCAAATCTTATGTCCTTTTCCGTACTCGGTTTTTTTGTGGCTTTTTGAGTTCTCTTAAACCATTTTCTTGTATGAAATTCTCGGGCGACTGTACAGTGCTTTTCATTCTCAGGGGCCCTCCGAGTGAACGTAGCTCATACCTCGATGATTTCGGCGGTACACCGACTCAGCTCCATGAGAGAGGCACGACTGCTGCGATTTGTGAAGCATAATCGTTGAAGCGCTTCACTCTAATATGCTTTCCGACTATGAAGAAGGCCGAGCCATTGCTTCTGCCCAAGTGGTTGGAGTTACTGTTGAATGGCTGGAAATGTGATCCCATCGCGCATTGTGATGAACAAGTGAATAAGTAATCGAAAAGTCCATAGCAACTGGTAGTACCTTGGGTGGCCGGAGAAACTATTAGCCAAGATGAGAAGAGATTCACCTGCTTTGGTCAAATTCGATCATGAGATGGGCTTGGAACTCGTGCTCACACAGAACCTCAAGCATCTACTGCGGTCCTGTGGGGGGGCTTTCTAACGTTGCGAATACATTGTCAAAAGAGAAGGAATACGTGAGCCAAGTCCGCAGCGGTGGGGACTTCTCGTTGTCACGTGGTCACAAGTTGGCCCAGGGTGGACCACAACTTGTCCACTGGTCTCTTCTTGGTAGACCCTAGAAAATTCAGGTAAACTTTTCTGGTAAGACGAACTTCAATCTCCAGTGGAGAAGATCACCTGAAACGCCGAGCGTTCCTAAGGGCGACGCAATGAACAGGTTATGGGTGTAGCTTGATCCAACTTGTGGTGAGGTGGTCCCTTAAGGGCCTAGTTATACATCGGCGTTTCGCTGTCGATAGTTTGTGGGGGGGGGGCGTTTGCATTCGGTGAGTTTTCGAAATTAACCAATGATAGACGCCGTGGAAGCCAGCGGCAGCGAAACTCCAGTGTATAATTTTGGGTCTAACTGTACTACCTTGTATAGTTGTAGAAGCCTTGATTCACCTGTGCTTCCTCTTCTAGCATTGATTTCGTGGTATTTGCCAGGCCCCCACAACGTCGTAATGGACACTGGAAGCGCAATGACGGCGCGTACCTCGGTCGAGGTGCGCGAAATTCAGTGGATCTCTTCTCATGCGGGCTCAACAGTTTGTTTCTCCGGCAATCCAGATTACTTCCTGTCGAGGATCATCTTTCTGGCCAATCTTCGGTTACAGCATCCTGCCTGGGCAATTGCGATGGCTTATCCTTTTCCACTGTCAGACGTCTTGTCAAAGCGAAGCATTTAGATGATCATCAGTCCTGATCACTTGTCAAATGTTCCTCTATCCTCTACCCCAGTCGGTATAATCTGGAATCATCTGGTCACGAGCTGGGTTTATTTGCAAGATCTACAATCCTCCCGTAGGTGGTTTTTCTGGTAAATCTTAATGTGTGTGCAGGAGTTTTAACGTGCCGAAAGGAATAGAGCTGCTCGCAATGTCTAAATTATGGTACGTCACATAGGATTGGAAAATTTCAGAGTGTATTTATAGCTATGAGAAGCCTTGTATCATAAACTCGTTCATAATTCTGACCAACCACCCTGGTTAAGGTGGCTGCGATAGTAGCATCACCACCGCCAACTGATCAGCCTCGGCCCGAGACGATGTCAACACCTCCAGCGATTCGGTCTGGCGCCGTATCGCAGACTGGGTCTCGGACAGATCGGCATCAACCGAAGGAGGGTAAATCGACGACGGCTAGTAGTGCTGAGACGAGCGAGCACAGCGATGTGGAGCATAGGTACATTTTGTCAAAGTCTGCTAATTGTTCAGGGTCGTTTGATAGTGCGTAGATTTAGTCACGCACCCACGGAAACGTCTCGAAGTGCATCGAGCTGTTCGAGTCGTGTGGGTGGAGCGGACTCGCCGCGTCCGATAGGCGATCGAATCCCGGTTCATGAAGACGTAGTGAATATGGGTGGAGTGCCAGACGAAGACGATGGCTATTCCAGGTTCGTTAACCATCGTTGATACGTGATTCTGAGCAGCTGAATGAAATAGATCGGATTCTGGACTTGTTTAGATGTGCCCCTTCGGAAGAGAGTGATCATCCACCGCAACTGCAGGCAGAGGCGGCTATCGCGGGTACGAGTGGCGCTGGATCCAGCGACGAGGCGCCTCCGAGCCTTCATCATGGGGCTCCAGTTCCTGTTGGATGTCCTTTGATGTGTGAGCCGCCAGTCTTGCATGACGGGTATAACACTGATGACGATGATGCACCACCACAGTTGTCGCCGGCGAACATTGAGCCGCCAGTCTGTGCGGCTCCACCGAGGGAAATGACCGAGGAGGAGGTGAGAAAGAATATATTTCCTCGTTATGAGCCTACGATAATGAAGAATCCCCTGTTCAGAAGCAGAAACTGGCTATGGATCGACCACCGAAGGCGCCGGCCATGTTGGACAAGGTTAATGATGAAGAGACGGAGGTATAAATTATTATACAAGAAGATTTCGATAATTTGTTCTGTTTTTCTATGATTGTGCTTTTGTTTGCAGGGCCTCTTTGAGTCGATGCTGCCCGTGCAGTCAATGCCATCAATGGAGCAGCAGCAGTGTTCATCGGTGCCAACTCAACAACAGCAGGTCACAACTCCGCTGCAGCAGTACCCTGGGTTAGCGGTTTCCACAGCTCTCTTTAGCGGTTCTTGAATTTGTCGTTGAGCATTCCCTTTCCAGCAGTCTCAAACAAACGACGCCTGGCAGTGTGCCGTCTTGTCACATGCAGAACCAGCACACGCCTGAAATGCAGCAGCAGACGTTCATGAGTCCGGTTATGCAGGTGTGAATTTTATCTATATGTATGAGAGATTTATGAACCCAGCTGGGGCCAGTTTCATCAATGTGTTAACCCACAGGTTAGCTTCCCTAACCTGCCAACCCAGAGCGATTTGAGCAATTCATCCATCTACCAACCCTCGTGCCGCTCGGCTGGTTAGTGGGTCAGTGCTACCAGAGGCCCGATTCATCATTAGGCTAACCCGGGAGTTGTCGATCTGAGTTGGGTTCAGCACGAGCAAAATATCGTTAATTTTTGAGCAGAACCCAATTCAAATCTACAAATTCAAGATTATCACATTCCGTCTCTGTAAGGTTTGGGTTTGATAGCATGGCGGCCCACCGCTGGTCACTTCTGTTTTTTGGATATTTGGATTTCCCCGCCCTTTCTGATCATGTCGCGGCGCTTCTGTTCCTGGGGCTAGAGGATCTAAGGGGAAAGCGCCTTCTCAGACCACGAAGCGCAACATTGGTGTCTCAAGCTTAGCCAACTATATCCACTTGGTTTAGAGAATGGATGGAGAAGAAAAACTCAAATATGGTTTTCTAAGCAGACGCTGCTTTTGAGGGGTCTGCAGAGTTACAGCGACCGGCGAGTGGTCGCCGAGCGTGTTCTCGAAAATTGTCGTCGTGGCGTAGGTTACCGCTCGCTAGCAGTGACGTAGGTCCGTCGCGGCGTCAAGACATTCTACGGTGCCTTTTCGTCTCCCTTCGTGCTGCGTCGGTCGCCCCCATCGCAGAATGTGATCGATATTGCGTTACCCAGTACTGTTCGTCGCTGCGAGTAACGCTGCGGCTTGAACTCTGCAGACCGCTTTACGATCTGAACACGAAATTCGCTCCAGGGTCGCCCCTGGCTTGAAGCTCTGCGCATAGGACTTGGAATGGCTTATTAGCCGTCTTCACGTTTGTGCATGCCAGCCCTGATCAGAAGTCCTTAATTAAGTTGTTTGCGAGTTATCTTGCTCGAATCATGATACTTGTGCCGTACCAACTTAAAGCGTAATTCCCGGTCATGGAAGGTAGTCAGTCGAATGTCGATGGCTTTCACATGGGGGTAGGAGAGAACGGTTGAGAGAGAGCTTGCCACAGAACGCGCCGCCTTAGAACATTAGGGCAGCATCATTTGCTGGTAAAAAGGGGGATCTGTGCACTCCGGGTTAAAAGCGCTAAAGATTACTTGCGACTTAGAATACTCCTATCGCCCCATCGCCGGCTTAGCCTCCACTCGATCGACTCTTGTCCTGGTGGTCATTCACTCGAGGTGAGTCTTTGACCCCTTATCTGACATGGCCTCTGTAATCTGTGGGTAGGATGAACCGAAGCTATTCTGTTTTATTGTGGACGCTCTTAGAAAAAGATCCTGATTTTTTCAGAACATGTGTCCACAACCATCATCCGTGTCTTCTGTACACTCCACTCATAACTCGTCGATGGAAATGGCTAGTGGAGGTGGGCCGTCGAGTCAAACTCCCTATGGTAATCTGGCGCCTCCGTCAGTGAATGCGTCGACTGGTCATTCGGATCCTAGTACGCCACTAAGACCGTCTTGCCAAGGTGAGATTCCCGAAGATTCACGAAGGGTGGTCCTCATATTAATTCTAACTTTCAGGAGGTTCTGCTCCGGGTTTCTCTAGTCCTCCGCAGGCGGCACCGATCCAGCAGCCTGCGCCTGTCCCGGAAATGCGAATGCGGACGTCAACGGAGTCTGCGCCTCAACAACAACCAACTGGCGGAAGCAGAAGAAGTGGCGAATCGTCAAGGTCGAAACAGAGAGCCAATCAACAACAACAGCAGCAGCAACAGCAACAACAGTTGCAGCAGCAGGTTGGAAGTTGATGCACAGTTAAATTTCTAGTATTTATGACGATATATTCTATTCTCATTTAGCAGCAGCAACAACAACAACAACAGCAAATGGCTGCGATGCATTCGATGTCGTTCGCGGCGAATCCATACGCGAGTATGACTACTGCTACGCATCCACAGGCGTACCCTGCTTACCCGACTTATTCGACCCACTTCGATGCTACTACAGCTGGATTTCCCGGACCGAATCCCTACTGGCAGGCTACAAGCTATCAGCACTATGCAGCGGCGAAAGCTGGTCCGGCTATGGGTTAGTTCTTTCATGGTTTCAAATTGCTTTTCATGTTCGACAGTTGGAGGGTCGCACTTGGGAGCTGTCAGAGAATGGAGGTCCCCTTTCCGAATCGAGGAAGGGGGGAGGGGGCTATTACCTAGGTAAACTGGGTCCGAATGAGACTGTCGGCCTACGCGGTTGGTGTGCGTGTCAATTGGCCGTGGAAACTGGTATTTTTAGGTTAAGTCTTCCCACAGCTGCAAACAGCTGGCAGGGATACGAATCACAATTCGTCCAATACACCTCTAATAGACTTAAAAGTCAAAGAAATGCGTTGGCAACAGCCGCTCGAACCGGCGGACAGTCTCCTTCGGACGAAATTTATGTGGTGTTGTTTGTGGTTATTGAGCTGACTAAAAGCTTCGTTCGACATCCAGGCGAAATTTGAGATTTTCGTATACTTGTGAAGTAGACCTTTCCTGTATTTCAGCATATTTCAGCTCTAGGGAGAGGCATTTGACCCTAGTTGCCGAACGAATGAATAATTCGAATAACCCATTCCAAAAATTTTCGAATTTATAAATTTTTTGATTATGGCTTTCTTAAATTCTCCGAATGAACGACTTGATTTGAATAATACCGTTTTGAAGTTTTCGAACGGATGAATTATCCGAATATGGTCTTTGAAATTCCCTAATGAATGAATAAGTTCGAAAACCTGCCCTCTATTCAATTCGAATGAATATTAGGAAAGTTTATACGAATATTCGATTAATTATTCAAAAGTTTGAATAATTTATGTTTCGTGAACTTTGTTGCATATTTTCTCAGTTGCTGAATCCTTAAATATCGAGACTCGAAATCGGCTGATTATTCGTCTAATAATCTTCCGATTATCCGAATGAATTGGATATTCACAACTCCAGTAATTTGGAATCCCAAATGAACCAAGCATTCGAGAAACTGAATAATGATAATACTGAATGAATAGAATATTCGATAAATCGAGTATTTTTATTTCCCGAATTAATAGCATATTCGCTGGGGATTTTACTCGGCGTCCCAGTAGTATGTAGTTTAGTGCATGCAGTACCGCGGTTGTGGCAAAACTCGGTCCCACCAGGCCGCGATGACGTCAGAACCCGGGGTTCCACCTACCTCTAACATCACAACAACCCAGGGTTTGCTTCATCTTTCAAAATCTGGAGAGTAGGTGACTTAGGGGCCTCGTAACGCACACAGAGTCCGACTTGGAACTTGTGTCTAGCAGATGTGACCGCTAATCATGGCCCTTCACTACTCCCCGTTTTCCCCGCCCTTTTCGAGGTTTGGTCACCTAGCGACCATCAACCTTACGTACTATCGTTATCGGAACGAGATCACGGTCTATAAGTGTGAGCAACAGCTGTTGTAGCACGCAAAACGAGGATAATCGTGCCGAGGATAATCGTGTCACAACGATTGTCCGCAATTGCGGACCAGAGTTACACTTCAATAAGTACAATATCGTCAATGTATGGATTGGGGGAAGCCGTCTCACTACGAGGAGCGCGCATGTCGAGTGTGCAGTATCAATGTATGAGCAATTCATAAGAGGAAAAAAAGGGAAATTGAGGAGAAAGAAGGAATAAAGAGAGGTGAGAATGAAGAATTTGAGGAATTTTTGTCATGGGAAAATCAGCGGTGAGCGCTATCGATCGTTTTTATCCGCAATGGAGCCACTCCCATACGCTTGAAAAGTGCGCTCCTTGTTGCGACGCGGCTTCCCCAAATCCCGAGATTGACGATATGTGGTTCAAATTTCACATCTGTCGTTTTGAGGTCTTCCAAGTAATGATTCTATCGTTCAGGTCCGATGATGCCAGCAAACCCGGCGGCGTTTCCATATCCTTACCCAAACGGTATGACACCTGTGAATGGTCGATCGCAGTCTACTGCTGGCGCCTGGCCGCGCTACCCTCAGGGAATGACACCGTTTGGCGGAGCTGCAACCAATCCGGCAGCTTTTCAAATGGGGTCGTCAGCCACTGACTTCATGTTTAATCCGGCTGCAGCCGGATACTTTAGTAACAGTTCTTATCCTTTCAATATTGCCAAGTAACATAGTCTCCCTCCTTTCATTTTTATTTATATTTTCTTTTTTTCTTCTTGTAAATTGTTAAGTCTGTATGGTAGCTGAGCTACAGATTCTCGAATCTTTTCACGTGCATTCTTCTCGCAAAGCGCTGGCGTCTCTCAACCAAAGCGCATTTGTATTTGATAGTTTTATCTGTGATACGGGTATATTACTTAGCATAAGTTGTTGTTGTATGTAGATTCATAAAGTACTCAGTAATCAATACATATCCTTTCAATGGCAGCCACTGCGCGTACCTTTGTCGGTTGTCAAACATATTTTGCGTTCACCCTTCTCTGTATTATTGTAATTGTATTTGTATGTAGCGTTTAAGAATCAATCTCAGGTGATTTCACTCGATGGTGTTATGATCTAACGCGCATTTCAGAAATGAGCCTTAATTAATTTAGGTGTTTAAAAAGTCGAGTTTTATACTAATCGGTTTGATTTTTGCTTGTATTTTCTGCTTTTCTGACGATGAGGTTAATTCTGATGATGATTTGGTTGTGTCCCATGATTAACTGATCTAGTGTGTATGCTGTATGTGAAACATCCAAAGATTAACCGTACCCTACCCTCCCCTGATATCTCCTCTTTCTCCTCTTGTTCCAAAAGAACGCCGGTGAGCACTGCGTGGTTGCCTTGTTTTGTGAGACTTTGTCACGCTTTAATTTTTATATGTATTTGTCCTTGGAGATATAAATGATAAGAAACTTCTGGTTTTTTGTTGCATCAGCTTAGCATTCCACACACACTAACAGTAAAGTGAGGGGTTACTACGTTCGTGTGCCTCAGTAAGGAGGAAGCGTTTGAGGGCCATCTTTTTTTTTCTCTATACGGAGAAATCAGAAATTATGACAGGGAGAGTGTAAATGGAGTGTCTAGCCGTCTGCAACGGAATATTAACCCATCTATATACACTGACACCGCCGTAGTGGGGCACGCGATCGAGCCTTAGGGGTCGTTTATGCTACCGCCGCCGAGCGGCGCGGCACAGCGCAATCCTGTAATACTGATCACGCGGCACGATCGATACTGTAGAATTGCACATCGCCGCGCCGCTAGGCGGCGGGAGTATAAACCACCCCTTAGGGCGGGATCATACTTCCAGCGACGCGACGCAATGCTTACCATCAATATCGGCCGGAAGTCGATATGCCCGTTATGCTCTGTCGCCGTCGCTGATCGCGGGAAGTATGATCCCGGCCTTAGTCCAGGTTTATACATACATCGCGGAGCGACGCGATGACATGCCTTAAATACGGTCCGATGCGTGACGCGATAGTGATCAATAGTCACCAATGTCATGCTATCGCGTCGCGCCGCGGCAGAAGTGTGGACCCGGCCTTAGCGGCTGCGTGCGGCCGCGAAGCGTGCTTACTTCTGCTAGATAGCCTGAAATAGGATAAATATCCCATCTCAAATGCTTTCTGCGGCTATTCCTAGTATTCTTCGATTTCTGATTATTAATCCTATTGTAGACTATCTAGCACAAGTGAGCACGCGGCGCAACCGCCCGCAGCCTGTGAGGCTTATACGCATAGCCCACCAAATGATGTCTAGCTTAAAACTTATTTCTAGGGATTATTTTGAGTGCTGATTTCGAGTCTAGAGTCTATAGTCTAGAGTATTTGCGGATTTTTCGGGAATTTCGGATGATTCGGTCCAAAGTTCCCCCATTGTTGAAATTTCAGCGGCCAAACGCAAGTGTTGACGATTTCCTGAATGCTACTATAAAATAGCTGGAAAACCTCTCCAGAGAAGTTATTCGGGCTGCTCAACAAAACCTGTGCACCGTTTATCGTTCTTCTTGAATTACGGAGGGTATACGGAAATTTAGTCGTCTCAGACTTGGCTCAAAAATACTGCTGATGGTATCCAGGACACCGAACTCAAAATTGAGGTGCATTTGTCGATTTTTGAAATACTAGGGTAGGTTGCGTCGGTTGAAGGCATCGTGCGCGCAGGAAGCCATTTCCAATTTTTTGTGTACAATCAATCCAGTCGGGCTAGCTGACATCACCCACGAAATTTGAGGCTCTGAAAATGCACACCCTAGAAGTTATGGTCACCTGAAAACTGCTGTGGGGTCGATAATCTAGCATTTCTTCGACGAATATTGCTGGGACCGTCAGACAGCATGAAAAACATGGCGCAAGCTCCGTATGCAGGAAAACTTCAAAAATTACCGTGACCAGGACTTCGAATGCAGTAAAAACCTCGAAAACGATTTTGGCGCGAAGTTGAAATTCATTCTAACACTGTTTTCGATCTGGTTTTTCATAACAAATGTAGGTTTTTCAGGGGCTCTTGTAACATTTTCGTTCACTAAAGTGGCCAAGCTATACAAAAAAATGATAAAAAAGGTTTTCATCGCTGACGATGCCCTTAAGAGGCATTATGCTTACTGTAGCCTACAGTAACCCAAAGTCCAACGCGAGGAAGACCTCAGATTCGAGTTCAGGGCGGGCCCTTAAAGGCACAGTCAAAGCTCAGGGACGAAATCTGCGATTTCCACACACTGTGCTTCTCTGGGCGAAATTCCGGTCCGCAATTGCGTCTCGACACGCTTTGCGGCCGCGCGCATTCGACTCGGAAGTTTCCAGAGCAGCAGCCGCCGACCTGTTGACTCTAGGTGGGATTCAGAAATTGAAAAGTAAACAAAATTAGAGAAAACTGTATAAAAAAGCCACATCGAGTCGGCTTTGGCGCTGCAAACTCAAATGGCTCGAGCGCGTGCGGCCGCAAAGCGTGTGCAGACGCAATTGCGGACCGGAATTAAGCACTGTATATGTCAAGTAGACCCACCCTATATAGCCCCTGCCAAATGCGAGCTCTCAATGCGAGATGAACGACGGTTTCCGACCAGTAGCCCCGTTCTTCCCTTCGTTTCCGCCTCTCTCCTTATTTGGGTCGGCTCACATACATCGGTTGCAAATGGACGGAAGTTACGAGCCTCGGACAACTCTTCCACCATGCTTCCGTAGCTCAATTTTTGAGGGGCCATAACTTCGTTCCTAGGGCGTCTTGTACGATTCCAGAGACAGCATTGCAATCAGCGTGAGACCATTCTCAAGAAAGGCAGAAAAGCGGAAAAATGAACCTGATGTTGGACTGTGCCTTTAATAACCCCGCGTAGAGTCTTGTGCAAAATCCGATAAATTTTGTCTCAACACCTTGAAAATTTCCTGATAGGTATGTAGGAACCCCGACCTTTCGCAAAGCAAGGAAAATGCCCCTATTTGGAAGCCCAGGAGGCATAGAGAGAACTTCGAGCACGGATCATTTATTTACTGTCACAAACCTACAACTAAGAAAATATGGTTTTCCAAATCGTCGGGGTGAGGGTAAAACAGTACCCGAGTAAGGAATCTGCTTTACTATCATGTCTTCGCATTGGTATTGCAAAACAGTTCACGTGACCGTAGATGTGCAGCAGTATTTCGAAACACTAGCGTGCGCAGTTGACATTGTTACTGTGTCTCCGCCAATACCGTTTTCACGAAATCCTGGCTGTGCTTCGTTTCTATCACATATTTATTTTTCCATGCTATACCTCCAACAGAGTTGATTGGCGTTTATGATTTCTTCTAAAGGGAACATCTTCTCGCTAAGATTTCGCTGTGTTCCCATCCGTAAAGGCACAGTTAAGCTCGGGGGCGCAGTCTCAGAAAACCACATAATTGTAAAGTAGACCCACCCCATACAACACCTGCCAAGTGCAAGCTCTCGATTCCTCCGAATAGGTGTGATATGGGAGGAAGCCACCCTGGGGCGCTCACATCCGGAAGCCACTTTGGCACAACCCTTCTACGATATTTCCAGCTCAACAGTGGTGAGATGAGCGATGATTTCCATTAATTAGCCCCGTTCTTCCCTTCATTCTCAGCCTCCCTTTTTGGTCAGGTCTGCTCGCTTACATCGGTTGCAAATGACGGAATTCATAAGCCTCGGACAACTCGTCCACCATACTTCCGCAGCACAATTTTTGAAGGGCCATAACTTCGTTCCCAGGAAGTCTTGTACGATTCTAGGGACATCATTGGAATCAACGTGGGACCGTTTTCAAGATAGGCAGAGAAACAGAAAAGCGAGTCTGAGGTTAGACTGTGCCTTTAATAGCTGATATGAGCCCAGGTTTATGGGCAGTCGGACGTAATTTCAGATGCTTTGTGGTGACTTCGTGCGTGCTGAGTCGAAAGTTTGGGCCAAGTTTCACCTCCTATGTCCGTTTATTCCGTTTATCGCCAGTTCTGTTCCAGAAGCGACCAATGTGAAAAAATCCCAATTAATTTTTAGTGTAAACATTCCCTCTACACACATTCCAAGTTGTGAACATAATTGAGAATTGGAATCGTGAATTGCTATGAATTTTGACAACGGTGAGTGGCGTCTCCTGGTTTTCAAATGATGTGGAACTCCTTTAGGAATTTGAACTCCTAAAAGTCGAAGTTCATAGGCAGCATACACACGTAGTCCCCCCCCCACAACGAGAACACACCGATCTCGAGGAAGTAGAGGGTCGAAAAGAGAATCATGCTGCCAAGAGGGAGTCGAAGCGAGAGATCTCCTAACTCAGATACAATGGGGTAGTACGTCGGCACAATATCGGTTGTATCCCAAGGCAGACATCGAGTTCAACCCTTTATTATGGGTAGCAGCTGCTGCTGTTAGCGGCAACTGCTGCCGATAACAAGGGGTTGAATCCTAGCATGCGTTGTAAACATGTGCCGCTGTTAGCAACAGCTGTTGTTGACAACGAGGGGTCGAATCCGATGTCTGCCCTGGGATACAACCGCTATTGTGCCGATGTACTACCCCATGGTGGTGTAAGTGATTTGATTCAGAGATCATGTTCAATGTAATGGTTACAGAAGGTTACAGTAGGCATACTGCATTTTGAACGGCGGAACCAACTTTGGAATTTAGGAAATCGACAAATGAACTTCAAATTCGCACTCGGCTCCCCAAGTAGTCTACGCAGTGGAATTTCGAGCCAAATCTGAGACTTCGACCATGCGACCATGTCCGCCGTAACACACCGTAATCGTATACAAATCGATAAACGGAACACAGATTTGGCCTAAACAGTCCAAATAACCTTATTGAGAAGTTCTGAGACAATTCTGTGGCAGAATTTGAGGAATCGCCAAAAGTCGCATTTCGTCAGCGAAATTTTCCTTGGTGGGAAGTTTCGAACAAAGCATCTGAAATCTCTGGAAAATCGGCAAATGGGCCACAGATTCGTAATCAGCTCCCTAGACAATCCCTAGATAGAAGTTGTGACGTGAATCCGAAACAATTGTTCTAAATACTCCAAAATTTGCTTTTCGGGTGTCCCTTTTCTCTTCGCAAAGCTCTGGAAATGTCCTTTTCTGGAAATCCCTGAGTAATCAAATATACATTGGATTCGATTCGGATAATTTGGGATATCCGTCCGAATGATTCGAAATCTTGGCGATTCGGTATCCGATTCACCGAGAAAAGGCCAAATCCGAATCGAACCGAACTCCGGTTCACCGAAGAAAATTTTTTTTTCGGATCAGCCCAAAATCCGAATATCCGAAGAATTTTGCGTCGTCTCCCATGTACATATAGTGTCAAACAAGCCCTAGTTGCGAGACAGAGGAAGAGGAAGGGTGTAAAGGCGAGAGGAGGATCCCGCTCCAGGGGCGGCATGCATGAACGCAGCGAACGGTGTCAGGGAGCCGCTCCGCGTGCCATGCGCGCAGCGTCGAGCAACGGGGCGGCCCCGAAAATCAGGCACATCAACACACGCCACGAAATTCGGGGCCGCCCCGTTGCTCGACGCTGCGCGCATGGCACGCCGAGCGGCTCCCTGACACCTTTCGCTGCGTTCATGCATGCCGCCCCAGAGCAGCCGAAAGTGGGAGAATGAGGGAGCCTGTAACATCGTTTTATGTCAGTGAGCTTCTGACTCTCCAGAGGCATAGTATAAGGATTATGGACCCTTACAAATGTGCGAACTTAACGTGACGACACACAGGAACAAATAAGAAGTCAAGGGCTATCAACCCGCTTTTTTCTATGCGGGGTTAGCTTTAGATGGAGTTGCGATCGGTACGATTTGTCAAAAATGAGACCCAATGAAAGCAACCTGTCATCGTCCTCAACTACAAAACTTGAAAAAAAAAACTGCGGATTCGTTGCTGAAGGCAGCGACAGGCCCTGCTGCGCTGGTATACCACAAGCCTTACGTCCCCGTTGTGATAGAGACCGAAAGTTTACCCTCTGGTAGAATCGAGGGGATGCTGTACGTGTCTCGAGCTTGGGTAATTGTGCCAGCGACGAAGTATTTTAGCACTCAAGATGTGCATCGTGGTCTACGCAGGTTTGCTGGGGCATTCATAGTACAGCACATGGTCGGTATGGTTTGTGAGTCTGTGCGCGATCGATCAGCTCCGCGTTCAGCCCTATTTATTGGAAGTTTGCGCCCGATGAGTCCGCACTTTTGTCCGAGGTGTTCCTCCTTGGGGCGCCTTAGTGGTGTAGGTAGTGAATAGGAAGCAGAAGAATGAGCACGCGCTACAGCTTTGTTTTGCATTGCGCGTATTGTGCTTCTCTGGGCCGAATCCGCAAATGCGTCTCAACACGCTTTGCGGCCGCACGAGCTCGAGTTAGTCGAGTTCCCAGAGTTTTTTCCTTTTTCCATAGCCGACTCGATATGGCTTTTTGAGGCAGTTTTCTCCAATTTTGTCTAGTTTCCAGTTTCCAAAACCTACCTAGAGTCAAAAGATCGGCGGCTCCGGCGCTGGAAACCCTTCCGACTCGAAAGCGCGCGGCCGCAAAGCGTGTCGAGACGCAATGGCGGACCGGAATTTGGCCCAGAGAAGCACAGTAGGTTGGTGAATGTACAATACCCGCGCTAAGTTTTGTAAAAACGGGAAGCATTTGCCAAACTTGGCAAAAAAGCGTCCGATGCATGTAACTTTTTTAAAAGAAGACGCTCTTAGATTCTGAAAAGGCCATCATATTCACAGCTCGAATTCCTAAAAATTATGTGCCTTGTGGACGTTTCACAAAAACGTCGTGGCCGGCAGAGTGCGGCGAAACTTTGAGTAGTAATTGTATGATTAATAGAAGAGCAATCTCTGTGTTTTCTCCGTGAATTGGATGAAAGTGGGGCTATCTCGCGATCTGTGCGGATTCAATTTCCGAAATCCTTCATTGAACACTCTCGGGATTCAAAGTCGGACTTTTGTTGCGAAAGTCCCAGACCGATAAATGGAGGATTTCGGAAATTCAGTCTGCGCAGATCTCGAGATAGCCCCACTCCCATCTAATTCACGATGGAAACATAGAGATTGCTCTTCTATTACTTTTACAATTACTACTCGAAGTTTCGCCGCACTTTGCCGCGCGCGACGTTTTTGTGAAACGATGAGAAAAACAATTTCACTCAAAAACAAAGCTATTTTAGGAAACTTCGGTCCACAATGCACATTATTGTTTGGGAATTCGAGCTGTGAATATGATAGCGTTTTCAGAATCCAAAAAGTCTTCGTTATAAAAAGCTACATGCATCGTACGCTTTTTTGCCAAGTTTGGCAGATGCTCCCGTTCTTAGCGCTGGTATTGCATGTATAGAATTATAACACAGGTCTCAATTTTGGCTATACTCCCCAGTCCTTTTGTGAGCGAAATTTGGGAAATGTGTGAGACAGATAGATGCTTCGTAGTCGAGTCACCGCAGTCGCATCACATTTTCAGTATAGTCCCCCTACATTCCCATCAAATGGAGCTACAACTGCGTCATAGTGGGGCGATATCGTTTTTGGTTTTGGACTTCAAATATCAATGTCGCGAGGCAACTCCCCAACAAAATTCTGTGTTTATAAGTTTTCTGAAACGGTGAGACAAGTTATTGTGATAACCTTTGTATTATCTCCGAATTATTTCCACGTCTGTTTGTTTCCTACCAAAAAGTGATTGTTCTAAGGATTGATGTTCAGGTTTGGTGGAGTACTCAGACAGTAGTTGCGGGTGGATCGCTGCCTTCTGGCGGGCGGATCGACATCCTTCCCCCGGCATCCACCCGCCAGTAGCCAGCAATCCGTCCGCCAGTAGCCAGCGATCCGCCCGCCATTAGCCAGAGATCCGCCCTCGGTGCCACATGTGGGTTATTCCTGTGGTTCCCACCATGATCTCGGTGTACGGGACCACTCCCCCCCCCCCCTAGCCGTGGGGACCATCCCCTCAGCTGCCAAAAATTATTCTCCGGCTTCTGAGTGATCCTCCAAAGGTGACTTGAAGTCACCTTCTAGGGTCGGCCTCGAAATTCCGAGTGAGCATTCAGTGCGATGGAGCGCCTTTTATACCCTTCGGTTTGTTTACTTTGAGCATGATACTGATACCAGAAAAGAACTCGTCAATGATTGACAATTTCCACCGTGTAAAATTTGAGCGTGCGGGTCGCTGGTTATCATAGCAGTGGCTAGCGGATCGCTGGCTATCAAAGCCCTAGCGGGCGCATCGCTGGCGAGTTGTGGGCGGATCGCCGCTTGAGAGCTTGCCGACTATCCGCTCGCTAGCGTGATCAACTTTCCAAGGTGCCGCTATCCGACCACCAAAACGCAGCGATCCGCCCGCGGAGACAACGAGAGGCTCCCGGCGAGGCCACGATGGGCAGCGATCTGCACGCAACTTGCTGACGTACCGTCCGCAAAGGCCTTGATTGCCAGCGGTCAGTCCGCACCTATTGTTTGAGTATGTAAGAAGTGTAAATAAAAGGTTTTGCAGTATCAACCCTTGTGGCACTCCTAATGTTCTACTATCTGCATTGTTAATTTTGCTGCACTGGCCAAGAAATGCCAAAAAGTGGGACAGGCAAACGTCGAAATACCGTCGAAACGAAAATTGCAAGACATCGGTCTTCACGCCCGAGTTCGCGGAGGTCATTGGGTTTGTTGAAAAGTAAGTCTTCCCTAAAATAATGGTGGCCGAGATAATTTCTGAATATTGATGAACTGTTGATAAACCTTTCATTTTCAGTGCCCGATCTGGGGTTGGGTCCCGACACGGAGGGTGATGTTATTCTTATAGATGAACAACAGTGTTTGTCCAGCAAGGTAAGCGTTTGAGTTTGAAAAAATTTGAAGCGTGTTCGGAGAGATGCAAATAACAGTTCCCACCAAAAGCTGGATCTAATCAAACGTTGGTGTACTCAGTCGGGAAGTAGTAAGTCGGCTTAATAGTGTTAGTACTCTAGGGCAAACATCGGATACAACCCCTGGTTGTGAGCAGGAGCTGTTGCTTACGGCAGCATATCCTGCCAACTTATGCTGAGTACAACCCCTAGTCTCGACAGCCTTTTTTGCAAACGGAGAAAGATTTTGGGCTACCATCCTTTTTAGCGGTGTTGGGTAAGATCATTGTCACGGGCAGCAGCAAAGAGGCCAACCAGGATACGGTCCACAACGATGAAGCTTTCCTCGCGATGGACCTTGGGGACGATCCTCTCGGCGCCCTACATTTACGTCCTTCTCATACCGGCCTCAAACGGCCAACTGCCTCCTCAGCGGGACTGGCCGCCTTATATACCCGCCGCCGTCGTACAGGAGGGTGCTACAATGTTATTTCGTATCAGACAAACCAATGGAGGAGAGTGTCTGCAGACATTAGGAAAGGTATCACGCGTGTCAGGGTAGACAAAGGGGTTGTATTCCAGCATGGCTGCTAGTTGGCTAGCTCCTGCTAACTAGCAGCAATGCTGGTAGCAGCTCTAGCATTGCTGATAGTTGGCAGGAGCTCCTTCTGTTAGCAGTAGCTACAACAGGGGTGCTGTTGATCCCGTTGTGCCGAATTACTAACCATCGACAGAAGCACGATCCAAGTCAGATTTGTGTCCCTGACTCGAATACTCACGATCGGCTTTCCAATAAGTCCAAAATCGACTCTTTCGGAAGTAGAATATTTCAAGAAGCCAAGTTTTGAATATATTTGAAAACGAAAAAGGCGAACATTCGGAATTTTGAGACATCGCAGCGACGGGAAGTGTGAACCGAGTTCCACTGACTTCTCGATTCCTTCAGGTTCTCGCTTCACTTGGTAATCTACGACGCAACGGCCAACTGTGCGATGTAGTGATCGTAGCAAAAGGTCGAAAAATATATGCGCACAAGGTGAGTTAGTCGTTTATAAAAACGACTAGCTATCTGCAAGTCCTTGAAACGTTCCGGTACTGATTTAGACCTCGTGGTGGGAATGGATTTCTCGCCTTCTCTCTCACCGTTGGACTATCACGTCAGCCTACGCCGCGCATGTGATAGGCCAAAAGGCAAGATAATGGGCTGTATACTTGTTCCGAATCGAATAATCGGATGAGTATCCGACTGTTTCAGTCGGATAAAAAAGTCGACTTTTTATTCGAAAAGTCAGATATTCGAAAAAGTCCGATATCCGACTATAGTCGAAGAGTCGAATATTCAAAAAAGTGCGCTACCCGACTATAGTCGAAAAGTCGAATATTCGAAAGGGTTATATCCGACTACAGTCGAAACTTAGGATATTCGAGTAGTTCAAAATCCGAATATAGTCGAAAAGTCAGACATTCGAAATGAATTTCATTTGGAACAAGTATAATGGGCTGGGAATCCACTCCCAGCAAGAGATCTAAACAAGAGCCCAATTTCTTTGCTGGGAACACAGATAATTCACTCTTCAGGTTGTGCTAGCAGCTGCCATTCCATATTTCCAAGCTATGTTCACAGCAGAGATGCTGGAGGCAAATAAAGCTGAAGTAGAACTACATGGTATTTAAGTCCGGAGTTTCTCTTATTCCAGTTTCTCGCCAAGTTTTTTTTTGTTAAGATTTCGATTATGACATACTAGCCGAACTCGTGCTATTTGCGTATACTGGCCGACTGCGAATTTCGGCAAAAAATTTGCTGTCAATAATGGTTGCAGCGGACTTCTTGCAGATGGTCATTTGCTTAACATAGTTTTGGCATTCCATAAAAGCGTATCATCCATGATTTCTTTTCAGCTCGATATGATTGCTAAGGAATGTGGCGAATATCTAAAAAAGCGGCTGCATTGGTCGAATGCTTTAGGGATTCGAGCCTTTGCAATGGGACTTGGTTGCAGGTTATTGTTCATCCTCTTGTTCTAGTGGAAGTCTTCTCCATGGCTATTTTTTCTCCATTTTTTGTTCCATTTTTTTCCAAAAATGCCATTCCATCTCCATTTTTTCTCTAAGCCAATTAGCCTGCAAAGCTACCACATTAACATTCTTACATGATTGTGAGAGTTTTTGAAATCTTTAGGAATGTCTTGAAAGCGTCCCTCGCTGTGTAGTGTTATTGGCAAAGCTCACCTGGATAATGAAGAATTGAATCCTTTATTCAGAAGGATTTTATCCAAAGCTTTGGCGAAACGGTTCTCACACTCGGTGGAGGAGGGGAGAAGTGACAGCAAGAGGTGTGTGGGAAGTAGGGTGCAGCACTTACCCTCAAATCACACAAATTTTATGGCATAAATGGAAGGGTTGGTTGGCGTTGAGAAATTACGGAAAAAAAACTTGATTGAAATGAAGTGACGGTTCTTTTCATATTGGTTTGGAAGTGGGCGAGTTACTCTAAGAGCTTGGACCGAGAATTAGCCGAGAAACAGCCGCGAAATGCCTGCTATCCGCGTAATAGCCGAAAAATAGCCGGAAACCAGCTAATAGTGGTCAAATAGCCGCTAAATAATGCTCGCCGCGAAATAGCCGAGAAATAGTGCTTTCCAGGGAAGTATATGACGCATTACAGAGGCATGATGTAAATTTCAATACCTGCGTGTGTTCAGTTATCCAAGTTTGAGGTACTTTGACCTCGTTAAGCCTTTGGAGACCTCGTCCAACCACTGGCGGCCCCGGATGGCGGCTCGCGTGTTGGAGTAGCGGCCGTGTCTCGGTTATGTGTGGTTACTTCTCGTTATTTCTCGGTTATTTCTAGGCTGTTTCTTGGGTATTCCATGAAAACCCGAGAAATAACTGGGAAATAGCCCACCATGATAAGAGTACTGTGCATTGGCTGAGCTAGCGATGAAGTAGTTGAGATAATGACACTAATAGACTCGTACAGACTTTATTGGAAAGCTTACGTCGTTGGAAACATGAAAAACGAGCCAAAGAAACTGTATTCGAGCATTAAATCTGAGTATGCATTGAGGGTCGGGGTCATATGCAATGTGAATGAAGAGTGAATGTATTCGTGGCTTAAATGTAGTGCTCGCGATGAAAAACGTTATCGATAAATCTACAAAAATCAGCTTAGATCGAAAACTGCTGAAAAACTATGAAGGTGCGTAGCTCGGTGAAAAACGGGCTGGAATTAGAGTTTCTAGGGCCCAAGGATGCCAGTTCGTGCACACGTGCACTAGAGTGTTGGAACGAATATTTTTTCTTGAATATTCGAATAAACGAATAATTCGAATAATCCACTTCTTTGAATAATCGATTATTCGAATAAACGAATATTCCACTTCTTTGAATATTCGATTATTCGAATAAACCGAATAATCCACTTCTTTGAATATTCGAATATTCGAATTATTCTAATATTCGAATATTTTTCGAATATATTCGAATAATCGAATATTCGGGCAACGCGCAATTGCGTACTATCCCATTCAATCCAGCATTCAAACCCGTAGAAGACGTCGTTTTTTCGTTACAGAATTCTTGATGACGAGGATGGGTGATCGATTTTGCCATATATCGACCCGTCGGGATAGAAGTCAACAGCATCAAATACCCACTCTTGACCCAAAATCTCCGGTTCTTTTTGGATGAATTTTCAAAGGAACGACTTTCCTGTGGACAAGTCATGATTTGTCCAAGGCTGAGATCAGCTTTCCCGATCTCATCGCTGTTAATCAATAACCGTTTAGCTAAGCGTACCAGAACTCGATAGTTCAGTTCACAGTATCTTATAAATTTTTGAAGAGATACTGTGAACTATCTTTTTGCTGCTTGGAAGAAATTGCAGAAGTGAGCTTGGAATGAGGTCGACTTGCGTACCAAGTTCGACGCATTCTCCACATGTCTGAAGCCTAACCTGAGAGCTGATGGAAGTGAGCTACTGTCAGCATTTTCGGAGCACCCCGTATATTAACGTTTTAGTTGAGTTTGAGAAATCCGGACCTCGCACGCAGCTTTGTGCTGCTAATCGTCTTACAAGTGTGTTTCGTGCAGACTCCACTCGACCTTTTGAACATCATTCTCCTCAGAAAAAATCGACAAAGCTCGGGAAATCAAAAATTGAGACCCTGAATATGTTCGGAAGTCCGAGTTCAAAAGAAGTTGAATTTTGTCATTCGAAATGTGGATGTGAAAAAAATTTCGAGTTTGCTAAGTGTACTCAGAATTGAAACAAAATGACTACAGAAGCCTCAGTACTCTTGACCTCGGACCCGAAAAGGGTTTTTAAACATCAAACCAGCGGGCGGGTATCAATTTGCCCAAGTATGTGCTCTGTAAATCGTTTGCTGGAGCAACCTACTGTCCTTATCTGAGCAAAATCCGGTTAGCACTAGGCGGACACCCGCTTCTGCAGTCCTCATCGCGAAGATAGTGTGCCGGACCTAAGTGGGAGTGCGCCAGACGCCATAGAAAGCGTGCGGGACCCAAGCGAGAGTGTGGAGGACGCCCCAGAAAGTGTGTTGGAACCAAGTGGGAGTGCGCCGGGCACCATAAAAGCTGTGCGGACCCAAGTGGGGTCGCGCGGGACGCCGTTTAACGTGCGGGACCCACGTGGGCCGAGCGCCGTATGAAATGTGTGGGACCCAAGTCGGAGTGCGCAGAACGCCGTTGAAAGTGTGTGGAACCGAAGTGGGTGAGCGCAGGACACCAAAATCATTTTGTGCGTTCATCAAAGAGCGTGAGACTCCTCTTTCCTCACGTCCCTCCCCTTAGAAACTCATTTCAACTGCTTAGTTGTTTATTCGCACTAACTTATCTAAATCGGGTTTATATATCATGGAAATGAGAGTTAATCAAAATGTGCATCAAGGAAACACAAACATCATTTTGGGGTGCGTTCAAACAATGTTCCCACGACGCTTTGGGAAGAAAAATAGCCGTGTCATGGACAAATTTGCTCCTTGGCTACGAGTTATACCTGTAAATTGCCTCCACGCGCCAGTGGCTACGGTTCCATGGACGTGTTTCGCCAAGGGAACGTTCTTGAAACGCACCCCTGTTTCATTAGGCAATAGAAGTAGCAGTAGCAGGGTGTCGGTTTGTCATGGGGGCGCTTACTAAATCTCAAACAGCGGTTGTCCTTATCATGACAGAAATGAATATAAATGAACTAACACGTCAGGACCTCATAAAAGTGAAGAAGGACTGGTGTGTCACTGCACAGAAAAGGAGGTTAACACTGTTTGCATGCTTGGAATGCTTTGTAATTTCTTTGAGTGTTGTCGCCGAAACCAGCTTATGGGCCTGCTCAGCGGGACGCCAGCAGCAGCCGCTGTACTGTGCTTATCTGGGTCAAATTTCGGTCCGCAATTGCGTCTCGACATGCTTTGCGGCCGCACGCGCTCGAGTCAATCGAGTTTCCAGCTCCAAAGCCGACTCGATATGGCTTTTTTATACAGTTTTCTTCAATTTTGTTTAGTTTCCAGTCTCTAAAACCCACCTAGAGTCAACAGATCGGCAGCTGCGGCGCTGGAAACTCTTCCGATTCAAAAGCGCGCTGCCGCAAAGCGTGTCGAGACGCAATTGCGGACCGAAATTTGACTCAGATAAGCACAGTACTTTGCAAGGGAAGACGATTCTAGGAACGAGAAACACGCGTGAGAACTTCTGTACTTAATCTCACATAGTGC
Organism: Aplectana chamaeleonis; assembly: GCA_029168955.1. Taxonomy (NCBI): domain Eukaryota; kingdom Metazoa; phylum Nematoda; class Chromadorea; order Rhabditida; family Cosmocercidae; genus Aplectana; species Aplectana chamaeleonis. The sequence continues at coordinate 14,886 of JAPDOI010000495.1, read as the reverse complement.
TAACGGATTTCGGTTTATTTGTCTTAAACTCAAGATGCCGGCGCAGCCGGGCCCCTGCGGCAGATACTGTACAGTAGTGTACATACTTGCTATAACGATATATTTATGAGATGCTCAAGAATTGCTAGAAATTACGATTCATTACTCTAGGATGTTTGAAATGTAAAATCAGTGCAATATGGTTTGCGACCTTATCGAATATTCAAAGTATTCTTGCCGAATATTCGAATATTCGAATAAACCGAATATTCCACTTCTTTGAATATTCGACTATTCGAATAAACGAATATTCCACTTTTTTGAATATTCGAGTATTCGAATAACCCGAATAATCCACTTCTTTGAATATTCGAATATTCGAATTATTCGAATATTCGAATATTCGAACTTTATTCGAATAAACGAATATTCGGGCAACACTCTAACGTGCACAGCGCCGCCCAAAAAGATCGCAGTCTCATGCCGAGCAGTCAAAAATCATCGACATTCAGAGGAAGAAATAAATGCAAATTTACCGAATAAAAACAGTTGAACAATGAAAGCAAGCACTTCTGTCAATGTTTTTGACTAGATGAGTAATGCTCATTGATTGAAATTGAATTTCAAGCCAGCTGATCTTCTTTATATTTAAGATCATCGATGCCGATGATATGGAGTGGGCTCGTCCACCATCAAAAGACACGAAAGTTCAGGCTTCAAATTTGGCCCAAAACAGTTTTTTTCGCGATTTTTTCTTATAGGTGTTACTACTCGAAACCCAGAAAAGGGTTCAGAGAGAAAAAGTAGACAAGCATATTTGATCGCGACCACTGCCTTTAATGTGGCTCAAATACGGTAGTTTTGACTCTTTTTTTGGCCCTTGCAACGGTTTGAACTTCTTAGTATAACGCCATTAACCCATTCACGACCGCGTGTCCCACCGGTGGAGCACGCGTTGACTACCACTTCGGACCGCGTGTCCCACCGGTGGGACACTGTTTTCAAAAATCGATTTCTCTACCGCATGTAGGAATTTCTAAACCTGCTTATGGTCAATGTATTTACCCATTCTATATTCGACTATGAACTTCGTGGTCCGCTGGCAGCTTCACTGCTACAATATATCTGACCCTTCGAATGCAGCAAGGTCAAAAACCGCAATTATGAGCACAGATCACATTTTTACACGCAATTAATGGCTAAATTCTTCCTTTTCCCATTACTCGAGAAACAATTCCTACTTTTAAGAGTGGTCAGATCGTATAGCACTACTTAATATATCACAGAAACTTGATTACTGATGCTGCGGTACACTTCACGCGTAGAGAATCGGCTTTCCTTCGCCTGTATTCTGTTCACAGAATTTTTTTCATGCAAAGATCACCAATGTTGAGATCATTAGGGCCTTTTTTGAAAGCCTTGCTTGGTTACGGTTGGTGTACCATCGTAGACCGGAGCTTCAACTTCGGTGAAAACAACCTTGGAGAGGAGCGGACGAGAAAAATGGGGTCGTGCCAGAGCAGAAAACGAGTGAAAACTTATAAAACGGTTATTACACTAACTATTCCTGGTCAACTTGTAATAATGGAACTATTTTCTATCTCTGAATGTTAAAATCAAATATGCTTTTCACAAAAAATCTCTTCCTGGAAGGCGCCGAACCTGGGGGGGGGTGAGGGGATAGCCGAGAAAAAAAAATTGGCGAAGATCTAAAAAAAGCCATTTCCATCAGCCTTACCAGTCAATATGAAATTTGAGGAGTCATTTCTACGCCTAGATGTCGAGAAGAATGTTAAAAATGTCTACCACAAAAAAACTGCGATAGACTGCAAGAGTGAGGGAGTAGCTAAAACAAAATTAGTGCAAATCTGAAAAATATCATTTCACTAAGTATTTCCTGTCAATTGAAGAACAGAAGAATGTCTATCATGGTAATCTACGATAATTAATGTTTCAAACAGCTAGAATTCACCGAACTCACGTGATTTTGTGGATGGTCTTAACTACACAGTTGAAAATTTAGGAGGCCGTTTCTCTGGAAGGAAAGAGTTATGGAAGCTGAAACTTTGGCATCATGATTTTGACGTCGACAGTGGTACGATAAACAAAAAAAAACGAAAATCAATTTTTTGGTGGCGTGCCATTCGAGCAAAAGTGGCCCACCGGTAGGACACTGTATACGGTGACGCAATATTGCACGCGGTCCGAACGTGCAGCCACCCAAAATTAGGCGTGGTCGTGAATGGGTTAATATCGCTATCTCCACCACTTTGGCGAGCTTGTATGCTGCGTTTAACATGTGTTCTTCTGATATTCAGTTGTTTCATATACTTGAGTTTCTCATTTAGGGCAGAGTTTACTAAAAGAGGCGCAGTTTACTAATTTAAAAGGTGCTGTCCCAGAGTGCCTCTTGCAGATTTTCTCGGGTTCTTTCCTCGCCATGCTTCGATAAACAATAAACCATTATTTTTTTCTCAGGAAAGTTGACAGACCTCCCCATCAAGAGTGTTTTCCCTGAGTGATTTTAGAAGTTTTTCTATTTTCAGCGAGATTTCCCAAATTTTTTTTGGTTCTCCCAGCTATTTTTGATTCCATGGGTTTTTCGAGACTCACAATGTATTGAGAGGCGTACTGTGTACCCCTGTTAAACAATTTTCAGTTTTTTTTTCATTCAGAAATTCACTAAAATCCATCATCTCCGCAGCGGATCGCTATGTACAGCAGAACTTTTCCTTGGTGGCCGGGACTGAAGATTTCAATCAACTGTCTGTTGATGAAGTGACTCAGCTTTTGAGCCAGGACGGGCTCCGTGTGGATTCAGAAGAAGTCGTATTCAACGCGGCTTGTCGATGGATTCAATGTGATGTGGAGCAGAGAAAACACCACGCTTCCAGGTATAATAGTCGAATTGTGATAGCATTGCAGTGGCTGACTTACCTGCCCTCATTGTTGATTTATTTTGAGACTTCTGACAATGGTTCGCCTAACTTTGCTGAAGCCAGCTGTCCTTATTGATGCCATCACTCATCACGAAGTGTTCTTAGGCGATCTTCACTGCAGAGAACTTGTTAGTTGGCTTCTATTGTCCAGATGACATTGACTCTGGAGTATTTCTTATCATTATTTCATAGATTGGAAGCGCCATGAAGTATCATTTGATACCTGAGCGACGCTCTCAGCCGGTTTCGACACGAGCCGGTCCGAGGTGTTGCAAAGACGTGCTTGTGTTCGCAATCGGTAAGACTTTCTTTGCGAGCGTGTTCATAAGGTCTCTTACGAACGTGCTCTCCACTCAACTATCCATTTTCAGGTGGAAAATCAGCGGATGGGAAATCGCTATTCACAGTAGAGACGTACAATCTTTTGACAAGGCAATGGACACCAATTCGTTCTATGGAAAGGCCTCGATTTGGTTTTGCGACGGCTACTTTTGGCCATAAGGCAAGGTTTTCTGAGAAGATTCTGGATAGTTAGTGTAGTTGTTAGGATCAAGAGATTATCAATAACGCATGCACTATTTTACACAAAATGCGAAATCGTCACGAAATCTCGACTTTTGCGACGTTACGCCATATCTCGGCTCTGAGTGGGCTGAGCTCGCAGGGACACATTTGGCATCAGCATCGAGAGCTCCTTCTCTTGAGTTGACACATGTCTCACCGGAAAACAAGGCATATTGGTCTTACACAATCATTTTTCTTGGAGAAAAGATAAACCAAGTGATGCGATAGTTCACAGGGCGTGTTCGTATGCTAAACTTAACGCCTACACTTTCTAACCTGAGTATTTCGTTCGGATTCAAAACCTCGAAACTCCTCCTTTTGGTGGTTATAGACAAGAGCAACGCATCCCGGAATTGTTTTCTGTTCTAGACGGGAAATTCGCAGAAGTTGCAGGTCATGAAAAGTGGTACGCAGTGAGGTCTGACGAGCGGCTTTCTTTTCTTAAAGGCAGTGGTCGCGATCTCATATGCTTGTCGTGTTTTTCTCTCTAAACCCTTTTCTGGGTCTCGAGTAGTAGGACCTATAAGAAAAATTCGCAGAAAAACCACAGTTTTGGGAGAAATTTGAAGTCTGAACATTCTTGTCTTTTGATGGTGGACGAGCCCACTCCACATCATCGGCATCAATGACCTCTTATATCAAGAAAATCAGCTGGCTTGAAATTGAATTTCAATTTATGAACCTTCGAATTTATGTACTTATCTAGTCAAGAACATTGACTGAAGTGATGCTTTCATTGTTCAACTGTTTTTATTCGTTAAATTTGCATTTAATTCGTCCTCTGAATGTCGATGATTTTTGACTGCTCGGCATGAGACTGCAATCTTTTTCGTCATCGCTGTGCACGTGTGCACGAACTGGCTTCTTTAGGCCCTAGAAACTCTAATTCTAGACCGTTTTTCACCGCGTTACCTTCCTAGTTTTTCAGCTGTTTTCGATCTAAGCTGATTTTTGTAGTTTTTTCGATGACGTTTTTCATCGTGACCACTGCCTTTAGAGTCACAGTCCAACCCCGAAATCGTCTTCCGGTTTTTCTGCTTGTCCTGAAGATGGCGCCTCGTTTATCCCGAAGGTACCTCTGAAATCATACAAAACCCCTTTGGGACGGAGTTATGGCCCTTAAAAATTGCCTGAAATTGAGTGGCGAAAGCATGGTGTACAAGTTGCTCGTGGCTTGTAATTTTCCATGTTCGCGACCGATTTGTGGAAGCGGACCTGAATAAAGAGGGAGACTGAGAATGATGGGAAGATCAGGACGTTTGATGTTCGCTCATCTTGTCACTGTTGAGCTCGAAAGATTGTTAAAAAAAGTTTGTATGAGAATGGCCGTGCGCTGAATGATTGGATAGCATATGCATTTCGCTGTGAGTCTTTGATCCCAATGAGTGGCAAGCATGAAACTACATATATGCTACAGTAGGTATAATGCCATTTACCTAACTATAAGGTCGATTTCAAAGGGGTTGTCCGCCCAAGCAGTCGGTGTTCGTGTCGAGCCGCCATCGCGAAGGTATTTTCCGGACTACAGGAGTATTAGACGAATATAAGAGTAATATCCCAGCCAGCTGTCAGCAGTCCTGGGAAGATTCGTTCGAGAAAAAAGCCTCCGCAACGGCCTCTCGACCCGAACGTCGGCCGCGTTGGCGGACAGTCTCATTCCGACACACTTAACCTTGACTCGCTGAAAATATTTGAAAAACTAGAGGTGGATGGTAAATTCGTGTAGAGCGCCCCTAAACCCTATGGTCTAAACCTTTATATGGCCGTGAAGGATGATGAAAAATTTTGCCTAAACTCTCTAGAGAGGTTATTTAAAGGCAGTGTTCACCATGAAAAAGCTGTCCGCTTTTTGGCGGAAACGTAAACTTAGGGTCCCTCTAAGAAGAATAAGAACGGAAGTACGACCAATAACCGTCAGGAAGTGCGTAAAAATCTCATGGGCCAGCCAATCTCGAACCCTCGTCTTTCGCGCAACACTTCCTTTCCTACCGGTTGCGCCTTCGGTGCCACCTTCTAGGCTGCTAAGCTTTCCGCTGACAAGGAGGAGGGGCGATGACCAGCAAAGACACCATCAACTAGGCTTTAACCACTGGTGGTTTTGAGAACTATGTGTTCACCGCAAGCTGCGAGGGTCTGCAAAGGTTGCAAAAAAGTCTCCTCATAAGCATGAAACGCCCTTATCTGTAGTCTATATCAATGACGCTGTTGATGTGGACATAACTATCTGTACTAACCTCGAATTGGTTGGCTCTTCCTTTCGCCAACGCGATTGATTGTGCAGGTCGCATCTGCCTTGTTTGGCGGTATGACATTTGTAGACAGCACCTCCGATGCTGATGCCAAATACCAGGTTGTCCAATAATTCTTGTCCGAAAATTTCACCATTTTTAATTTTTTTCAACTTTATTGAAAAACAAGTCTAATCAACAATATAATCACCACAGTTATCCACAACAGTGGCCCATCGATTGGGCAGGTCGCCGATGCCCTTCGTCCAGAACTCCGGGGGCTGCGATTCAAAGAAGTCCGCGATGTCGGATTTGAGGTTGTCGTAGTTGGTGAATTTTCTTCCGGCCAAATGGTTCTTTAGCGGGCGGAACAATTGGTAGTCGGAGGGGATGAGGTCCGGGGAATACGGCGGATGGGCAACCGTCTCCCAGCCGAGCGTCGCCAACTTCTGCTGGGTCTCCTTCGCCACGTGGGGGCGCGCGTTGTCGTGCAGCAGGTGGACCGAGGCCCGTCGGGGGCGATTTTCTCGGACGGCGGCGGCTAGTTTCTCGAGCTGATCGGTGTAGATGGAGGCGAAGACCGTCCTGCCTGCGGGAGCAGCTCGAAGGACAGCATGCCCTTGGTGTCCCACCAGCAGCAGAGCATGATCTTCAGCGGGTGCAGGTCGGCTTTCGGCGTCGTCGGCGGCTCTTCTCCGAGCGGGATCCAGACGGCACGGCGGGCGACGTTGTCGTAGAACACCCAGCTCTCATCCCCAGTGACCAGGTCCTCGAGAAACTCCTTGCGATGCGGACGAAGGAGGAGGGACTGGCAGACGGCCACGCGGCTCTGCTTGTTGGCGTCCGTCAGACGGTGGGGGATCCAACGGGCCAGAACTTTGTGGTAGCCGAGTAAGTTGATTCGATTGTGGATGGTGGACCTGCTGCAGCCGAGCGTCGTCGCCAGTTCACGGGTGGTGGCTTCAGGCTTCTCCTTGATACAGCGACGGACTTCGTCATCATCCACCGTAGAAGGCTTCCCGCTGTGCTCCCTGTCCTCGAGGCTCGTGTCGCCGCTCTAGAAACGATTGAACCAGCGGCTGACTGTGCGTTGGGACACTGCATCCTCCTTGCACGCTCTGCAGTTGTTGGCGACCGCGGTGCCCGTGTCGTTGCCCAGCAGCCACTCGTAGTACACGAACGTACGAATTCGACCTTGGTCCATTTTAGTTTGTACTGGTAGCTAGACGCGGCGACTGCGCCTTATATACGCCTAGCGTAAAACTTTGGAGAACCTTCTAGAAGGTTCTTACACTTGCCTGATATTATAACACTTCTAAGGAAATTTATAGAATTTCGAAAATTTTCGGACAGGAATTATTGGACGGCCTGGTATGTTCTTGAGAGATCGAGCGGACCACTTTGAGCCGTATTATGGGGTAGAGTTCGAAAAGTCGCGTTTTGGCGACCTCTGCGGCTTGTTTTGAACAAATCAGTGCATGTTTCAGATCTATGCAATTGGAGGTGAAGACGAGAAAGAACAACTAAGATTCGTTGACTCATATGACTGCACACAGGGAAAATGGACTCAGGTAGAGATTTTTCTCAGCTCGGTTTAAACGTCGAGATTTTTTCTATTGTTAGGTTGCTTCCTTGGAAAATAGGCGTTCGTATCCTGCGGCGGCATTGTTCGATAGCAACCTGTATGTATGTGGAGGTTGGAATGGTAGAACTGCCTTTGAGACTGTTGAGGTTGGGTTTATGTCTACTGCTTCCTTTTCTACTTCAAATCATTCGATACTTGCCAAACTTTCCACAACACGAATCAGGAGCTGAGCTGTAGACGATGAAGGCGAGCACCCAGAAGCAGCAAAGCTTATCAAAGACAGAAACATCGAGAATCAATCACGAAGTTTGGGGAGAGGAAAGTGAAGCGACCACTGCGATGCACGGCGATGCGATTGCAGTTGTCAAAATGCGCGATTTCAACCGTTTCCTTCGCTAGTCGGTCTGAATGATCAGCGACTCGGCCGCGCTGCGCGATAAAGGAGACTTCCATTCGGTTGCGTTGCCCTGCGATCGTTCTCTTAAAGACTCCTAAGGCTGTATTCATACTCTTCAACGCCAGCACGTCACGCGCGGTCGGGGCATTGGAGTATGAATACGTTCTTCGCGCGTGACGTGCTTGCGGAGACTGTGCGGAGACGCGATGGCGGGGCGGATTAAAGTGAGCATAAACTTTGCCGAGCAAGCAAAATCTGTATATGTGTTCACTATCTCGGTAGGAGAAAAAAATCACTAAAATGAATTATTATAGAACGGAATGAAATTGAAGATGGATTAGTAAAGAAAATGGCGAAAAAGTTGCTAAGGCCGTCGCCTCCATGGCGGAACTAGCATCACGCGCGCGCCGCGCGGGCGAGGCGTCGGGCCATTCATACTCGAACGCCACGCCTGCGCTTCACGTCACGCGCATGCCGCGCTGGTGTTGAGTATGAGTAGTATGAATAGCGCCTAAAGCGGTCTGTTGGAGACACGACAGCAACCGGTTAAGCGAAAGTGTTGAAATGCTTCACGTGCATATGGATATTTGTCCGAAATAGACTTCTTGTGAACTATACAATGGTTATTTTTGCAGACCTTGATGTGATCAGGAAAAACAAAATGTGCAAAAGATTCGATATCACATTCCCAATTAGTGTCCAATAGCGTCACAGCTGAAATGAACAGAAAAAGTTGGGTTAGAAAGGAGTTGAACATACATCGCTTCCTTCTCAGGCAAGCCGTTGAATCAGCAGGTGTCCAGCGTGGTGCAGAAAAAGTGCGCGGAATTTTTTTTACATTATCAGAAACGAGTAATTGTTGGGCGCTCTTGTTATTCATTTCATTTCAGGTGTATTATCCAGAAAAAAATCAGTGGAAGTTTGGTGCGCCTATGATAGAACCGCGATATGCAGCCTGTGTTGCTGTTCTCGACGGATTCCTGTACGGTGAGTTATCATTGTTAATGGAAGTAAGGGATGCGAAATGTTCCTCAATGATCACGCGATTTGTTGAAAAGGTGGAGCACGCTTAGGGCCTTTTTAGAGTCCGATCACGGCGTGGCGCGGCCGACGCATCGCATTGAAAATCGCGCCGAATCGCGATCCTGGGTGTGGTGCGATGGGCTGTCGCGATCACGCATTTCTACGTACATTACACAATTCACGCTACAATGCACACTAATTTCGAAACCATGTTGCCTGCAATCCATTTTTTTCTCATTTTCCTTCTTCGTGTACATTTTTGTCATAATCTCGTTTTTTCTTTCCCTCCTGATAGATTCGTATTTTTTTCTTTGCTAAAGAAAAAAGCCTTGGTCGTTGCTTAAACTGCCTTTTTAAATTCTCTTCTTGAGCTCTTTTTTCTGTTATGACTTTGTTTCTTGTGTTGTTTTTCATTCTATTCATGTTTTTGCTAGGCAGGTCTATGCCTAATTTTTTTTTGTTCTTTAAAGGCAGCATACGCTCTCGTAAACGTGATTGAGATAACTACGGAAATATAATGGTATGGCATACAACGCCTACGCATTTTGAAGTGTCAAAAACGACCCACAATGCCGCTACATAAGTTAGAAGTTAGCCCCGCCCTATATTTTCACGCCCCCTGTATTTGCCCTTTTCCTGCAACGCAAGTTTGCTGGTTCATATTCGCCGTCGGTACTGTTGGCAGATTGCCTAACAAGTGAACCACACACGTTACTGACGGCGAAGATGGCCCAGCAACCCTGCATTGGAGGAAAAGGGCAAATCCAGGGGGCGTGAAAATACAGGGCGGGGCCAAATTCTAACTCATGTAGCAGTTTTGTGGTCGTTTTTGACACTTCAAAATTCTTAGGCGTTGTAATCTGGGCCATACCATTCTATTTTCGTAGGTATCTCAATCACGTTTACGAGCGTGTATGCTGCCTTTAAAGAGACAGTCCAACCTGAGAGTCGATTTTTCGTTTTTCTGCCTATCTTTGAGATAATTCCACGCTGATCACAATGGTGTCTCCAGAGTCGCCCAGAACTCACTACGAATGGAGTTACTGCTCCTCAAAATTTTCAATTTCGAAAGGCTAGAAGTTCTCGGACGAGTTGGCCCGAGCATGAATTTTCTCGTTATTCGCAGCCATCGTTCTGTAGCAGGCCACAATATAAAGCCAGACCGAAAAGAAATTAAAGAACATAGATCTTGAATAAAATCATTCACGCGTCTCTTCCCTATTGAGGTCGGAAACCTGCCAGTGGGCGTTGCCCATTTTTTCTTTCATGGGTCGTGGCCGAATTTTTCCTAGCCTTTTCTCGCTTATTGAGCGAATTGAGATTTCTCGCTTGGCAGGGCCACTATAGACGGCGACCGGACCATAATATCAAAAATTACCTCTGAGGTTGGACTGTGCCTTTAACCCATTCACGACCACGCCTAATTTTGGGTGGCTGCACGTTCGGACCGCGTGCAATATTGCGTCACCGTATACTGTGTCCCACCGGTGGGCCACTTTTGCTCGAATGGCACGCCACCAAAAAATCGACTCTCGTTTTTTTTTGTTCATCGTACGACTGTCGACGTCAAAATCATGGTGCCAAAGTTTCAGCTTCCATAACTCTTTTTTTCCAGAGAAATGGCCATCTAAATTTTAAACTGTGTAGTTAAGAACATCCACAAAATCACGTGAGTTCGTTGAATTCAGCGGTTTGAGACATTAATTATCGTACACTACCATGATAGACATTCTTCTGTTCTTCAATTGACAGGAAATGCCTAGTGAAATGATATTTTTTCAGATTTGCATTAATTTTGCTTTAGCTACTCCCTCGCTCTTGCGGTCTATCGCATTCCTACGCGAGTTTTTTTTGTAGCAAACATTTTTAGCATTTTTTCTGTCATCTAGACGTAGAAAATACTCCTCAATTTTCATATTGACTGGTAATGCTGATGGAAATGACTTTTTTAGATCTTGGCCATTTTTTTCTCGGCCACCTCCTCACCCCTCCGGTTCGGCGCCTTCTAGGAAGAGATTTTTTGTGAACAGCTTATTTGTTTTTTACATTGAGACGTACAAAATAGATCTAATATTACAAATTTACTAGGAGTGATTAGTGTATTAACCGTTTTATATGTTTTCACTCGTTTTCTGCTCTGGCACGTCCCCATTTTTCTCGTCCGCTCCTCTCCAAGGTAGTTTTCACCGAAGTTGGAGCCCCGGACTACGATCGTACACCAACCGTAACCAAGCAGGACTTTCAAAAAAGGTCCTAATGTTCTCTACATTAGTGATCTTTGCATAAAATTATTTCTGTGAACAAAATACGGGCGAAATAAAAGCCGATTCTCTACGCGGGAATGGTGCGCAGTATCAGTAATCATATTTCGGTGATGTAATAAATAGTGCTATACGATTTGACCACTCTTAGAAGTAGGGATTGTTTCTCGAGTAATGGGAAAAAGAAAAATTTCGCCATTAATTGCTTGTAAAAATGCAATCTGTACTCATAATTGCGGTTTTCGACCTTGCTGCATTCGAAGGGTCAGATATATTGTAGTGGTGAAGCTGCCAGCGGACCACGAAGTTTATGGTCGACTCTAGAATAGGTAAACACATTGACCATAAGTAGTTTCAGAAATTCCTTCATGCGGTGGAGAAATCGATTTTCGAAAAGAGTGTCCCACCGGGGGGACACTCGGTCCGAAGTGGTAGTCAACGCGTGTACCACCGGTGGGACACGCGGTCGTGAATGGGTTAATGAAATTTCGACATGGACCTGCTTTGCATAAATATGAATGGAATGTTGAAAAACCACACTAAGATCAAAATAACAATAAATATCACAGGAAGTAAATTGAAAAAATGGAAAACTAACCGGAAGCCACGACAAATCAGCGCGGCTGCTGCAGGGCGAAGAACCGGTGCTTCTTGAAGAAACAAATTGGAGTAATAAAGAATATATGAGAAGAAGTACTAAATCTTCAACAAGAAGGGAAAATGACTCAAATATCAAATGGTGTGGCTTCGCGATCGCCGCGCCCCACTGGGGACCAGCATTTGTGGCGATATCTCCTTACCAGCGCGATCGACTCTGAAGACGACGCGACGCTGCGAGGCGATGCGATTTGATCGATATGAGGCGCTACCATGTGATTGCGCCGCGCCGCGATCTAACTTTAAAAAGGCCTTACAACCGTCTATTCCGTGGTGAGATTCAACCTTCCTCTGTGTTATGAAAATGAGATGAGAGATTGGAAAAAGTAAGGTCTGTAAACGAAAAATTTCAGTTATGGGAGGTTTCGACGGGAAATCACACCTTTCTTCTGTGGAGCGCTTTTCTCCTGAGGTGGGGCGTTGGGAAAAGATGCCATCGATGCTGTCAAAGCGAAGTCATGCCGGAGCAACTACTTTGAATGGAACAATTTATGTTTGCGGGGGGTAAGTGTTGGTTCACTCTTGTGAAAGTGCTGTTAGGTACTGATGGTGCGAGGCTTACAAGGGTCGCAAAAGTGGTTGGGATAGTGACGATGCTAGACCACGTTTGACGTTTGCAAGAAGAGACGTCGTTGGAAGCGTCAAAAACAAGCACAAACGACCGTATTGCAGCAATCAATGTTGTGTCTTTGAAGTAAGGAGGCAGGGCTTTTCAAAAAGAAAAGCGGGCGAGTTTCCATGGGTTTGGAGGTCCAGGATGACTCAGATGAGGTCATGCTGGTAGTTTTTGATGCTTCTTAAAACCTATGCTACACAACAATCGAGTCTACTATCGTCGCTACCTCAACCAGCCACTTTGGGGAGCGTGTACGCTGCCGCACACAAAACATTGACGCTACATGTGTTGCTACCTCACATATGTGGAACATTTAGGCGTTATGATGCACACATTTTGCGTAGCGTTGAGTGTTTTGATCCAGCGACAATGGTCTGGTCTTCAGCTGCCCCGTTGAAAACTTGCCGCAGTGGTTTGTCAGTAATTTCGTGTGGAGACGCGAATGGGAATGCGATGTATGCGATTGGAGGGTCTGTCTGCTTCTTCTTCGAGTCAATAGCGCCCATCAATCAACCCCCATAAACTTTCAGAGTTGACGCCACATGTCTTTCATCCGTGGAAATTTTCCGAGAAGAGACTGATCAGTGGGAATTTTCCACTTCGCTTGGATCACCGAGATATTCTTTTGGTGCAGGTGTACTCCCGATTCCACCGAGTAAGCTAGACGATCTCCAATAGGAACTTCAGAGGAAATCTCAAGGTAAGCTTCCTATCAGTCTTTCCACCTCCGCAGAGTAAATAAACGTGTGGACCCAATTAAAGCAGAAACACGGACGTGACAGAGTTGCTTGGCAATTTGCTCATCACAAAACCGATCTTCCCATTCGCTCATTGATCCTGGGGTGCGTTCCAAGAATGTTTCAACGATGTCGTGGGAGGGCAAACAGCCCTTCCATGGCCAAACTTGTTTCCCAGGGTCACGAATTGTAACTGAAAATTGCTCCCACGTGGCCGTGGCTACGATTTCATAGACGCGTTTTGCCATGGGAATGTTCTTGGAACGCACCCCAAGTGAGGCTGCAAACCGTTAGTTCGTAATCAGCTGAATTTTCAGGGACTTTGTCAATCTGCATTGCATTGCCCGCTGGTTTCTCTAGATAACCACTCTTCGAGGTATCCCAAACGATAATGGTGCTACTTTGCTATTTCTTACTATGAACATACTCGTGGTTGGTGTACCGTAGCTGACTCTGATTCGATGCAATTTATTTTGAATGTTCTCAATTTTGTCTCTTGAATATGTACCTCAAACACCATATTGTTCTTTAAAAGCGCATAGATGTACAGTTTCGTCTGAAAGTTTTTGTAACGTTTTATATTAATTCGTTGTCTTCTCATAGTCTTTAGGGCCCGAGTGGAGCTCCACCACCAGAGACGCGGCAGCACGCAGTGGAGGTGCGTCGATCACGCGGCGCTGCACAATCCATAAGGGGTCGTTTATACTTCCGCCGCCGAGCGGCGCGGCACAGTACATTTGTAATATTGATCACGCGGTACGGCACGATCGATATCTCAGGATTGCACTTCGCCGCGCCGCTCCGCGGCGGAAGTATAAACGACGCCTAAGGGGTCGTCTATACTTCCTCCGCCGAGCGGTGCGGAGAAGTCCTATAATATCGATCTTGCCGCGTCAATTTATCAATATTGCCAAAACGAACTGTCGTGGCGCGAGGACGTGAGACACCTAATCGTTCATCGCACGCTGCCGCGCTGCCCGGCGGCGGCAGTCGAACCGGACCCTTATGGATTGCCACACCAATATATCCTAAATTATATGTCTCATCGTATGTACATAAAGTTCGAGAGTTGAGATTCAGTTGTCTACGGTCGACTGTGCACCATTCGCATCTAATTCGGGAAAGAAAACGCGAATTTCATTTCTGCGGAGTCGTTCTGACGGGATGGGCAGCTAAGAACGTTTGCATCAATGGAGTAAATCCTTGAAGACGAACACAGACCTACACCGAAAACAAGTACGGGATATCCCCTGAATCGGGGGAAGGAGCAGAGAACTCTATCAGAGCAGTATGGGAAGATCCCACCGTAGCACTTCTTCGAAAGCCTATCCCCTACCTCGTCCCGAACGAACATTTGTTTTTCATAGGTTGGATTATATACATAGATTAGATTCATAGATTATAGATCAGAGATCATATTGTCAGGTCTCGCCTCCTTTGGCGGTCCCTTGTCAGCAGCAAGCTGAACTGAAGCTCATTTACGATCCCTGAAATCAGGTGGGAGAGAAGCTTGTAATCTTACCTGTAATTCAGGCAGAGATTTGCTATGCTGACCTTGAAGGCAGTGTTCACGATATAAAACCGTATTATAGTTTTCGATGTTTTTTGGGTAGGTAAGTCCCCTAAAAAGAGGTTAATAGGGGAATGTCCCCACAGAACACTCAAATATAGGAGAAAAACTGCTCAGGCAATCGCCGCATTCAATGCGTGTCGAAGATGCATTCAGCTCGAAGACAAGTATGTGGTTTCGAGGTTAGCACACAGTCATAGGGAACGTGCTGCTAGGGGGAGCACGTTAACTCCTAATGTGTTTGCCAAATTACAACACATGCCCTAACAAATAAGCCGTCCAAAGCGTGCATGGTAAACATTCAACTCGATGACAGAACAATTATCCAAA